>SJYW01007583.1:0-18701 GCA_006410735.1 Raphicerus campestris
GCCTCAGTAGCCTGCCTTGGGATGGAGAACCCTGGTCCTCCAACAGTTCGAGGACTCACTCCCGTGTCTGGAGCCTTGCAAACTTCACTGGGAATCGGGCTGCTTGCTGTAGCTGGCTGGCTAAACCAGGCTCAGTTCACTGAGTGCTCTGGCTGCCGCCAAATCACAGATAGGTTTTGCTCTGAGTATGTTCCCCCTTAATTTTTAAACCTATATGTATTTCAAGGGAAATTAAATCCATGGGTTTCTAGTTCATTTACTCTTAAATCATTAAAATGCTGTTTAAGAACATTAGGCACCCAAGGAGCTNTCTGAGTATGTTCCCCCTTAATTTTTAAACCTATATGTATTTCAAGGGAAATTAAATCCATGGGTTTCTAGTTCATTTACTCTTAAATCATTAAAATGCTGTTTAAGAACATTAGGCACCCAAGGAGCTTTGTGAGCTGTTCTCATAAGCGTCTGAAAGACTTTTTCCCTGCTTAGCAACGGCTTCATCTGCAGCAAATGGATGCCTGCACGTGGGGATCCACAGGATGCGAGACTGGCTTGGATTCTGAACCGAGGTTTTATGTAAGGGTAGGGACCTTCAAGCTGATGAAATACACACGCCCCCTCGGTGCTGGTGGGTAGAAACATAACCTTGCTCCTTCTACCAGCTGGGAATCTAGGAAAGTCTTTTATTTACACCCCTGAAAGCTTGAGCCACAGAATGTCCCTCCCCCTACATCTCTGCAAGGGAGTTGTTGTCCCTGTTATTCAACTGAAGCTTAGAGAAACAGGTCCTGTCACTGGAGATCTCAGCTGGGGGTACTCGGATGGACAGTTCCTCCTATGAGGTTCTTTCTCATGCTGCTCATATGGGCCATTTTTCTTGGACAAGAGCTCTATCTGGCTTTTTTTTTTTTTTTAATTAGCACTTTCAGTGTCTGTCTATTTATTTATTTGGCTGCATCGGGTCTTAGTTGTGCCACCCAGGATCTTGGCTCATCACATGGGATTGTTCTTTGTGACCCACAGACTCTCTAGTTGTGGCACAGGCTTAGTTGGTTTGTGGTATGAGGGATTTTATTTTCCTGACCAAGGATCAAACCTGTATCTTGCATTGCAAGGTGAGTTCTGAACCAACAGGGAAGACCCAGCAGATGGCTTTGTAAAGCACTTACCCTGGGCCCAGAACTTTACCAGATAATGTATTCAATATTTTATTCATTCATTCGAGAAATATTTGCTACAGGCCTCAGTTCCAGACACTAAGTGAAAACTTAGCATAATCTGCAAGATAGGCATTCAGGTTTCCGGTCCATAAATGGAGAAGGGGCACAGGGCTTGGAAAACAAGGTGGGAGGTTTACGCGCTTGTGTAACCTGGAAACCCCTCGCCACTGTGCCACTTCCTCCTAGGCATGGGGCTGCCTGTGTCACCAGACCCCAGCCGCTGGTTTGGACGACTTCTTTGCAGTTGAAACTTGGTTCCAAGCTGCTTTACACAGGGCACGTTGGCTCATGGGTTACTGGCGTGTAGCCCTGTCCTTTATGGAAGCAGCGGAATGTTGGTGGCATTGAGTAGAGATGTTGGGATAACACATGAACCCCTTATTCACAGAAGGGGGACAGCCTTATTCGGTTCACTTTCAGGAGAGAATTTATCCACGTCCCACAGACATGGAGTCGAATGCCATACAATAGATTGTTGTTTTGTTTTGTGAGAATTTTTTAAAGATATACTTAATCATCAGTTGTTTCTTAAAATTAATTGATTGCTGACTGTCCCGGGTCTTCGTTGCTGCACGCAGGCTCTCTCTGGCTGTGGGGGATCAGGGGCTACTCTCCCTCTGCAGTGCACGGGCTTCTCATTGCTGTGGCTTCTCCTGTGGTGGGCCACAGGCTCTAGGCGCTTGGGCTCAGTCGTTGTGGCATACGGGCCTAGTTGTCCCGAATGTGGAATTTTCCTGGACTAGGGAATCGAACCTGTGTCCCCTGCATTGGCAGGAGGATTCTTAACCGGTGGACCACCAGGGAAGGCCTGCATAGGTTTTTAATGCAAGTCTGGCCAGGGCCGCTGTGACAGTAAAGGCAGGGTGAAATTTGGAAGTGGACAGTCGTGCCTACTCACTTGAACTGGAGTTGTTATTTCTCTGCTCAGGTGAATGTGACGGAGTTAAAAGAGGCAGGGGCACTTCCCTGGACCACTGAGGATGAAAACTGGGTGGGAAATGAAATCCCGTGTTTCCTTCCACACAGGGCTGAAACATTTGCAGAAAGAGGGGCCACTAGAGGGCGCCGTCCAGGGGGCCAGAAGGATGAAGGGAAGAGACCCTGCCCTGATAGCCACAGAAATAGGGTCATGACCTGACGCTGCGATGGCCCATCTGTAAACCGCAAGCAAACTGTCGCTCCTTCATTACTCCTGCCTTGTTAACCTTCCCAGACATGTCCTTAGCAGTGATGGGATTGCTTTCTTCGTGGGAATGGAGGGAGAACATGTTCATTCCCGGGCGCTGCACCACATTCCATCAGCAGGGGACGCTGTGGCCAGAGTGGTCCTGGTGCGGACATGGTCTGGAGCTTGTTCTATGCCCGGGCTGAAGGACAGTGCATGGTGAGAGACCCCACGGTGGGGGACATCTCTTCTTCCCCAAGTGTCGGAGCGCTGCTTTGTGTTGGAGGACACTGCATCCGTGTTTGCAGACGTTCCCCTGCCTTCCAGGTGGGAGGGTGATTGGCGCTTCCCTGTGGAACCTAGGAGTGACCACATGGCCTCTTTAGCCACCATCACAGGGGCGGAGATGCTGGTGTCAGTTCCAAGGAGAACCTTAAAGCCCTCACACTGCTCCGCTCCTTGGGAGACAGATACCCTAGCAGAGAGGGGCTGCCTCGCCTGCCTGGGTACAGAGTGAGGGCCCTGTGTGCTCAAGGCTCGAGGCCCCCTGTGATCACAGCGTAACTTCTTCCACCCTGACCGACCACTGTGTGCCTCGTACTGACTGCAGGGGCCAGCAGTGTGCAGAGCCCTCTGGGAACAAGGCATCCCCTTCAGGAGTGCTAGCTAGAAATGAGCAGTGTGCTGTCTGTGATTTCAAGTGACAAGAAGTGTGAAGACTTTTTAAAACATCTCGGATGGCCTCGGTCTCAGGACCAGACAGATTCCTTGATTCATCTTCGGTCAGCTTGGGAGTGTTCTCAAGAAGACAGGGAGGCAGAGGCGAGGAGGACTTGCTGGGTCATTTCGGGGCCTCTGGAGTAAGGCCAATATTCTTCACAGGCCTGTGATGGATGGCACATGGCAGTTGATGTCGATCAATCGTGGGCTCACTGTCTCCTGGTGCAAATTAAATGAACAGCCTCCCTAGCTCGCACGGGCCCTGGGAGGTACCCCTCTGGGTGGAGTGAGCAGCTTGTCTGCCTGCACTGGCTTCTCTGGGACTTGCCTCCCTTTCTAATTAGGGGCTTTCACACCTCTCGGAGCTTGCTTTTCAGAAATGAATTGGAGGCACTTAGGAATATGGTGTTTGTATTCTTGACACCTTTTTTCTAATTACCATTTGCTAGTGAGGTTTGGTTTGGGTTTTTGTTTTCTCATCTAAGACTTGTCATTTATATTTTGTTCTGAAACACAAACATCTCTGGATAACCAGGGAAGGCTGTCATTTCAAGGGAAACTGAAACAGACGAGGAGGCTGGCCCTGCCTTTTTGAACGAGGTGTACAGGACACAAAACTCCGATGACCTCACCCCCGCTGGCAAATCCCACGCCAGATCCAGCGTCCCGCCCCAGCTTGGCAAGGCTGGCTCTCCACCTTTTTCTTTCTCCAGAGCCGAGTTTCAAATGCACATTTAAGGCAAAGCTGGGTTGTTTGTTTCTGCTCTCCCCTGTTATTTTTCAATTTCCCATGGCTCTGCACTTCCTGCTGACCCCTTCCGGAGATCTGAACACAGACCCTGGCCTTGCAGCCTCCTGTGCTTGGGTGCCCCGTGGGACTGGCGGGGTGATTTGTGTTTGGAGACGTGCTTTTCTTCTTTCTCATTTCCTTGGATCAACGCAGAGGAGGAGGGCGCACTGGGTCTCAGGTTTTTGGAAAGTAAAATTAAATGAGCAAGCTAGGTGGACACACCAAAATTGCACAATTTAGATCCCATTTTCCTTGGGTTGTTTAGACAGATTGGTACAATCTGAGTTTGCAGTTTGATCCAAAGGGGGAGTAGATTACTGGCTCTGAAATGAGCTTCCTTCAGCCCCTGCGTGAGCTGGTTGAAAAGCTGCCTCTAGCAGCAGCCAAGGCCGGCCTGTAACTGGGGATGGAGGAGAGATGGAGGAGGAGGAAGAGAGACCTCGAGAAAATGTGGGAAGGTCAGGAGTCACTGAGGACCACCCCGCAGGCCTGCTGCTAATTGACCTATGATAAACTTAGCTCCACAAGGCAGGCCTGGAGACGAACAGGGAGACCGAAGCCAATATAAAACACTCTCCCTTTGCTTGGAAATGGACAAGGGATGCTGGGACCTCCTTGGGAAGCCTGTGGGAGGGGCCAGACCCCAGTCAGCATCTGGACCGGCCCTGCTGCAGTCGCCTGGTCCGCATGGCCTGCAAAATGCTTCCTTCACACTGGATAGGGCAAAAGTTTCTTCTGCAGTTTTCAATTCACAAGGTTTTGTGCTGGTTTTCCACAGTGATGACAGCTGCCCGTGGTGTCTGCAGCATGCCAAGCACGCCCCGGTTCCCTTGTCCTTCAGCAAGAGCTATTTCGCTCATCAGCTTCAGTATGAGGGAGAAATTGCCGGCTCCCTGCGAACATCTTGCCGTTGGGTGACCTGATAAGCAGAATGCAAATGTGCACATGTAGCCTGAGCCCCGCATCCGAAGCCTCCACATGCTGTGGGCATGTGTTTTCCTAAGTGGTTTCACAGACAAGGATGTGGGGTGAAGAGGAACAGGCTGGGGGTGAGAGATACTGAAGGGGATGTGGAGATGGGGAGGTTCCCCACTGATTGGTCTGGACTTTGGTGGGATATAAACTGCTTGATGTCTGTGTGACATCAAGATTTCTTTGGGGCAAAATACTCATAACACAAAACAAAACTCGTTCTAATATTTTGTCTTGTGTGTGTGTTTTAAATTAGAAATTAGATTTTGTTTGTTTGTTTTTGCCTTGGTGATTAAAATAGCCTTTTACCCAGGGAAATTTCTTTGGAAGACATCTTTTAAAATAAACATTGAATTTCTTCATAATTCTTTTTTAGGTAGCTTTGTGGTACAGTATTATTACCTACTGTTTTCATCTTATAAACAATTCAGCAAACATTTTATGAGCTCACACGATGTGACAGACATGCTATTAAGAGATACAGAAATAGGATTCTTGCTCCCAAGAAGCTCTCAGCCCAGTGGGATAGTTAGATGAGCAGACAGGGATATCTGAATGTACATGGCAAGTGCTCTCCTCGAGGTAGTTTCTGAGAATGGCAGGGACATGGAGAAGTAGCACCCATGCAAGCTGAAACACGGTCAGCTGGGAGAGAAGGGGGTTCTCCTAGGGATATATGTCTTCAGGTTGCTGCTAGGTACAGTAAGAGGGGGAGCTAGCAGACAAGCATGGGCGTAGTTGGATTTTATACAAAGTGTCTACCACACTATGGAAGTGAGATTTTATCTTCAAAACCAAAGGAGGACTTTGAAAGAAATTAGGCAAGGGAGTGATTCACATTTTATAAAGATGCTTTGACTGGCAAGAAATGAATGCTGGTGACACAGTGTGTCGGCAGACATTCTGATAGGTTAAATAAGAAATGATGAGGGCCTGACCTTGGACAAAGACTATGGGATTAGACAAGTAGGAGGCTGAGAGAATCCCAACAAGGGGAAAGGTCAGGATCTGTTAATACCCAGGACTTGGGTTATGGGAAGGAGGAAGGGAGGGAGGTGCAGGCAGAGGTGGTCCCTAGGATTCTGGTTCTAGAACCTGGGTGGATGAAGGGCTGTGTTCAAAATGGGGACTGGAGTAGGGGGACCAGGCTGTGAGCAGGCGCTAGATCTGTAGCAATATCTAGTGAAGTGAGTGAAAGTGAAGTCGCTCAGTCGTGTCTGACTCTTCGTGACTACATAGACTGTAGCCTACCGGGCTCCTCTGTCCATGGGATTTTCCAGGCAATAGTACTGGAGTGGATTGCCATTTCCTTCTCCAGGGGATCTTCCCAACCCAGGGCTCGAACCTGGGTCTCCTGCATTGCAGACATTTACCGTCTGAGCCACAGGCAGCTGAATAAATCTGAGTTCAGAGGATTCTGGCCTGGACATACATGCGTAGATTATATAATAGACTGGTCAGCACAGATGATGACAAGGGGCTGGTGTATAAAGTGAGAAGAGTTGGGGTGGAGCAGGGCATGCTGGGGACATGCACATTGCCCAAGAAACCAGGGAAATGAAAGGGAAGAGGTGACTGAAGACCTGGGAGGCATTTTAGGGAGATGGTTTCCTGGAAACCCAAGTAGGAAGGAATTGCAAGGACAGAGTAGTCAGAACAGTCAGTTTTAATAAGGTAGGTTGTACAAGTTCATCTTTTAGAATTTACGAACTAGAGCTCCTTGGAGGTTGGTGTGGGTAAGAGTGGGATCCAGATGACAGGGGGTGGAATGAAGGCTGGAGGAGAATAGAAGAGAGCACTGCATGTTGGCACTGGGAGATGTCTGGAGAAGGAGAATGGGTGATGCAATTGAGATGATAAGGCAAAGGGGAGCACAGATGGGGACCAAATCCTGCCTCTCAGCCTCTTGGTCTTTTCTCAAAAGTAGGAATTTCCTCATTCTCAACCATCCTCTACTCTGTCTTTAAGAGGCCTTCCCAGGAGTATAAGAGGTACATTTTCCCTCAAGGGCACAGTCACAACAGACCTTTTTAATAGAAACCCCTAGTAACCTATGCTAAGCAAATAATAGGATCAACAGAGAAGATTTGATTTCATGTTGTATCAATTTTCTGGGAAGACATAAGACACAGCGCTGGTGCAAAGTCCTCTGAGGTGAGAAAACTGTGATTCCAGGCAGCACAGTGCCTGCGTCTTGCATTCCCAGAAATCTAGGTTCTTTCTTTTGCAAAGTTGAGCATTTTACTAGCCTTCTGGGGCTTCCCTTGTAACTCAGTTGGTAAAGAATCCGCCTGCAATGCAGGAGACCTGGATTTGATTCCTGGGTTGGGAAGATCCTCTGGAGCAGGAAATGGCAACCCACTCCAGTATTCTTGCCTGGAGAATACCATGGACCGAGACGGCTGGCAAGCTATAGTTCATGGGGTCGCAAGAGTCAGACACAACTTAGCAAATAAACCTCTGGGCTGTTCTTCCTTTCTCAGTCTTCACACTTACCTGCTCTTCCTTCTTTTCTGTCCATCACCCCCTCCCCAAACTGGATTCTCATTTGCGAACTCTTCACCCTGCTCATTATATTTTCAGTGGTACTTTCTTTCCCTGATGTGTAAGAATTGCTTCCCAATAAATGGTTTTTCTCTTTAATTTTCAAGCAGCCTTTTAAGATAGTTTAATGCTGATAATTAAAAACAACAGTAGGTGAAAGATACCTTTTCTGCAATGGATGACATTTCCCAAATATTTGGACATGAAAAAGTAAAAGTAAATCTAGGTAGGAGAATAGTCAAAATTGTACAATCTATTAGAAAAATAAAAGTTCCCAGTGATATGAGAAAACAGTGAAGGGCTATAAACAACTAAAAATACAGTTTTATAAAATTTAGAGAAAAAGTTCATGATTAGGAGGCATTTATCAAACCACTTATTTTGTCACATTTTTTTTTTTTTTTTGCCAGATCAACCTGCTCATGGCCACANGTGGGAAGGTCAGGAGTCACTGAGGACCACCCCGCAGGCCTGCTGCTAATTGACCTATGATAAACTTAGCTCCACAAGGCAGGCCTGGAGACGAACAGGGAGACCGAAGCCAATATAAAACACTCTCCCTTTGCTTGGAAATGGACAAGGGATGCTGGGACCTCCTTGGGAAGCCTGTGGGAGGGGCCAGACCCCAGTCAGCATCTGGACCGGCCCTGCTGCAGTCGCCTGGTCCGCATGGCCTGCAAAATGCTTCCTTCACACTGGATAGGGCAAAAGTTTCTTCTGCAGTTTTCAATTCACAAGGTTTTGTGCTGGTTTTCCACAGTGATGACAGCTGCCCGTGGTGTCTGCAGCATGCCAAGCACGCCCCGGTTCCCTTGTCCTTCAGCAAGAGCTATTTCGCTCATCAGCTTCAGTATGAGGGAGAAATTGCCGGCTCCCTGCGAACATCTTGCCGTTGGGTGACCTGATAAGCAGAATGCAAATGTGCACATGTAGCCTGAGCCCCGCATCCGAAGCCTCCACATGCTGTGGGCATGTGTTTTCCTAAGTGGTTTCACAGACAAGGATGTGGGGTGAAGAGGAACAGGCTGGGGGTGAGAGATACTGAAGGGGATGTGGAGATGGGGAGGTTCCACACTGATTGGTCTGGACTTTGGTGGGATATAAACTGCTTGATGTCTGTGTGACATCAAGATTTCTTTGGGGCAAAATACTCATAACACAAAACAAAACTCGTTCTAATATTTTGTCTTGTGTGTGTGTTTTAAATTAGAAATTAGATTTTGTTTGTTTGTTTTTGCCTTGGTGATTAAAATAGCCTTTTACCCAGGGAAATTTCTTTGGAAGACATCTTTTAAAATAAACATTGAATTTCTTCATAATTCTTTTTTAGGTAGCTTTGTGGTACAGTATTATTACCTACTGTTTTCATCTTATAAACAATTCAGCAAACATTTTATGAGCTCACACGATGTGACAGACATGCTATTAAGAGATACAGAAATAGGATTCTTGCTCCCAAGAAGCTCTCAGCCCAGTGGGATAGTTAGATGAGCAGACAGGGATATCTGAATGTACATGGCAAGTGCTCTCCTCGAGGTAGTTTCTGAGAATGGCAGGGACATGGAGAAGTAGCACCCATGCAAGCTGAAACACGGTCAGCTGGGAGAGAAGGGGGTTCTCCTAGGGATATATGTCTTCAGGTTGCTGCTAGGTACAGTAAGAGGGGGAGCTAGCAGACAAGCATGGGCGTAGTTGGATTTTATACAAAGTGTCTACCACACTATGGAAGTGAGATTTTATCTTCAAAACCAAAGGAGGACTTTGAAAGAAATTAGGCAAGGGAGTGATTCACATTTTATAAAGATGCTTTGACTGGCAAGAAATGAATGCTGGTGACACAGTGTGTCGGCAGACATTCTGATAGGTTAAATAAGAAATGATGAGGGCCTGACCTTGGACAAAGACTATGGGATTAGACAAGCAGGAGGCTGAGAGAATCCCAACAAGGGGAAAGGTCAGGATCTGTTAATACCCAGGACTTGGGTTATGGGAAGGAGGAAGGGAGGGAGGTGCAGGCAGAGGTGGTCCCTAGGATTCTGGTTCTAGAACCTGGGTGGATGAAGGGCTGTGTTCAAAATGGGGACTGGAGTAGGGGGACCAGGCTGTGAGCAGGCGCTAGATCTGTAGCAATATCTAGTGAAGTGAGTGAAAGTGAAGTCGCTCAGTCGTGTCTGACTCTTCGTGACTACATAGACTGTAGCCTACCGGGCTCCTCTGTCCATGGGATTTTCCAGGCAATAGTACTGGAGTGGATTGCCATTTCCTTCTCCAGGGGATCTTCCCAACCCAGGGCTCGAACCTGGGTCTCCTGCATTGCAGACATTTACCGTCTGAGCCACAGGCAGCTGAATAAATCTGAGTTCAGAGGATTCTGGCCTGGACATACATGCGTAGATTATATAATAGACTGGTCAGCACAGATGATGACAAGGGGCTGGTGTATAAAGTGAGAAGAGTTGGGGTGGAGCAGGGCATGCTGGGGACATGCACATTGCCCAAGAAACCAGGGAAATGAAAGGGAAGAGGTGACTGAAGACCTGGGAGGCATTTTAGGGAGATGGTTTCCTGGAAACCCAAGTAGGAAGGAATTGCAAGGACAGAGTAGTCAGAACAGTCAGTTTTAATAAGGTAGGTTGTACAAGTTCATCTTTTAGAATTTACGAACTAGAGCTCCTTGGAGGTTGGTGTGGGTAAGAGTGGGATCCAGATGACAGGGGGTGGAATGAAGGCTGGAGAAGAATAGAAGAGAGCACTGCATGTTGGCACTGGGAGATGTCTGGAGAAGGAGAATGGGTGATGCAATTGAGATGATAAGGCAAAGGGGAGCACAGATGGGGACCAAATCCTGCCTCTCAGCCTCTTGGTCTTTTCTCAAAAGTAGGAATTTCCTCATTCTCAACCATCCTCTACTCTGTCTTTAAGAGGCCTTCCCAGGAGTATAAGAGGTACATTTTCCCTCAAGGGCACAGTCACAACAGACCTTTTTAATAGAAACCCCTAGTAACCTATGCTAAGCAAATAATAGGATCAACAGAGAAGATTTGATTTCATGTTGTATCAATTTTCTGGGAAGACATAAGACACAGCGCTGGTGCAAAGTCCTCTGAGGTGAGAAAACTGTGATTCCAGGCAGCACAGTGCCTGCGTCTTGCATTCCCAGAAATCTAGGTTCTTTCTTTTGCAAAGTTGAGCATTTTACTAGCCTTCTGGGGCTTCCCTTGTAACTCAGTTGGTAAAGAATCCGCCTGCAATGCAGGAGACCTGGATTTGATTCCTGGGTTGGGAAGATCCTCTGGAGCAGGAAATGGCAACCCACTCCAGTATTCTTGCCTGGAGAATACCATGGACCGAGACGGCTGGCAAGCTATAGTTCATGGGGTCGCAAGAGTCAGACACAACTTAGCAAATAAACCTCTGGGCTGTTCTTCCTTTCTCAGTCTTCACACTTACCTGCTCTTCCTTCTTTTCTGTCCATCACCCCCTCCCCAAACTGGATTCTCATTTGCGAACTCTTCACCCTGCTCATTATATTTTCAGTGGTACTTTCTTTCCCTGATGTATAAGAATTGCTTCCCAATAAATGGTTTTTCTCTTTAATTTTCAAGCAGCCTTTTAAGATAGTTTAATGCTGATAATTAAAAACAACAGTAGGTGAAAGATACCTTTTCTGCAATGGATGACATTTCCCAAATATTTGGACATGAAAAAGTAAAAGTAAATCTAGGTAGGAGAATAGTCAAAATTGTACAATCTATTAGAAAAATAAAAGTTCCCAGTGATATGAGAAAACAGTGAAGGGCTATAAACAACTAAAAATACAGTTTTATAAAATTTAGAGAAAAAGTTCATGATTAGGAGGCATTTATCAAACCACTTATTTTGTCACATTTTTTTTTTTTTTTTGCCAGATCAACCTGCTCATGGCCACATCTTTAAAAATGAACAACTACATGGGGTGTGTGTACATTTGTGATGATGGTGACAATGGCATGCATCTGTTTTCTGGTTTCCGTCTATTCAGACTCTTCCCTTGTGGAAAAGGAACCCATCAGATGGGATCTAAAATGTTAGGGTTGAACGTCAGACCTTGGGTCCAAGCTCTCTGGGTGAGATGCTCCTAGGCGTTTCCTCTGAAGGACAACCATAGTAATTTGTGGGCCCTGATTCACTCCTTGCCTCCTAAGACTTGCTGCTTCTCTGCCAGGGTCTCCCCACCAAAGAGGAGGCACTTTGTCTTTTCTGTGAATGCAGAAGAGTGTCAGCTGGTGGGAACGTGCCTCCTGGGCTTGACTGTACGTGCATTTTCTTACAGGGACCCCGACTTCAGAGTCTAGACAGAATCAGGTGTATGATATTAGGCATCCGTGGGGGCCATCCCCTCACCATACCTGCAGGGAGAAACCAGCGTCTTTCCCTTGTTCTTCCCACGTTTAACCTGAGCAATCAGGAGAAAAGAAGATGGAGGCGTAAGATGAAAGGTGCCCGGACAGAGCCCTAGAGATACTTCCAAAGAGCATCTGCCTCCTGCTGTTAGACCAGCGCTGTGGGGAAAATACCTGAAATGGAGGTCTTGGAGGCTTCATTAGGTGGGCTGGCGCTCCAGCAGAAGGCCCTCTCCCAGGGAGGGAGGCAGAGGCCCTCACATGCAGGCCTGGGGAGAGAGAGCCTTTTAGCCAACCACCCTGGCAGCGATGCTGCTGGTAGTCTGGAATGTGATCTAAACACCAAAGGAAGGCTCTGTGCCCTGGGAGTCCCCAGTCCTTGCTTCCCTGTAATTGCAGAGAGTCGGGTACCAGCTGAGCCTGCCATTTGGGCAGCCAGGGTGCTCTCTCTCCCTGGGGGACTGGCTGCCCTGCGGAGAAGTCTCCTGCCACAAGCCCATCCTGCAGCTTGTACTGGCACTCAGAGCCCTGGCCTTTCCCTGCCCCTCTTCAGAGGGCGGCTCCGGGCTGCAGGCTGGCCTGCTCCCACTCTCTCCACCCAGAAGCTGCAGGAGTTCCCAGCGCTTTTCTCTGAGCTGCAGCAGCAGTGCGTGGGAGGCTTGATGCCATCCTGATTCAGCTGCCAACGCAGAACCTCCCCCGTGCTGCCACATTGCCCTCTCGCAGCCTTTTCGGGGTCCGGCTGCAGGGTCCCGGCGGGAAAGGTCACACCCGGTGCCATAGCTCTTAGCATCCCGCTCCCCTGCCAATGGCTGCCGAGGTGTTCAGGCTGTGAGATGAATATTTCATTACCTTAGGAAGGGGGAAAAGATTAAATTAGTAAAATGACGATAAAAAAAAGGATAACCTGACTTCAACCCTTTTATTATGCTTCCCACAGCTAGACAGCAAATTGCGTTCTGGGGCTTCTGCTTAGATGGCTGTAAAGAATCTAACTTTTGCTTTCAAATTAACCTGTCAAATCACATATTTATAAAGGAATGAAGGGAAGAAAATGAGGGGCCTAGGTAGTCCTACGCATCAATTAGAGGGAAATTAATTACAATTTACCTGCATTAGCACATTCACACCCTCCGATTTACTGCAGGGATGTCTCTGGAACAGGAAGGGAGTCAAAACAGACCACTCAGAGGGAGGCGGCGAGGGGAGGGGTGACCCTGGGTCCACAGCGAGACGGGGAGGGTGGGGATGGGAAGTGTGCTGGCAATTGGGTGTCCTGCATCTTGGTGCTGGAGCATCTCTGTAGGACACGTTTTGGTAAAGCAATTTCTGAAAGGACTTCCGCAGGTGTGAAGTGAGCATGCACGTGCCTAATGCCGCAAGCCCTCAGATGAGGATAAGGGCTCTCACTGTCAAAAAGAATCACAGAACAAAAGGCAGACAGTCATTCCTTCTTCCTCTGGGGTACTGATAGGAATGGGTCACAGAAGAGGAGGTGAGAGAGGAATCAGAAGTGGTGTCTGAGCCCCCTTTTACTCTTCATGTGCCGAGCGGCACTGGATTCTGAAGAATGTTTGGGAAGGTTACATAGTGCTGGACTTCGGAACTCCAAGGTAGAAACGGCTTGTGGAACAAAAAATGTCAACCAACTACTTAGCAGATTGTGCATTAAACCTCTGTCTCTGTTTCTCTTAAGCATGAACAAGGATGCTGTTTTGCTTCATGTGAGAATTGCTGAGGCCCTCTGGAAGGTCAAGAGTAGATGTGATCTATTCCCAGGAGACCTTACCCCTGCTTCTGGTACTGGTGGGAAAGGAGGGTGTTCAGAAGCTCCGGGGTCTTTTTTTTTTTTTTAACCCCTGGGAAGCTCAGCTGAGATTTGTGCTGAGATCCAGAGAACTCCAGACTAGCGTCCCCTTCTCCATCTCCCCACTGCTCTCTCTAGATGTCCTGAGACCTCCTGTGATGGAGCAAACACAGGAGTGTGCCGGGACATCATTTACCTGCCTGGTGAAGGGCTGAATACAGGTTTGGGTAGTTGGCAAACCCTTGAGCTCTGGAAGACTCAGTTTCCTCATCTGAAAAATTAGGTTAATTAAAACCGCAGTGTTCTCTCCCATTCTTCTTTTAAAGATCACAGTGTAGCTGTTTATGAAAGCTCTTTATAAACACTGAAGAGCTGTACAGACTCAGGGGTACAGGCTTGTCATTACAGGCTGTTCTCCCTTTAAAAGATGTGCTGTTTTTGGAAGCCAACACGTCCTTCTTCCCTTCTCCGGGCTCCCATCTTCCTGCACTCAGGCAACAGAATGCAAAAACGTTTGCCAATCGTGTGGAAGTCTCTGAGGCCCATTAGATCTTTGTTTTCCTCTTTCAAAATATTTTTCTTTACCCTCTGGGGTTGATGAATTAGTAAAACTTTTGGAATAGTTTCAGAAGCCACTGCCTCAGGAGAAGGTTCCCGGGTGGGGACCACTGGCTTCCTGATGGCATGCCCTGTTCTTCTCCAGAGCCTCTTACCCAGCTCTGCTGGCATCCAGCACGAATGCCTCTTAAGGAAGGGCCTCTCTCACTTTCATGATGAGGACCATAGGATCCACTGGAGGTTCGTGAGCTTGGACGAACTGAGGAGGCTAAGGCGAGGAGAGGAAGCTTTATAAGATGCTCCGGCCTCTTTGCAGAGACTTGCAGAATGGGTGCTGGGGCAGGCGGGAATCCTAGGGCCTGGTAAGGCGGCTTGGATCCTGCATTCGGTGCGCTGCTGAGACAGCCAGGTGAAAGCCTTCACTTTTTAAAGAGGACATTTAAGCCATGGCCACGCACAGCAAGTGGTAGAGCTTGAGGAATGAGAAGTGTCAAGAGTGCCGCCGTGGGTTCAGATCCCTGAAACACTAACNTTTTTTTTTTTTAACCCCTGGGAAGCTCAGCTGAGATTTGTGCTGAGATCCAGAGAACTCCAGACTAGCGTCCCCTTCTCCATCTCCCCACTGCTCTCTCTAGATGTCCTGAGACCTCCTGTGATGGAGCAAACACAGGAGTGTGCCGGGACGTCATTTACCTGCCTGGTGAAGGGCTGAATACAGGTTTGGGTAGTTGGCAAACCCTTGAGCTCTGGAAGACTCAGTTTCCTCATCTGAAAAATTAGGTTAATTAAAACCGCAGTGTTCTCTCCCATTCTTCTTTTAAAGATCACAGTGTAGCTGTTTATGAAAGCTCTTTATAAACACTGAAGAGCTGTACAGACTCAGGGGTACAGGCTTGTCATTACAGGCTGTTCTCCCTTTAAAAGATGTGCTGTTTTTGGAAGCCAACACGTCCTTCTTCCCTTCTCCGGGCTCCCATCTTCCTGCACTCAGGCAACAGAATGCAAAAACGTTTGCCAATCGTGTGGAAGTCTCTGAGGCCCATTAGATCTTTGTTTTCCTCTTTCAAAATATTTTTCTTTCCCCTCTGGGGTTGATGAATTATTAAAACTTTTGGAATAGTTTCAGAAGCCACTGCCTCAGGAGAAGGTTCCCGGGTGGGGACCACTGGCTTCCTGATGGCATGCCCTGTTCTTCTCCAGAGCCTCTTACCCAGCTCTGCTGGCATCCAGCACGAATGCCTCTTAAGGAAGGGCCTCTCTCACTTTCATGATGAGGACCATAGGATCCACTGGAGGTTCGTGAGCTTGGACGAACTGAGGAGGCTAAGGCGAGGAGAGGAAGCTTTATAAGATGCTCCGGCCTCTTTGCAGAGACTTGCAGAATGGGTGCTGGGGCAGGCGGGAATCCTAGGGCCTGGTAAGGCGGCTTGGATCCTGCATTCGGTGCACTGCTGAGACAGCCAGGTGAAAGCCTTCACTTTTTAAAGAGGACATTTAAGCCATGGCCACGCACAGCAAGTGGTAGAGCTTGAGGAATGAGAAGTGTCAAGAGTGCCGCCGTGGGTTCAGATCCCTGAAACACTAACATTTACTGACGCAGTGACTGACAGCTCAGCCTCCAAAGTCCTGGGTTTAAACCTCACCATTTAGCATCTGTGTCAATGTGGGCACAATGTGGGCACACTTCATAACTTCTGTGAACCTGGGCTTCCTCTCCAGTGTCCTGGGGTTGTTGGAGGGTCTGGTGACATCCACATGGGTTGTTCGCACAGTGCCCGGCAGATGGCCAGCGTCCAGTCCACCTTAGTGGGTGTTACTATCTTCCGCTTGCCTCTAGCAGAAAGCCGATAGATCTATGAAGCTGTTTCCTTACTTGTGTATGTTGTGGGGTGGGGAGAGTGGGTGAGGAGGGAGTTGCCCAAGACACGCTTCCCAGGGGCCACTTTGAGGGTTTAGAGAGGTGACAAAGGAGTTTGCCCACCTAGGCCTGGCCTGAAAGGAGGCTGAGCAGGTGGGCAGCCTTAGTCCCTCCTGGAGGCAGCAGCTTTAGTCTCGTATACTGCTACACTCTGTGCAGGGATGGGCTTCTCTGAGCAAGCAGGTTCTGTACGGTCCCCTCTTCAATGCTGTGGGGAATTGCCTTGGTCTCTTTCATCATCGCTCTCAGTTTACTCATTCTCGATGTCCACCCCAGCCCCCATCATACAGTCCCCAGGATGACCGTGGTTTGTTCTCACATGAGCATTCTCTGAACTGAGGCTNGCAGCAGCTTTAGTCTCGTATACTGCTACACTCTGTGCAGGGATGGGCTTCTCTGAGCAAGCAGGTTCTGTATGGTCCCCTCTTCAATGCTGTGGGGAATTGCCTTGGTCTCTTTAATCACTGCTCTCAGTTTACTCATTCTCGATGTCCACCCCGGCCCCCATCATACAGTCCCCAGGATGACCGTGGTTTGTTCTCACATGAGCATTCTCTGAACTGAGGCTTGGATTCTGCTATTGAGACCACAGGCTTACCGAGCTGATGGGATAAGCTCAGGCAGCCTTGGGGTCACCTGTGCAGCCACAGGGGGTGGGTCAGGCAGGGCCTTTGTGCATGTTAGGCAAACCATCTGATCACATATGCATATTCCTTCATTTAATCCCCTCAAAGCCACCCCAGATAGGCTTTATCATGCTGTTTTACAAACCACACTCGCTTGCTGCTGTCCAGGTAAATGCTGTTTATAATCAGAATTGGCCTTCCTCCTGCCCGGGCGATGGGCTCTCCAGATTGTGAAGCGGGCGGCATTTCTCATCTCCCTGTCTGCTACAATGGCACCGCCCTTCTCCAGCTGCCACCTCCTCCAGTTGCTGGGCAGCCTGGATCCAGCCATCTCAGCTATGTCCTCCAGCCTATCAAAATCTCACACTCCTCAAAGCCCCTGTGACCCACTGCCACTCTGCTCTTCCTCATGGGTCCCTCTCCCTTCTGAATGGTCAGCAGTCTGGCCTTGCCCCTGCCCCCGACCCCTGTGCTCTGTCTGGGGTGCTGAAGGCAGAGCCTTCCTATGGAAAATGGCTCAGCAATTCAGGCCAAGGATGACAACCTCAGAAACAAAAGTATCTCTCTGACAAGCTGTTCCAAGTGCGTGTGAGGCAGAGGCTAGGAGCCCTGACTCTCGGGGATGGGGTCCCGAGCCCCACCGCTGATGGAGGGAGCTGGTTCCTTTAATATTTGATGGAGCTGCCGTGGAGTCGTTTATTTAAGTATGCTCCGTTCATCCTGCTCCTGCCGGCGGAGGCACTGCCGCCTCTCAGCGCTCAGCAGAGGTCAGGAGGGGAACGGCTGACAAATTTGACAGCTCTTTTTAGATGTTTAAGCTCAAGCATGACTTCTCCCCTTGTCTATACCAAAGATGGGCTCCAGCCCTGTTGTCCTAAGAGGGCCTGGTCAGTGAGCCCCCCAGGTTAGCACAGATACCCCAGGGTGGGGAACAGAGCTGTGATAGTGAGCAACTCTGCACTCTTGTTGGCATGACCTCCCCTTCCTAGAGCTCAGAGGGTCTTTTCTAGAGGCCAGCACATTGCCGCCACCCCCATGGTTTTTATCAAGCAGGCAGTTACTGGCCATCAAGAGCCCCCTTGCTCCATCAAGCAGCCAGAGTCGCAGAAAAGCCTAGTGATGTTTCTAGGGGTACTCAGCCAGTGAATGGTCAGTCTGGAGTGGAACTCTCAGAGTTTTCGCCCAGTGCATCATTGAATTGTCCACACTCACATTTGTAGTTAGAAATGATATAATGTAAATCTCTTTCCACAGGGCTGCCATCATTAGAATTGGGTATTAGCAACTTAACACCTTATAAGGTATTTACCAAGACCACATGGTCCTGGTCTTCTCTTTACAACATCTATCTGCACTTAAGTGAAGAGGCCTCTAATTTCTTGGGGGTATTGGGGTCTAGGAGAATCAGAACCTTGATATTTGTAAAGATTAGGAAATTAAGATGTTGACCTTGGTACTCTTTTCATTCTTTCAATACCCTGTATCCTAAACCTTGCTTTACAAATTGCAACGAGTTATACAAGAAGCTGTGAAATCTGGGGAGGCTCTTCTATTGAGGTACAGTTGGTGAGACTCTCTTGAGATGAGCCATGAGGCACTTGGGTGCTGGAGGAGAGAGGGCATAACTCCAGGAGTCAACATTCTCCTGATGGGGTGCTGGCCAACCACAGGAGGGAAGGTCTGCCAGCAAATACAGATCACAATCAGGTATTGAAATTCAGACTGAAACAGATCTTTAGAATATAGGATAGGACTTCCTTACTTTCCCTTCTTGAATTCATCCTCTATTAAACTCACAAAGTTCAGTTCAGTCGCTCAGTCGTGTCCATGAATCACAGCATGCCAGACCTCCCTGTTCATCACCTTCTCCCGGAGTTCACTCAGACTCACGTCCATCGAGTCCGTGATGCCATCCAGCCATCTCATCCTCTGCTGTCCCCTTCTCCTCCTGCCCCCAATCCCTCCCAGCATCAGAGTCTTTTCCAATGAGTCAACTCTTCGC
>SJYW01007583.1:20419-51117 GCA_006410735.1 Raphicerus campestris
GGGTGGGTCAGGCAGGGCCTTTGTGCATGTTAGGCAAACCATCTGATCACATATGCATATTCCTTCATTTAATCCCCTCAAAGCCACCCCAGATAGGCTTTATCATGCTGTTTTACAAACCACACTCGCTTGCTGCTGTCCAGGTAAATGCTGTTTATAATCAGAATTGGCCTTCCTCCTGCCCGGGCGATGGGCTCTCCAGATTGTGAAGCGGGCGGCATTTCTCATCTCCCTGTCTGCTACAATGGCACCGCCCTTCTCCAGCTGCCACCTCCTCCAGTTGCTGGGCAGCCTGGATCCAGCCATCTCAGCTATGTCCTCCAGCCTATCAAAATCTCACACTCCTCAAAGCCCCTGTGACCCACTGCCACTCTGCTCTTCCTCATGGGTCCCTCTCCCTTCTGAATGGTCAGCAGGCTGGCCTTGCCCCTGCCCCCGACCCCTGTGCTCTGTCTGGGGTGCTGAAGGCAGAGCCTTCCTATGGAAAATGGCTCAGCAATTCAGGCCAAGGATGACAACCTCAGAAACAAAAGTATCTCTCTGACAAGCTGTTCCAAGTGCGTGTGAGGCAGAGGCTAGGAGCCCTGACTCTCGGGGATGGGGTCCCGAGCCCCACCGCTGATGGAGGGAGCTGGTTCCTTTAATATTTGATGGAGCTGCCGTGGAGTCGTTTATTTAAGTATGCTCCGTTCATCCTGCTCCTGCCGGCGGAGGCACTGCCGCCTCTCAGCGCTCAGCAGAGGTCAGGAGGGGAACGGCTGACAAATTTGACAGCTCTTTTTAGATGTTTAAGCTCAAGCATGACTTCCCCCCTTGTCTATACCAAAGATGGGCTCCAGCCCTGTTGTCCTAAGAGGGCCTGGTCAGTGAGCCCCCCAGGTTAGCACAGATACCCCAGGGTGGGGAATGGAGCTGTGATAGTGAGCAACTCTGCACTCTTGTTGGCATGACCTCCCCTTCCTAGAGCTCAGAGGGTCTTTTCTAGAGGCCAGCACATTGCCGCCACCCCCATGGTTTTTATCAAGCAGGCAGTTACTGGCCATCAAGAGCCCCCTTGCTCCATCAAGCAGCCAGAGTCACAGAAAAGCCTAGTGATGTTTCTAGGGGTACTCAGCCAGTGAATGGTCAGTCTGGAGTGGAACTCTCAGAGTTTTCGCCCAGTGCATCATTGAATTGTCCACACTCACATTTGTAGTTAGAAATGATATAATGTAAATCTCTTTCCACAGGGCTGCCATCATTAGAATTGGGTATTAGCAACTTAACACCTTATAAGGTATTTACCAAGACCACATGGTCCTGGTCTTCTCTTTACAACATCTATCTGCACTTAAGTGAAGAGGCCTCTAATTTCTTGGGGGTATTGGGGTCTAGGAGAATCAGAACCTTGATATTTGTAAAGGTTAGGAAATTAAGACGTTGACCTTGGTACTCTTTTCATTCTTTCAATACCCTGTATCCTAAACCTTGCTTTACAAATTGCAACGAGTTATACAAGAAGCTGTGAAATCTGGGGAGGCTCTTCTATTGAGGTACAGTTGGTGAGACTCTCTTGAGATGAGCCATGAGGCACCTGGGTGCTGGAGGAGAGAGGGCATAACTCCAGGAGTCAACATTCTCCTGATGGGGTGCTGGCCAACCACAGGAGGGAAGGTCTGCCAGCAAATACAGATCACAATCAGGTATTGAAATTCAGACTGAAACAGATCTTTAGAATATAGGATAGGACTTCCTTACTTTCCCTTCTTGAATTCATCCTCTATTAAACTCACAAAGTTCAGTTCAGTCGCTCAGTCGTGTCCATGAATCACAGCATGCCAGACCTCCCTGTTCATCACCTTCTCCCGGAGTTCACTCAGACTCACGTCCATCGAGTCCGTGATGCCATCCAGCCATCTCATCCTCTGCTGTCCCCTTCTCCTCCTGCCCCCAATCCCTCCCAGCATCAGAGTCTTTTCCAATGAGTCAACTCTTCGCATGAGGTGGCCAAAGTACTGGAGTTTCAGCTTTAGCATCATTCCTTCCAAAGAAATCCCAGGGCTGATCTCCTTTGGAATGGACTGGTTGGATCTCCTTGCAGTCCAAGGGACTCTCAAGAATCTTCTCCAACACCACAGTTCAAAAGCATCAATTCTTTGGTGCTCAGCCTTCTTCACAGAAAGCTCCCCCCAATATTCATTATTTTTAATTCTCTCAAACCCTTATCTGTTTCCTTGTTTCTTCTCAAGACTCCAGCCCTTACTCTACAAGAAATATTGACCTCACCTAGCATGAACTTACTCTCTCTTCTCCCCTGACTTTTAATGCCATCCTCCTCCTTCCCCTTATCACCATGGCTCCAGCCCCTAGAATTTTCCTCCACTACTTCTTCCCTTATCCTCACATTCCAGTCAACAGCCTCAGCCTGCCCGTCTGCTCTGGCATTCAGCCGGACCCCTCCCGATGCGCTGCATGGCCTCCAAGCCTCCTGGTCCTGCCTCACCTTCCGTGTGGTTTTCCTATGTCCAGACCCTTCCTTTGGCAGTGTCGCTTGCCCATTGCCTTTAGGATTATCTTCCTAAGATTCAGGTTTTGTCTATTCACTCATTTCTTCCCCTAAAATTTTATTGGATCATAGTTGATTTACAGTGCTATGTTAGTTTCTGCTGTACAGCAAAGTGAAGCAGCTATGCACATATCCGCTGTGTTTTAGGTTCTTTTCTTGTAGAGGTCATTACAGGGTGTTGAGTAGCATTCCCTGTGCCATACAGTAGACCCTTATTAGTTATTGTATAGTAGTGTATCTGTGTCCACGCTAATCTCCCAATTTTCCCTCACCCTGCTATATCCCGGGAGCCGTAAGTTTATTTTCTGCATCTGTAACTGTTATCATATGGCATTTGTCTTTGTCTGATTTACTTCATGAAGCATGGCCATCTCTAGCTCCATCCATGTTGCTGGCTTTGCGCTATGCTCAGTGCGCAACCCCAAGGATTATAACCCAGCAGGCTTCTCTGTCCATGGGATTTTATAGGCAAGAATACTGGAATGGGTTGCCACTTCCTACTCCTATGTTGCTGTAAATGGCACGACTTTGTCCTTTTTATGGCTGAGCAACATTCCTTTGTATGTGTGTGCCATTCCCTTCTCCAGGAGATCTTCCCAACCCAGGGATCAAACCCAGATCTCCTACTTTGCAGGCAGATCCTTTACCATCTGAGCCACCACGGAAGCCTACATCTATATGCCACGTCTTCTAATAAAACTAAAAATAGAGCTACCATATGAACCGGCAATCCCATTCCTGGCCATATATCCGGAGAAAAACATAATTTGAAAAGATACATGCATCCGTGTTCATAGCAGCAGTAGTTACAGCAGCCAGAACTGGAAGCAATGTAAATGTCCATCAGCAGAGGAATGGATAGAGAAGTGTCCATTCACTCTTATGTTCACAAGCTTTCCATGGCTCTTTATTGCATTGAGATGAAACATAAATGCATCAGCCTCACACTTAAAATCCTCAACAATGTGACCCTACCAAACTTTCTAGTATTCTCTTCAATAAAACCTTTTCTCCCCTTCTATGCCCACGTCTTTTACAGAATAATTTAATAATTACCTTTCTCTGGTTTACTATGAAACCATTCCCCTTGCTATAATCTCCTGTTCTATCTTCTGCATCCATCATTGCCAGCTAACATGATATTTAGTTGACAAAGCTTAAGTAAATTCTGCCTCTCTTCACTGACCCATCATAGACAGCCACTTCCCACCTTGACAAAATACGTTTCTCTTGCAAGTCCAGTGCACTCAGTAATTCTAGTGGACAGCTTGTCGTGAATCACAACCTTAGATTAATTAGTGGTAGATGCATCTATTCCTCCTGTTTCTTTCAGATACTGGTGAACAGATCTCTGATCACTCTCTGTTTCCCCCTAAAGAATCAGGCCAGCATAATTGAGGAAACCAAAACATATTTGTTGAGATGAATTGTCACGTGGTCTTACCTCCACTTCCTGCCAGTCCCCGTGGACCACCTGAAGACTCAGTTCCCATCTGGTCTTCTACTGTTGCTAAGAGGCAAGGATTTTTCTTGCTTAGATACCCAAGAAGGAGTTGCTTCCTGTCTCCCAGAAACTTGAATTAATTCATTTCTCTGTTTTGCTAATGTCCCTTTGTCTCTCCCCCAGATGTCTGAGTATTGTTTTTGATTTATTGCTTGAAGTTAGACCCATAGCTCCTTTTTTCCTGCTAGAAAATGATAGAACCATCTCTTACTTGCCTATTAACAAAGAACATACAAAATGAGTTGCCGATGTTAGAAAATAGACATTTGGCCATTTGTCTCAATCTATTTGTAGTGGGATTGGATATCAGCTGATAAATATACATTTATAGGAAGTAGGACCATAATCAAACTCTTCTATTCACTGAATGAACATTTATGAAGCACTGACTGTGTGCCAGCTGCCATGTTGAAGGCCGCTGGTGGGTAGGGATGCTTAGAGAAGGCTTTCCTGAGCTCACAGCAGGATGTTCTCGGTAGGTCCATTCATGCGAGATCTATCCCGGTTACCATTACTTACAGATTTGGAGGATTTGAAATCAGTACACCCTCTACCTGAAGGAATGGGTGGTGGTTTAGTCTCTAGCTGTGTCTGACTCTTGCAATCTCCTGGACTGCAGTCCACCAGACTCCTCTGTCCATGGGATTTTTCAGGCAAGAATACTGGAGTGGGTTGCCATTTCCTGCTCCAGGGGATCTTCCTGACCCAAGGATCAAACCCAGGTCTCCTACATTGGCAGGTGAGCTATTTTATCAACTGAGCCACCAGGGAAGCTCACCGGAAGGAATAAAACACATAATTGAGGAGAAAGAAGGGCACCATGTTTCTGGAAGCTTTGGCGTGTTTTCCCCTTTGGGCATGAGCCAGGCTAAACTCAGGGTTTCTGTCAGGCAGATGGGAGGGAGAGGGGGACCCTCAGTAGTCCCCGGCAACCACCCCAAGGAAGAGCACAGCTAAGCAGAGGCGGCTGCCATTTCTCCCGTTCTTCCAGCCGCTGAAGTGTCCTTCGTGTGAGGAAAAGGATGTCAATTCCTCCTTGCATCCGCTTCTTGAAATTCCCCTCAAAGTCCTCTCGTCAGGAGAGAGGGAAGGACGGGATATGAGAAGGCAGGCAGACCCTGAGTAAGTAGCATCTCTTCACTCTGAGACGCACAACAAGGACCAGACAAAACAGTACGCGCTCCTTCATCTTCACGTGGCGGAGTCTCAAGAGCTCTCTGCCTCCCTCCTCTCCTCCCGCTTCCTGCCTCGTAAGAAGAGCAACGACATGGTGTATAAGACGGAGTGGCAGGCAGTGCCGCAGAGGAAGAATGTGTCTATCTTGGGGAGAAAATAACAGCAACAGCGGCCAAGAGCAGTTCCCATCCTTAGGAGACGGGGAGTGGCAACGTGGACAGATAAGCACATGGTCACTCCCAGCTTCCAATTGTAGGATTCAGGCCGAGTCGCCTGAGCGTCCCTTTCCTCACAAGGAAGGGCACAGGGGGCTTCATCCCTGCTTTATGCCACGTTTACTCTGGGGTTCAGCAGAGATGAGATTTGGGCAAGTGCTTTCAACAGTGTGTTAGTTACTCTGATCCTACGTGTTGCAGTCGGCAGCCTGCAGATCTGAGCACTTCAAGGCCACATTGGCCATCTGACCACAGAGGGTGGGAGAGAGAGCTCGGCCTGGAACCACATGTTATCCTGACCACACTCTACCCGGGACAATCACGGACAGTGTTCTAAGTGGAAGGGAGTTTTACAGTGTGTACTGTGTGAGCCCTGCAGGGAGAAATGGGCCTGGTGACCAGCGAGACCATCCCTAGCCCAGCCACTGTAGGTCACTGCTTAAAAGTCATCCGTCATTCTGTCTGGCAAATAGATAGGCTGGGCCGTCCTCCTTCAGGCATGCCTCCCTCCAAGACTAGCTGTGTTCCATACTTGGACTCACCTGCTTAGGCCACCCGATGGAGCAGATGTTCAGTACTCATGTGGCTGACGTGCCCCCTGGCCATGTCTGAGCACAGGAGCTGACGCAACTCGTGCCAGGCTTCACAGTCATGTTGAAGGATGGATGGTCCAGGAGTGTGAAAAGACTCTAGTGGTTTCTGTCTGGCTGTGTCATACAGACAGTCACGGAGGAAAAGGGCTTGGTTGGTGGCTTGAGCCATCAGATTGTCTTTGTCAACAGCTCTCTCTGCTACGCTCACCCGCTTCTCCCTTCCATACTTCCTTCACAGCTCTGCTTGGGTCATCAACCACTGAAGTTTTCAGTAGAGACAAGCATCACTTACACTTAACAAAGATCGTCCAGAGCCTACTGTGTGCTGTGTATGGACAGGGTGACAGATGCGGGTAAAACCAAATCCCAGACATCTACCGTTTTATAGCATAGAGATAAAAATAAAAAAGGACAGTGGGTAGATAGTATTAAGTGAGCAATACTAACAAAAAGATAAAATTTGAATACTGTAGTGGGTTGCCATGCCCTTCTATGGGGGATCTTCCCGACCCAGGGATCTAACCCATGTCTCCTGTATCTCCTGCATTGACAGGTGGGTTCTTTACCACGAGCGCCACCTGGGACACCCCAAAACAGGATCAGAGTAAGTTAAAGAAGTTCCAGTCAGGTCTGGCTGCTTTGAGCGGGTCTAGGCTCCCATCCAAAGCTTTGCAGGCAGCCGTGTTGGCACTAACACAGGTCCTGGGAGCCATAGACCAATCATTCTGACCAGAGCTAAAGAAAGATGCTTAGATGTGGGGACTTAACAAGAAGATCCTGAGTGCCGGGCTGCAGAGTTTTGATTTTATTTATTCAACATTTTGGAAAACTTTTTGGTTTAACTTAGTGAAGCTGTGTTGGCGGAACATCATGTTGAGAAATTATTCTTCTGGTAGAGGGCATGATGGGTTGGGACAGAGGTGAAACTAGAGAAAAGCAATATTAATAATACTAATAACTACTGCTTATGGAGAGTTTACTCAGTATGTGACCATATAATCTTATCAGTCACTCCGAGTGGTCTGTACTATGATTGTTATTTAATTGCTCTAAGAAGAGTCAGTGGCTTCCCAGGTGGTGCTACTGGTAAAGAATCCACCTGCTTAATGCAGGAGACACAGAAGATACAGATTCAATCCCTGGGTCGGGAAGATCCNGAAAAGCAATATTAATAATACTAATAACTACTGCTTATGGAGAGTTTACTCAGTATGTGACCATATAATCTTATCAGTCACTCCAAGTGGTCTGTACTATGATTGTTATTTAATTGCTCTAACAAGAGTCAGTGGCTTCCCAGGTGGTGCTACTGGTAAAGAATCCACCTGCTTAATGCAGGAGACACAGGAGATACAGATTCAATCCCTGGGTCGGGAATATTCTCTGGAGAAGGAAGTGGCAACCTACTCCAATATTCTTGGCTGGGGAATCCCATGGATGGAGGAGCCTGGCGGGCTAAGAGTCTGAGTCTAATCCTCTCAGTCCTCTAATGCTAGGGACATGGAGTAGTGGTTACAACAGCTGGACAGCTGAGGGGGTGTGGTGAGAAACACGGGGAGGAGAAGGAGCAGAGATGATGAAGATGGGTCATATGTGCTGAAGCAGAGCCCAAGAAAAGTGGGACTGGGGAAAGGCACGGAGTCACTGTGTCGAGGTCTGCAAGAGACAAGAAGGCCAGGGCTGGGGTCGTCCTTGTCAAGTGAGGACCAAGGGACCCAGAGGAAGGCTGTGTTTTCCAGTAGCATCTGAATACTTGTTGGGTCCAGTACTGTGTACACAGGGCCTGGTCCAAAGGATGAAGGAGAGCAAGAGAGAGAAGGTGTGCATTTTNGAGCAGAGATGATGAAGATGGGTCATATGTGCTGAAGCAGAGCCCAAGAAAAGTGGGACTGGGGAAAGGCACGGAGTCACCGTGTCGAGGTCTGCAAGAGAAGGCCAGGGCTGGGGTTGTCCTTGTCAAGTGAGGACCAAGGGACCCAGAGGAAGGCTGTGTTGTCCAGTAGCATCTGAATACTTGTTGGGTCCAGTACTGTGTACACAGGACCTGGTCCAAAGGATGAAGGAGAGCAAGAGAGAGAAGAACATGTGCATTTTGTGGGGGTGGATACACAGGCAAGAGTGGACGATGCTGGAGCAGAGCAATGTGGTGCATGGTGCAACTCCGTGGAAAAGGCCAGCCCAGGATGGAGATCATCCTTCTTGTCGCAAACTCCTCCCCCCCTCACCCCCGGCCACCTCCTGGAGTCATGCTATCGTGCTTCCCGGGACAGCGTCTCAAGTTCACACACTCTTGCCTTTATCTCACGCAGTTTCCTCTTTTCCTTCTTGCTAAGACTCCCCCGGTCACCTCAGGAGAATCACATCTGCTCTCCGTTGTTATTTCATTTGTTGGAATATATAAAAGACTGACCTTGACTGATCAGTGAGAAGAGCCTTCGTCCCGCTCGTGTCCCTGAAAACTCTAGCCGAGGTTCACACGGCAAATCAGACCAATAGCATTCACATCCCCACTCCCACAGGCTCTGAAATATCAGAAGCTCCCATTAAAGAATCCACCTAACCTGCCTCACCTCTTCTAATTAACCATTCCTATTTCAAAGCCAACCTGCTTCTTAACATCTCTGTCTTCAATAAGTACCTCTGCAGGGCTCTTTCAGAAAAGCCTGTGTTCTGGAGGCAGATACGTTGGGTTCAAATTCCAGCTCTACCTCTTGCTGGTCAACACCAAGTGACCTCAGTCATACGGTGAGAATAGCAATAGAGCCTGCACTTCATTAGGCTGGTGTGAGGCTTCGATTAATTACTATAACGTGGCACACAGTGAGTCCCGTGAGTGCTGACAGGACCACCGATGCTGCTGATTCACGCAAGGATGGATATGATGCTGTCTCTACCCTCAGCAAACTCTCATAGAAGGGGAACTATTTTGTTTCCTTGTTTTCATGTATTGCTTAATTATTACTGTAGCAAGACCATGTGTGTCTGCTAAGTTGCTTCGGTCATGTCTGACTCTTTGCAACCCTGTGGAATGTAGCCCACCAGGCTCCTCTGTCCATGGGATTCTCTAGGCAAGAAAACTGGAGAGGGCTGCCATGCCCTCCTCCAGGGGATCTTCCTGACTCAGGGATCGAGCCCACATCTCTTGTGTCTCCTGCATTGGCAGGAGGGTTCTTTACCACTGAGCCACCAGGGAAGCCCACTTTATTACAGAGGACTCTGCAAAAGAATCTATGTTTTAACTGCCTGGTGCATTTAACTTGCTGTTTGCAAACCTCTCTGGACTGTTCCCACTTTAAATGGAGGTCAATTTTTCTGGCATGCTAAGAGCTTCTGATGTTGCTAGAAAGTGCAGTTTGCTGCTAAAGTGTGAAACTTCACCCTCAGTGGAAAAGGGGAGGAACAGGAGATGAGTGCATGCTTGGTCTTTACCCTGGGTGGGTGGGTGGTAGAATGTGACGCTGCATTGGGCCTCCCTGCAGACCAGGACTGGGGCCTCTCTCATGCCCCCGTGAAGTTCATAGAGGGTTTACACAGCAGCAGGAAATGGGAACTGGGGACACACAGAGGTCAGTGCTAGGAGTCTGGCAGGGATCAACGTCAGCATTGTATTCACTCAGACAATGCTCCTAATTGGTGGAAGCCATCTGAAACTCCTTGATATACCTTTTCTTCATCTATCAACCCTCCTTGGGCTTCCCAAGTGGCACTAGTGGTAAAGAACCCACCTGCCAATGCAGGAGACATAAGAGATGTGAGTTTGATCCCTGGGTAGGGAAGATCCCCTGGAGGAGGGCATGGCAACCCACTCCAATATTCTTGCCTGCAGAATCCCATGGACAGAGGAGCCTGGTGGGTTACAATCCATTGGCTCTCAAAGACTCAGACAGGACTGAAATGACTTAGCACGCGTGAACGCAACCCTCCTTATATAAAACAAACAAACAAGCAAAACATATCAGCATATTTAATAGCAAAAGGGTGGAATTATTGTTCTTCTCTGGATTTCAGCAAAATCCAGAGTAATGTAAAACTCAATTTTAAGTAGAGTTTAAAGAAATAAATGAATAAACAGTGTAAGAACACCATTTATCCCAAAGAAGCATCCTTACCAGCCCCAAAGAGTAAATGCTTTTTTCAGACAGAATAGTTGATCAAGCTTGAACTCATTAGGAAAAGTCAAGAATTAGAAACATTTTCCAAGAGAGGCTTAACCAAATGCTCTGTAAAAAATAATTCTCTCTCTCTTTTTTGGAACATTTCCACAAAAAAAAAAGCTTCCTGTTGTTAAATGGGCCCTAAACTAGTGTGACAAAATCATCCTTCACATTAATGGTACTTTTGGCCTTTTTGGTCTTGGAAATATGCAAATTTCTGAGGGCATCAGTTATAATTGTTTTCCCAAAATAGGTTGCCTTTGTAAAGGCAGGTTTCTGATGACCATTCTCTTTTGCTAAAAAATTATATCCCTTAAGACACCCCCACAAAATATCATCCTCTGCACCAACTGTGTGCTCATGCGCACGCACACACACACACATGGTTTCCTTAACTAATACCTAAAGCCTACACATTCTAGGTCCTTCAAAATCAAGTCATACCCTACATTTCTGATGTATTTTCCAATGTACGAGACCCCTACCTCTCTCTCCTTTATCCTCTTTCCCTCTCCCAGAGAAACCACACACGTCTTACTGTTTGCAGGACAAATTCTTCTCACCTGTCTCCTCCGCTCAGCCTCAGACATCACATCCCTGTGCATCGGCAGGTGTCAGGAATGAGTTTCTCATCCTAAGTGGATAGACTCTTTGGTCTCCTGAATAAATATGGGTGAGAAGCAGACTCTCAAAATGGGCCTGCAAAGGGTAACGTGATATTTCTTGGTCAATATTGCTTTTGTGTCCCACCGTGGAATTCTGCAGCTGCTGTGGATGGCACACCTCCAGCTTGGGTAATCACATTCTGCTTACCTCTGTTTCTCTTGAAGTTTGAAGATAACTTATTCTTCAATTTTTTTTTCCTAAGTAAAAAAGGAGTCTGTGTTTGGTGTTGCTATTTGCAGAGACAATAGGGGTAGAGGGAGTCAGCAGAGTAGAAAAAGGAGAAGGGTGGCTGAGGAGGAGGGCATAGGCCCTGCTGTGGTCTACCGGGCCATTAGCTCTGCAGGACTCAGTCTTTGCATTTGTATTTTGGGAGCCCTATTGCCCTGAAAAATTAATGCTTTCAAACTGTGGTATTGGAGAAGACTCTTGAGAGTCCTTTGGACAGCAAGGTGGTCAGACCAGTCAATCCTAAAAGAAATCAACCTTGAATATTCAATGGAAGGACTGATGCTAAAGCTTAAGCTCCAATACTTTAGCCACTTGATATGAAAAGCCAACTCATTGGATGATGCCGGGAAAGACTGAAGACAGAAGAAATGAATGACAGAGGATGAGATGGTCGGATGGTATCACCGACTCAAATGGATATGAGTTTGAGCAAACCCAGGGAGATAGTGGAGGACAGGGAAGGCTGGTGTGCTGTAGCCCATGGGGTTGCAAAGAGTCGGATATGACTGAAAGACTGAACAATACCAACACATTCTGCCCCCTGACTTGTTGTGGGAATTATGAGGGCGGTGCTGGTGATCTGCCACATAGAACATTTGACTGGGCGACTGGGTAGGGATCACCTTAGGAGAGTGTTTCCACACATGAGAGGAAAGCTGTTCTTCCCTCTGGACACTGAGCCTGGTCTCTTCCAGCTGCTAGGAAAGAGCACAGCTGTGGAAGGCAAGAGGGTAATACCATGACCGCCTCTAATGCTGTGGAAGGGAAAATAGCATGGGAATAGGGGCATGGGGTTGACTTCTGGTCAACCAGCTGCAGACCAGACAACGGCTTTATTAGTTATAAAGCCACTGAGCCCGCCCTGAGGCCCTCAGTATCAAGCAGGCTAAACAGCAGTTCAGTTGCCATTTGTTGTTATGAATATTATTATGAATAGCGTGTGCACACGTGCGTGCATGCTAAGTTGCTTCTGTTGTGTCTTACTCTGTGCAACCCTATGAACTGAATTACTGGCTCCTCTGCCCATGGGCTTCTCCAGGCACTGGAGTGGATTGCCACGTTCTCCTCCCAACCCAGGGGTCCAATGCACATCTCTTTTTCTCCTGCATCGGCAGGCAGATTCTTGATCACTAGCGCCACCTGGGAAGCCTGAATAGCGTTTGAAGAACTATTAAACACGGGTCTTGGGTGCTGCTCCCTAACCAGGAGGAAAACGAGTCACAGTGAGTCAGGCTGGATGGTGAGAGCAAGCCCTCTCAGAGCAATTCTTCCAGAAGTTTCCTGCTAGAGATTGTGCAGTTCTGTATATTTCACTTGATTCTCAAATGAGCATGAGGCTGTTATTCAATCCAGGGAGAGAATTGGTACATTTTGGTCAAATCTGCAGTTGGAACGAGATGCAGGAAATGAAGGTGGGTCTGGAAACAGAAGCAATACCGTAGAAAATCCAGCTAAAGGAAAGCGACTCAGATTAAGCACACAGCTAGGAGCCAGAGACGCTTGCTGGTTGGTCTCTGCCCATCCAGCACTAGGGGCTCTCTGCACCCTCCCAGCCCAGGTGGCCTGGGCCATGCTAATAGGAGGATGTTGTGTCATCTTCCTTTGTCTTGGTGACATTTCACTGGGCGCCCAGTGGAGCAAAGACAGCAGAGGACCAGGCTGGATTTGACGTGGGAGACGCGTCAGAACAGAGGCTTAGGGGCTGTTAGGGCAGAACAGGAACACAGGGCTGGGAGTGCGTCCCACGGGGGCCACCCAGCCTTCCTCTTCCTCCTGCTTCCGCTGCCCCAAGGAACAACTGCAGGGAGGCAGGTGCACCCCACACATCCTCCCTGGACTCCCGGGGGAGGTCTCCCAAGAGGACCGCAGCTCGCCACAGAAGAGCATCCTTGTATGATTACGTGGCTTTCATTTCCTAAGACCCTCAGGCCTATTTTGGGCCCCTTCTCCTAGTTAAGTCTGCACAGGGGAGTTAGTGGGCTGAGGGGCTGGTTGTGTGAGCAGGATTTGGGAGGTCTCAAGGGGACAGTAAAAGGCCTGGGTGGGGCTTATTATTAATAATAGTTAAGTGCACAAGGCTGATAATGGGGTATCTTTGTGTTGGTCCAACAGATAAGTTATAACACGTTAGGCTGCAGGCAGCGCCTGTGATGTGCATTGATACAATTCAGGTGGAGGTTTTCATTCTGTGGCAGGGCTGGTGCAGGAGCTGTATTATCAAAGGCGGCTGAAAAGGGTTGGGAGCCATCTCCCATTCTGCGTATCGTATTCATTAGTGGTGAGTAAGGTGCTTTGTCCCCAGCGGTATTGGATGTTCACAGTGTATCATTAACAACTCAAACAGCTTCATACATATGTCTTATTGATGTGTAAAGTCACTGCAGCCCTGGCTTCTTTTTCTCTTTATTTTTTTATTTCCTGAATGAGTAGTTCTGCTTTACTTAGGATTCTGCCTAAAGCCTAGTGACATTTTCAGTGATTCAAGGCTCTTGGGGCTTAGACAGGAGCTAATGTAAGTCTAGCCCACAGGAAGCTGACCTTCTGGTAAGAGAAAACAGGGGGATAGATTTTTAAATAGTCTGGAGCAGGAGATGCTCTGGTACTGCCCTTCAAGTGGAACAGAAAGGAGCCACTGTCTTGCCCAGGGAAGACAGCAGAAGGGGGCAGGGTCTCCGAGGGTGACCAGCAGCCCGTCTGGAGGGGGCCCTGTGAGGACACACTGTCCATGGAGAGGCAGAGGGCCAGGCGGGGAAACTGGATGGTCAGCAGCCCGGATCCGAGTGGAGAGCTACGTGGAGTCAGAGAGAGAAGATGCAGGAGGACGGAGGAGACGAAAATGGGCCGCAGCTGACAGTGAGGAACGTGGCGCTAAAAACAAAGGAGGCAGCTTTTCCTGGCTGGGCCGGAGGAGAAGCAGACCAGACTAGAAGCCAATTATCTCTGATTGCACAATCAGGACCCTGCTTCCAAAGCAGGCTCCCCCACCACCCCCAGGGCCGGGGCCACCTGAGGATGATGTCAGAGCCGGAGGAGGGGCACAGAGCAAAGGACTCGGGCAGCAGCCCTGATTAGCACAGGCAAAGTTCGGGGGCCCCGCCTGCTGAGTCCTAACCAAGCAGAGAACTTCCTGGCCTGGCGTGTTGGACCGGCTTTGCCAGCAGAATTTTAATTTCTGAGTTGATAGCCGCCAGGCTACCTGAAATAAACTTTCTGACTTCCCTGACTTTTGTCTAAGCCCTCACAGAGTTCTGTCAAAGTGGCAGTCCTTATTGCTCGTCCTAAAGTCTCCAGCCCCTCTATCCCCAGCTTTGTGGCTGGCCCAAGTACATTTGTGTCTAGTCTCTATAGCCCTCCTCTCCCCCACTTCCCACCCTTATGCAGCTGCTGCTGCTCAGTCATGTCTGACTCTGTGCAACCCCACAGACGACAGCCAACCAGGCTCCCCTGTCTCTGGGAACCCAATGCAAATCCCATTGGGTTGCTTCATGGTCTGTTTTTATGCTATTTTTTGTTTTATTTTGTTCTTGGGGGTTTGGGGTTTTTTTTTGTTTGTTTGTTTTTAGAGTTATGATTTTTTAAGATTTTTTTTTTAATGTGGACCATTTTTAAAGTCTGAGAGTTAAATTTTAATTGACAGGAATTTAGGATTTCAAGCCTGAGAGGCAGCATTTCAAGTAACCCAGAGAGAATGCTCCAAGGAGGTGAGGGAGGAGCTCAGGATATACAGGAGTTTTGCAATCAAGGGCAGGTAGTTGGAACATGAAACGATTATTGTTAACAAAAGAAAACCAGATATCCCAAGTTAAGGGACTTGGCACTTTTCTATGTAGGGGAAGATGCAAGAGTCTGGGCTCACTGAAATCATCCCTTTCATAGGCATCTCAGCTCTCTGGGGCCAGTGTTTCATTTTGTTTATAGTTTTATTGAAATATAAAGGAAATCAATCCTGAATATTCATTGGAAGGACTGATGCTAAGACTGAAACACCAGTACTTTAGCCACCTGATGTGAAGAACTGACTCAGTGGAAAAGACCCTGATGCTGGAAAAGATAGAAGGCAGGAGAGAAGGGGACGACAGAGGATGAGATGGTTGGATGGCATCACCGACTCAATGGACATGAGTTTGAGTAAACTCTGGGAGTTGGCGATGGACAGGGAGGCCTGGCATGCTATACTTCATGGGGTTGCAAACAGCCAGACATAACTGAGCGACTGAACTGAACTGAAATATGATGGATATACAAGAAGCCACACATATTTAAACAGTACAACTTGACAAATTATAGCAAATATATACATCCACCAACCATCACCAGCAACAAAATGGCCACAGAACCCCCACAAGTTTTGTCGTTTCCGTTTGTGATCCTCTTCTCCATCCTAGGGCACCACTGATCAGCTTTCTATCACATAGATTGCTTTATACTTTCAATATTTTTTTTCTAAATGGCATTATGTAGAATATACTCTCTTTCTTGGTTTCCATCATTCATCAAAATTATTTTGAGATTTAGCCAAATGTGTGTATCAATATGTCCTTCCTTTTATTGCCAAATAGTATTCCACAACAGAGATGTATCACAGTTGGGTTATCTGTTCACCAGTTGATCAATATTTGGGTTGCTTTCAGTTTGGAGCTGCTAGAAATAAAATTGAGAGGAACATTTGTATGCAAGTCTTCATGAACATGTACCTTCATTTATTTTTGGTCAAATACCTAGGAGAGGAATAGGTGGATCATTTGATAGCCAGGGTATGTTTAACTTTTTAAGAAACTGCCAAACTGCTTTCCAAAGTTGTATCATTTTACATTTCCCACCAACAGCACAGAGAATTCCGGTTCCTCCACATCCTTGCAGTCGCTAGATATAATCAGTCTCTTTAGGTTTAGCCCTTTGAATAAATGTCCAGTGGTTCCTCATTGTGGTTTTAATTTATTTCCCCTAACAACTAATGATGTCAGGCATCTGTTTGTGTGCTTCCTTGCCATCAGTATATCTTCTTTGGTGAAGTGCTTTTCAAATATTTTACCAACTTTTAAACTGGGCTGTTTCTTCCCTTATAATTGAATTGTGAGAGTTCTTACATATTCTGGATATAAGCCCTTTAATAACTATATGATATCTGCAAACATTTTTCTACTAGTATTTAGCTATCTTTTAAATCCCTAAAGTCTCTGTCAAAGGACAGTTTTAATTGTAAGAAAGTCCAATTTATCAATTTTGCTTTTATGGATGCTTCTAAAAGTTTATAGTGTAAAGTTTTGTTTTTCTGTCTACAGCCCATTTGAATTTTTGTATGTCATATGAGATAGGGTTTGAAGTTCATTATTTGGCATACAGATAAGTTTTTTCAGCACTATTAGCTGGAAAGAATAACAACAACCTCCCTCTACGGTTCTCTTCTCTGCCAGGATTACAGCACTGGGGAGTCTAAGCCATGCCCTCTGCAAGAGGGAGAAGCTCATTGCAGGCAGCAGAGAGCTTAGTGTAGAGAATGATACAGGAAAACTGACTTTAAAAGGAATGGAAGGAACCATTCTCTAGGGAGTGTTTCCTTTCCTTTTCCTCTCTGTACTTTCGGTATTTGAAAGGGATGGGGAAGCCGAGAAAAGTACGTGCCAGCTCCTTCAGGTTGAGTTTGCAAGGCAAGAGTCAGGATGAGTCCAGCATGTAGAGATCACCCTCATGGGGGCGTCTGGGCATGCCTGCAGGCATGGCATTCTCCACTCCTTCCTGCATCCTATCAGTCCTCACCGTGCTGTGACATCCTGTAGTCACCATGAGATGCTGGAGACAAAGGAATGAGAAGCCTGGTGTCAAAGGAAGTATCAGGAGTCAGGGCACAGAGAGCAGGGCTGACGGGGTTTCTGGAAAAATTCCAGGGGAATGAATTGTTCCATGCTCTTGTGGACTGACGGTTACTCACACTGTGCAAACAGCGTCTCTCCCGGCCAACACCTCCCACCCCACCCCATCCCTGAGGGCTTGTTTGGAGCTTCTGTCTCTCGTGTCTACTCTAGGTGCCTTTTCTTGACACTTGCATAGAACTTCCACTTCCACTTCAGTAAGATACACTGTACTATTTGGGTATTCTTTTTTTCTCTTTGAATAGTTTATAAGTGTTATGAAGACAGAGATTGTCTTGTTCACAGTCTTATCCCCACTATGGGCACAAGCCTGCACATTGTAGATAACTGCTACATATTCCTTGAATGAATTTTGACTCATTTTTTTCCTTCAAAGGAAGTGTGGCTCTGTGACACTGGCTGAGGACCTGTAATATCATGTTTGACAGATAAACAAAAAAGTCGCCAAATGGTTGGATCTTAAAACCTTAGAATAATGTTTGAAATGACTGGGGAATTTGAAGAATGTTCACTGCTGGACATGGCAAGAACCCTTTGAGCTTAGAAACTCAAATATAAAATTGATTGAAGGAGAGAAAGAATCACATCCAAGGCCAGTTCAGGGTTATCTTTGTTTCCTGGCTTCACTGAGACTATCATATTCTAGAGAAAGTTTGGATATAGGAAAAGACGTGCCAGCAGGGTCAGAAGTCCCGTGAAGACACCAAAGCCGCTTCAAGGCTCAGTCTAGTCACTTTCCTGCCGGAGCACCGATGGCAAAAGAACCACATCTGTCCTTAGCTGTGGCCCTTGGAGACATTCTCTGTTTTCATGATCACTTTGCATCTTTTTATTTTTTCCTTTCCCACCTTCTATGAACCCTCTTCCTGTGTCCACCACCTGGAAATCCAGGAAGGAACCATCCCAGGTCTTCCGTTTAGCTGGGTGAGGACACCCAGCATCTCACAGCCTCACTGTGAAAAGAGAAGAACATGTACGTACACGTGGTCACACCCTGCCTTCAGCACAGCGGTGCTCTGTGTGATTAGGGGGCAGAATCATAGAAAGCTCCCAATCTATCTGTAAGGTTTTCATTCTTAAAAAAAATATGAAGCAGCAGAAGGGGCGAAATGGAAAACGTGAATTTTACATGGTGGGTATATGAGTATTTGCCCACTGCCCTCTGTACTTTTCTCTATGTAGTTCATACATGAAAATATTAAGGGACTATGACCAGGTCATAGTATAAATACCTTGCAGAACTTGGTGAAAATGAGGGTTAAAATGTGAATACCTGGCCAGTTGGTGCTAACGGTAAAGAACATGCCTGCCAACGCAGTAGAAGCAAGAGACGTGGCTTCGATTCCTGGGTCAGGATGATCCCCTGGAGGAGGGCCTGCCAACTGACTCCACTATTCTTGCCTAGAGAATCCCATGGACAGAGGAGCCTGGCGGGCTATGGTCCATAGGGTCGCAGAGTCAGACACGACTGAGCACACACCTAGCCGACTCAGAGGCTGTCAGTGTTTGCACAGTGCTGATGGAGTGGAGAGCGGCAGGAAGAGGCTGAGTGATGCAGAGTTTTGGGGGTAGAACTCAGGGACACTGTAGGTGGTTCTGCACCATTAACCACAGATAAACCAGGGGCAGGGCTTATTTCACTGGGGAAAGGTGGACACACTGTGGACTTTTAAAATGTATAAACTGAACTTTGTGCCGGCCTGAGCGTTAGCCCCCTGGAGCACGATGCTCTCGACATCAATCCCAAACATTCAGAAAGAAGCTACTCCCCACCAGGCCTCTGGGGACTGTGAACACAGCCAGTGGCTACATCCCCAGGGGTTACTACCTCCCATTCCCAAAGACTGCTCAGGGTCACAAGGAACGCAGACCTCTGGGCATCACTGCTCTTATTCCCATCACTCCCCGGCCCACGGCGGGTCTAGGCAGAGACAACTGCCCAGTATATATCCAGGTGTGCCAGGTACGTGATGGGGATGACCTTGCTTCCTCTGGGGTCTCCTGGTTTCTGGGGATGGCCAGGGCCATGGGAATTGAATGGGAGGATTATTCAGGTTTCCATGCTGGGCTTGAGCAGAATGCAGGCAGAGTTCCTGTTGTGTAGGAGGTGCCGGGGAGGACAGAGTTGAGGAGAGGATGCTGCCATGCGATGGGGCGGGCTCCGAGGAGGCCCTTCAGGGCCACAGGAGGTGATGGGAACCGTGACAGCTCAGTCTCAGTGCCGCCAGGCTGCCTGCTGGGCCCGCGGTGGGTGCCGTGATTGGAACGGGGACCTTTGCCCCGGGGGATGCTCAGCAAATGTCAGGCTTTAATGAGCTTCCCACTCTGTCAAAGGGTGTCAGTGCAGTGTGTGCCTTGAACAGCAAGTCGCCAGCCAGAGGTTCCTTCACCTGCCACTCGGCACAGGTGCTCGGACCCTGTGATGAAGTGGATCAGCCGTGGAGAGGCCCAGAGCCCTGGGTAGAGGCGCCGTTGGACTCCAGGCTTCACACTAGCCTCCCTCTGTTAAGGCTTTGCACAGAGAGCCCAGGGTGGGAGGACTGGGGCCGAGGCGATCTGCACATACCCAGTGTTTAATCCTACCTTCAGGAAACACTGGCCTTTAAGAGAATCAGAGAACTCACACTCCTCCTTCAAAGTTCTTTCTTCCTTGAGGGTGCCGTAAGTATTGGGGAGAAATGAGCTAATGCTCCTTCTGATCCACATTCTCCTTTTTGCAATTACTCCCATCTGATTCCCTTAAACCTTTGGGTTACTCACCTGCAGAGCTGAGATAAGACATGTTCTGTGCCTTGAAGGTGGGGAGCTGTGGCAAGCATCTTTGTTGGGGGGCAGGGCCCACACTGGCAACCTGGGACGTGAATCGGCTGAGCCTTGGGAGCTGCTTTGCGTTCCTCTGGCAGAGACCACTCAGTGTGGTCCACTCCGCCTCTGAGTTTTATTTTCTGAAAACTCAGATGAGATAGCATGCTATCAAAGATATTAGTGCTTAGAAGGAGGGCACTAGTGCATTAATTAAAATCCTGCAACCCTAGAAAACTCCAGGGTGCTGACTCCAAGTGAGAAGCCACAGAGAGGAAACCAGGAAGGCTGCCACAGGGTTGAGATGACCTTTTGGCATATGGCTACTCAGGGGGTGGGTGCCCAGATTTTTTAAGAACTCTTCAAGAGCCCATCCATCTGGGCCCTGGTGCTGCCCCTCCTCATGCGGCGCTGACCAGATGGCCTTTGATAAAGCGGCTTTGGAGGTGGGAGGCAGGGACCCCTTCCAGAACTGCCTCCGTTCACAGAGGCTGCTGCCCTTGGCTAGAGCACAAACCATGTTTAAATCTTAAAAGCAAAGGTTTTGCTTTGTTTTGTTTTGGTTTTTGTGTGTATATGTGCTATCATTTCCACCTGGGTGAACAATAAAGAGTGCCCGGCAGATACACGTCTGAGTAAATCACAAAGAGACCTTGATGAACAAGGATGTGGTCTCTAGCATGAGAATATATCCAAGCTGTTCTCTGTCTGTTTAATATTCAGGATCTTTGAAAAATCTTTTAAAGCCTGCAAAATACAAGGGTATTGCAAGGGCAAGGATCATCTGTGACCCGAACGAGCTGGCTGATCCCAAACCATATAATCAATCGAGTATCTGGAATTGAGGGAATGTCTTCCTGAATGATGTCCTGGGAGAAAGTCCTTTAAACCTGTGTCCTTGAGGTTGTCACAGTGTACACACTGGTCTGAGGGGAAATTGATTCTACAGATTGAAATATTTTTTCCAGTTCACTTCTTAGAAGGAGGTCATGGAGAAACATAATTTCTGCTTTAAGAAGCCTCTAGGAAAATTATAGAACATCTTTTTCACAGTGTTTTAGATGGCACTTTGCTAGTGATTTCCAAATGAAAAGATGATTTAAGTACCTGATAGGGAAGAAAGCAGCTGGAAAATGGAAGAACGTCTTGCTGGTCAGTGGTTAGAAAGCCACAGCAGAGTCGAGCCTCTGTCAAGTCATCACTGTGGATGAGAGATACTGATTTCTCATTTACCTTTGGAAGTGGGTCTGTTGGCAGACCTGGACTTTTCTGGAGTGTGGCTGAGAGATGCCAAGACCTTCTGAGGAACAGCAGGTGGCCAGCTGGGTAAATCGGGGCTGTGTCAAGCTAGGGTGGAGAACACAGTGAGGGAGGCAAGTCCACATGGACAGAAAGCACCCCCGACTCAGTTCTGATGGGTCCCTACCACCACTCCAGGAAGCCCACTGCCCAGTTATGCTGAAATGCGATCAACCTAGTAAGCCAACAGCAACAAAGAGGCCTCCTGCCTGGAAAGACAGGTGGAGCTCAAAGCTCAGACTTTGAGCTCAAGAATCGAATCCAAAGTTAGGACACCCACTCTCTAGTTGTCACTAACTGGCAGGATGACCTGCAAAGCCCATTATGTGCAGAAATGGTGCTGCCCTGCCCCCCTACTGTGGATAGGAACCAAGGGCCCAAGAGGACAGACACCAAGGTCAGGCGGCCAGTCAGCTGCGCTCTGTTCATGCTGGGACAATTACCTCCATACACACTCGCTTTAAAAATATCACCATGAGCATAATCCACTAGGATTATCTCGACTATTACCAGGAATAATAGCTGTGCTAGTCCCAAATTGCTTTTGCAAATNAGCTACGTGGAGTCAGAGAGAGAAGATGCAGGAGGACGGAGGAGACGAAAATGGGCCGCAGCTGACAGTGAGGAACGTGGCGCTAAAAACAAAGGAGGCAGCTTTTCCTGGCTGGGCCGGAGGAGAAGCAGACCAGACTAGAAGCCAATTATCTCTGATTGCACAATCAGGACCCTGCTTCCAAAGCAGGCTCCCCCACCACCCCCAGGGCCGGGGCCACCTGAGGATGATGTCAGAGCCGGAGGAGGGGCACAGAGCAAAGGACTCGGGCAGCAGCCCTGATTAGCACAGGCAAAGTTTGGGGGCCCCGCCTGCTGAGTCCTAACCAAGCAGAGAACTTCCTGGCCTGGCGTGTTGGACCGGCTTTGCCAGCAGAATTTTAATTTCTGAGTTGATAGCCGCCAGGCTACCTGAAATAAACTTTCTGACTTCCCTGACTTTTGTCTAAGCCCTCACAGAGTTCTGTCAAAGTGGCAGTCCTTATTGCTCGTCCTAAAGTCTCCAGCCCCTCTATCCCCAGCTTTGTGGCTGGCCCAAGTACATTTGTGTCTAGTCTCTATAGCCCTCCTCTCCCCCACTTCCCACCCTTATGCAGCTGCTGCTGCTCAGTCATGTCTGACTCTGTGCAACCCCACAGACGACAGCCAACCAGGCTCCCCTGTCTCTGGGAACCCAATGCAAATCCCATTGGGTTGCTTCATGGTCTGTTTTTATGCTATTTTTTGTTTTATTTTGTTCTTGGGGGTTTGGGGTTTTTTTTTGTTTGTTTGTTTTTAGAGTTATGATTTTTTAAGATTTTTTTTTTAATGTGGACCATTTTTAAAGTCTGAGAGTTAAATTTTAATTGACAGGAATTTAGGATTTCAAGCCTGAGAGGCAGCATTTCAAGTAACCCAGAGAGAATGCTCCAAGGAGGTGAGGGAGGAGCTCAGGATATACAGGAGTTTTGCAATCAAGGGCAGGTAGTTGGAACATGAAACGATTATTGTTAACAAAAGAAAACCAGATATCCCAAGTTAAGGGACTTGGCACTTTTCTATATAGGGGAAGATGCAAGAGTCTGGGCTCACTGAAATCATCCCTTTCATAGGCATCTCAGCTCTCTGGGGCCAGTGTTTCATTTTGTTTATAGTTTTATTGAAATATAAAGGAAATCAATCCTGAATATTCATTGGAAGGACTGATGCTAAGACTGAAACACCAGTACTTTAGCCACCTGATGTGAAGAACTGACTCAGTGGAAAAGACCCTGATGCTGGAAAAGATAGAAGGCAGGAGAGAAGGGGACGACAGAGGATGAGATGGTTGGATGGCATCACCGACTCAATGGACATGAGTTTGAGTAAACTCTGGGAGTTGGCGATGGACAGGGAGGCCTGGCATGCTATACTTCATGGGGTTGCAAACAGCCAGACATAACTGAGCGACTGAACTGAACTGAAATATGATGGATATACAAGAAGCCACACATATTTAAACAGTACAACTTGACAAATTATAGCAAATATATACATCCACCAACCATCACCAGCAACAAAATGGCCACAGAACCCCCACAAGTTTTGTCGTTTCCGTTTGTGATCCTCTTCTCCATCCTAGGGCACCACTGATCAGCTTTCTATCACATAGATTGCTTTATACTTTCAATATTTTTTTTCTAAATGGCATTATGTAGAATATACTCTCTTTCTTGGTTTCCATCATTCATCAAAATTATTTTGAGATTTAGCCAAATGTGTGTATCAATATGTCCTTCCTTTTATTGCCAAATAGTATTCCACAACAGAGATGTATCACAGTTGGGTTATCTGTTCACCAGTTGATCAATATTTGGGTTGCTTTCAGTTTGGAGCTGCTAGAAATAAAATTGAGAGGAACATTTGTATGCAAGTCTTCATGAACATGTACCTTCATTTATTTTGGTCAAATACCTAGGAGAGGAATAGGTGGATCATTTGATAGCCAGGGTATGTTTAACTTTTTAAGAAACTGCCAAACTGCTTTCCAAAGTTGTATCATTTTACATTTCCCACCAACAGCACAGAGAATTCCGGTTCCTCCACATCCTTGCAGTCGCTAGATATAATCAGTCTCTTTAGGTTTAGCCCTTTGAATAAATGTCCAGTGGTTCCTCATTGTGGTTTTAATTTATTTCCCCTAACAACTAATGATGTCAGGCATCTGTTTGTGTGCTTCCTTGCCATCAGTATATCTTCTTTGGTGAAGTGCTTTTCAAATATTTTACCAACTTTTAAACTGGGCTGTTTCTTCCCTTATAATTGAATTGTGAGAGTTCTTACATATTCTGGATATAAGCCCTTTAATAACTATATGATATCTGCAAACATTTTTCTACTAGTATTTAGCTATCTTTTAAATCCCTAAAGTCTCTGTCAAAGGACAGTTTTAATTGTAAGAAAGTCCAATTTATCAATTTTGCTTTTATGGATGCTTCTAAAAGTTTATAGTGTAAAGTTTTGTTTTTCTGTCTACAGCCCATTTGAATTTTTGTATGTCATATGAGATAGGGTTTGAAGTTCATTATTTGGCATACAGATAAGTTTTTTCAGCACTATTAGCTGGAAAGAATAACAACAACCTCCCTCTACGGTTCTCTTCTCTGCCAGGATTACAGCACTGGGGAGTCTAAGCCATGCCCTCTGCAAGAGGGAGAAGCTCATTGCAGGCAGCAGAGAGCTTAGTGTAGAGAATGATACAGGAAAACTGACTTTAAAAGGAATGGAAGGAACCATTCTCTAGGGAGTGTTTCCTTTCCTTTTCCTCTCTGTACTTTCGGTATTTGAAAGGGATGGGGAAGCCGAGAAAAGTACGTGCCAGCTCCTTCAGGTTGAGTTTGCAAGGCAAGAGTCAGGATGAGTCCAGCATGTAGAGATCACCCTCATGGGGGCGTCTGGGCATGCCTGCAGGCATGGCATTCTCCACTCCTTCCTGCATCCTATCAGTCCTCACCGTGCTGTGACATCCTGTAGTCACCATGAGATGCTGGAGACAAAGGAATGAGAAGCCTGGTGTCAAAGGAAGTATCAGGAGTCAGGGCACAGAGAGCAGGGCTGACGGGGTTTCTGGAAAAATTCCAGGGGAATGAATTGTTCCATGCTCTTGTGGACTGACGGTTACTCACACTGTGCAAACAGCGTCTCTCCCGGCCAACACCTCCCACCCCACCCCATCCCTGAGGGCTTGTTTGGAGCTTCTGTCTCTCGTGTCTACTCTAGGTGCCTTTTCTTGACACTTGCATAGAACTTCCACTTCCACTTCAGTAAGATACACTGTACTATTTGGGTATTCTTTTTTTCTCTTTGAATAGTTTATAAGTGTTATGAAGACAGAGATTGTCTTGTTCACAGTCTTATCCCCACTATGGGCGCAAGCCTGCACATTGTAGATAACTGCTACATATTCCTTGAATGAATTTTGACTCATTTTTTTCCTTCAAAGGAAGTGTGGCTCTGTGACACTGGCTGAGGACCTGTAATATCATGTTTGACAGATAAACAAAAAAGTCGCCAAATGGTTGGATCTTAAAACCTTAGAATAATGTTTGAAATGACTGGGGAATTTGAAGAATGTTCACTGCTGGACATGGCAAGAACCCTTTGAGCTTAGAAACTCAAATATAAAATTGATTGAAGGAGAGAAAGAATCACATCCAAGGCCAGTTCAGGGTTATCTTTGTTTCCTGGCTTCACTGAGACTATCATATTCTAGAGAAAGTTTGGATATAGGAAAAGATGTGCCAGCAGGGTCAGAAGTCCCGTGAAGACACCAAAGCCGCTTCAAGGCTCAGTCTAGTCACTTTCCTGCCGGAGCACCGATGGCAAAAGAACCACATCTGTCCTTAGCTGTGGCCCTTGGAGACATTCTCTGTTTTCATGATCACTTTGCATCTTTTTATTTTTTCCTTTCCCACCTTCTATGAACCCTCTTCCTGTGTCCACCACCTGGAAATCCAGGAAGGAACCATCCCAGGTCTTCCGTTTAGCTGGGTGAGGACACCCAGCATCTCACAGCCTCACTGTGAAAAGAGAAGAACATGTACGTACACGTGGTCACACCCTGCCTTCAGCACAGCGGTGCTCTGTGTGATTAGGGGGCAGAATCATAGAAAGCTCCCAATCTATCTGTAAGGTTTTCATTCTTAAAAAAAATATGAAGCAGCAGAAGGGGCGAAATGGAAAAAGTGAATTTTACATGGTGGGTATATGAGTATTTGCCCACTGCCCTCTGTACTTTTCTCTATGTAGTTCATACATGAAAATATTAAGGGACTATGACCAGGTCATAGTATAAATACCTTGCAGAACTTGGTGAAAATGAGGGTTAAAATGTGAATACCTGGCCAGTTGGTGCTAACGGTAAAGAACATGCCTGCCAACGCAGTAGAAGCAAGAGACGTGGCTTCGATTCCTGGGTCAGGATGATCCCCTGGAGGAGGGCCTGCCAACTGACTCCACTATTCTTGCCTAGAGAATCCCATGGACAGAGGAGCCTGGCGGGCTATGGTCCATAGGGTCGCAGAGTCAGACACGACTGAGCACACACCTAGCCGACTCAGAGGCTGTCAGTGTTTGCACAGTGCTGATGGAGTGGAGAGCGGCAGGAAGAGGCTGAGTGATGCAGAGTTTTGGGGGTAGAACTCAGGGACACTGTAGGTGGTTCTGCACCATTAACCACAGATAAACCAGGGGCAGGGCTTATTTCACTGGGGAAAGGTGGACACACTGTGGACTTTTAAAATGTATAAACTGAACTTTGTGCCGGCCTGAGCGTTAGCCCCCTGGAGCACGATGCTCTCGACATCAATCCCAAACATTCAGAAAGAAGCTACTCCCCACCAGGCCTCTGGGGACTGTGAACACAGCCAGTGGCTACATCCCCAGGGGTTACTACCTCCCATTCCCAAAGACTGCTCAGGGTCACAAGGAACGCAGACCTCTGGGCATCACTGCTCTTATTCCCATCACTCCCCGGCCCACGGCGGGTCTAGGCAGAGACAACTGCCCAGTATATANCCTGGAAATCCAGGAAGGAACCATCCCAGGTCTTCCGTTTAGCTGGGTGAGGACACCCAGCATCTCACAGCCTCACTGTGAAAAGAGAAGAACATGTACGTACACGTGGTCACACCCTGCCTTCAGCACAGCGGTGCTCTGTGTGATTAGGGGGCAGAATCATAGAAAGCTCCCAATCTATCTGTAAGGTTTTCATTCTTAAAAAAAATATGAAGCAGCAGAAGGGGCGAAATGGAAAAAGTGAATTTTACATGGTGGGTATATGAGTATTTGCCCACTGCCCTCTGTACTTTTCTCTATGTAGTTCATACATGAAAATATTAAGGGACTATGACCAGGTCATAGTATAAATACCTTGCAGAACTTGGTGAAAATGAGGGTTAAAATGTGAATACCTGGCCAGTTGGTGCTAACGGTAAAGAACATGCCTGCCAACGCAGTAGAAGCAAGAGACGTGGCTTCGATTCCTGGGTCAGGATGATCCCCTGGAGGAGGGCCTGCCAACTGACTCCACTATTCTTGCCTAGAGAATCCCATGGACAGAGGAGCCTGGCGGGCTATGGTCCATAGGGTCGCAGAGTCAGACACGACTGAGCACACACCTAGCCGACTCAGAGGCTGTCAGTGTTTGCACAGTGCTGATGGAGTGGAGAGCGGCAGGAAGAGGCTGAGTGATGCAGAGTTTTGGGGGTAGAACTCAGGGACACTGTAGGTGGTTCTGCACCATTAATCACAGATAAACCAGGGGCAGGGCTTATTTCACTGGGGAAAGGTGGACACACTGTGGACTTTTAAAATGTATAAACTGAACTTTGTGCCGGCCTGAGCGTTAGCCCCCTGGAGCACGATGCTCTCGACATCAATCCCAAACATTCAGAAAGAAGCTACTCCCCACCAGGCCTCTGGGGACTGTGAACACAGCCAGTGGCTACATCCCCAGGGGTTACTACCTCCCATTCCCAAAGACTGCTCAGGGTCACAAGGAACGCAGACCTCTGGGCATCACTGCTCTTATTCCCATCACTCCCCGGCCCACGGCGGGTCTAGGCAGAGACAACTGCCCAGTATATATCCAGGTGTGCCAGGTACGTGATGGGGATGACCTTGCTTCCTCTGGGGTCTCCTGGTTTCTGGGGATGGCCAGGGCCACGGGAATTGAATGGGAGGATTATTCAGGTTTCCATGCTGGGCTTGAGCAGAATGCAGGCAGAGTTCCTGTTGTGTAGGAGATGCCGGGGAGGACAGAGTTGAGGAGAGGATGCTGCCATGCGATGGGGCGGGCTCCGAGGAGGCCCTTCAGGGCCACAGGAGGTGATGGGAACCGTGACAGCTCAGTCTCAGTGCCGCCAGGCTGCCTGCTGGGCCCGCGGTGGGTGCCGTGATTGGAACGGGGACCTTTGCCCCGGGGGATGCTCAGCAAATGTCAGGCTTTAATGAGCTTCCCACTCTGTCAAAGGGTGTCAGTGCAGTGTGTGCCTTGAACAGCAAGTCGCCAGCCAGAGGTTCCTTCACCTGCCACTCGGCACAGGTGCTCGGACCCTGTGATGAAGTGGATCAGCCGTGGAGAGGCCCAGAGCCCTGGGTAGAGGCGCCGTTGGACTCCAGGCTTCACACTAGCCTCCCTCTGTTAAGGCTTTGCACAGAGAGCCCAGGGTGGGAGGACTGGGGCCGAGGCGATCTGCACATACCCAGTGTTTAATCCTACCTTCAGGAAACACTGGCCTTTAAGAGAATCAGAGAACTCACACTCCTCCTTCAAAGTTCTTTCTTCCTTGAGGGTGCCGTAAGTATTGGGGAGAAATGAGCTAATGCTCCTTCTGATCCACATTCTCCTTTTTGCAATTACTCCCATCTGATTCCCTTAAACCTTTGGGTTACTCACCTGCAGAGCTGAGATAAGACATGTTCTGTGCCTTGAAGGTGGGGAGCTGTGGCAAGCATCTTTGTTGGGGGGCAGGGCCCACACTGGCAACCTGGGACGTGAATCGGCTGAGCCTTGGGAGCTGCTTTGCGTTCCTCTGGCAGAGACCACTCAGTGTGGTCCACTCCGCCTCTGAGTTTTATTTTCTGAAAACTCAGATGAGATAGCATGCTATCAAAGATATTAGTGCTTAGAAGGAGGGCACTAGTGCATTAATTAAAATCCTGCAACCCTAGAAAACTCCAGGGTGCTGACTCCAAATGAGAAGCCACAGAGAGGAAACCAGGAAGGCTGCCACAGGGTTGAGATGACCTTTTGGCATATGGCTACTCAGGGGGTGGGTGCCCAGATTTTTTAAGAACTCTTCAAGAGCCCATCCATCTGGGCCCTGGTGCTGCCCCTCCTCATGCGGCGCTGACCAGATGGCCTTTGATAAAGCGGCTTTGGAGGTGGGAGGCAGGGACCCCTTCCAGAACTGCCTCCGTTCACAGAGGCTGCTGCCCTTGGCTAGAGCACAAACCATGTTTAAATCTTAAAAGCAAAGGTTTTGCTTTGTTTTGTTTTGGTTTTTGTGTGTATATGTGCTATCATTTCCACCTGGGTGAACAATAAAGAGTGCCCGGCAGATACACGTCTGAGTAAATCACAAAGAGACCTTGATGAACAAGGATGTGGTCTCTAGCATGAGAATATATCCAAGCTGTTCTCTGTCTGTTTAATATTCAGGATCTTTGAAAAATCTTTTAAAGCCTGCAAAATACAAGGGTATTGCAAGGGCAAGGATCATCTGTGACCCGAACGAGCTGGCTGATCCCAAACCATATAATCAATCGAGTATCTGGAATTGAGGGAATGTCTTCCTGAATGATGTCCTGGGAGAAAGTCCTTTAAACCTGTGTCCTTGAGGTTGTCACAGTGTACACACTGGTCTGAGGGGAAATTGATTCTACAGATTGAAATATTTTTTCCAGTTCACTTCTTAGAAGGAGGTCATGGAGAAACATAATTTCTGCTTTAAGAAGCCTCTAGGAAAATTATAGAACATCTTTTTCACAGTGTTTTAGATGGCACTTTGCTAGTGATTTCCAAATGAAAAGACGATTTAAGTACCTGATAGGGAAGAAAGCAGCTGGAAAATGGAAGAACGTCTTGCTGGTCAGTGGTTAGAAAGCCACAGCAGAGTCGAGCCTCTGTCAAGTCATCACTGTGGATGAGAGATACTGATTTCTCATTTACCTTTGGAAGTGGGTCTGTTGGCAGACCTGGACTTTTCTGGAGTGTGGCTGAGAGATGCCAAGACCTTCTGAGGAACAGCAGGTGGCCAGCTGGGTAAATCGGGGCTGTGTCAAGCTAGGGTGGAGAACACAGTGAGGGAGGCAAGTCCACATGGACAGAAAGCGCCCCCGACTCAGTTCTGATGGGTCCCCACCACCACTCCAGGAAGCCCACTGCCCAGTTATGCTGAAATGCGATCAACCTAGTAAGCCAACAGCAACAAAGAGGGCTCCTGCCTGGAAAGACAGGTGGAGCTCAAAGCTCAGACTTTGAGCTCAAGAATCGAATCCAAAGTTAGGACACCCACTCTCTAGTTGTCACTAACTGGCAGGATGACCTGCAAAGCCCATTATGTGCAGAAATGGTGCTGCCCTGCCCACCTACTGTGGATAGGAACCAAGGGCCCAAGAGGACAGACACCAAGGTCAGGCGGCCAGTCAGCTGCGCTCTGTTCATGCTGGGACAATTACCTCCATACACACTCGCTTTAAAAATATCACCATGAGCATAATCCACTAGGATTATCTCGACTATTACCAGGAATAATAGCTGTGCTAGTCCCAAATTGCTTTTGCAAATGTTGTATGGATAAATATGAGGATATGGAGCTTTGACAATGGGGATCTCCAAATGAGCATTTGACCAGACCGTACGTCAAGAAATAGAGCTGTAAAATGATAAGGCAATGACAGTAGCATTTTATAATTTCCAAGGGTCAAAACAAGATTGAACATGATCACATGTCCCTGAAAATGAAAATGTTAGCATTAGAAGTTCTTTGGGGCATTTTTCTGAGACTGCTTTTATTAAATATTTATACTCACATAGATCTTTTTAACCTCAAAATTTTTAAGTCTTAAGATT
>SJYW01007583.1:54726-70728 GCA_006410735.1 Raphicerus campestris
CTTCCAAAGAACACCCAGGGCTGATCTCCTTCAGAATGGACTGGTTGGATCTCCTTGCAGTCCAAGACTCTCAAGAGTCTTCTCCAACACCACAGTTCAAAAGCATCAATTCTTCGGTGCTCAGCCTTCTTCACAGTCCAACTCTCACATCCATACATGACTATTGGAAAAACCATAGCCTTGACTAGACGGACCTTAGTCGGCAAAGGAATGTCTCTGCTTTTGAATATGCTATCTAGGTTGGTCATAATCTAAAATATGTGAACTTTCCCCCAATCTCACCAGCTTGGGGATAAGAATGCAGTCATGCGAGGGGTGACAGGCAGATACAACAGGTGATTGCTTCTTGCTGTTTTTGCCTCAGAACTCCTGCCACACCCACCCAGGTATTACCTATTAACTATTAACACACCCACTGCCCCCACCCCACCAGGCTCTCACTGAAGGGGAAGATGAGAAATGATCCTGAGATTTGATGATTTCACCAAGTGGAGAAGTCTTTTTAGAAAGTTTTCTGCCAACCAGAGGAAACTTCGCTCTGTAGTTAGAGATTAACTGAAATGCTGCAGCGTGGTCCTTAAATGGCACATATGAATAAATACGGGGGGGAAGGGCTTGTTTGATGGATTAGTGAAAGTGTGGGCGGTTACAGGAGTAATGTTGAGGGTGAGCATCTGCCTTAAATGAATAGTTGGAAGCTCTGGTCCAGACACAGACTATCTCGACACCCAGACTATCCCACCACCCAGTTATGCTGAATGCATGGGAATGCGATCACCCTAGTAAGCCAATAGCAACAAAGAGGCCTCCTGCCTGGAAAGACAGGCAGAGCTCAAAGCTCATATTTTGAGCAGATTCATGTTGATGTATGGCAAAACCAATACAATATTGTAATTAGGCTCCAATTAAAATAAATAAAATTATATTTAAAAGAAAAAAGAATCAAACTGGAAGTCAGGACACCTGCTCTCTAGTTGTTACTAACCAGCAGGATGACCTGCAAAACCCATTTTTTGCAGAGATGGTGTCACCTTGCCCTCCTACTCACATGGACAGTGTTCCATGGCCACTGGGACAACTGGGTGTGCGTGGCTACAGTGGAATGACCAAAGCCTGAGAGTTTGAGGCAGATCAGAATAACAAGTGATGCTGCAAAATGATTCAACCTTCTCTGAACTCTGATTTCATCCTTTGAGAGAAAGACTCTCTTCCTGCTTAAGATGTACTGGGTGGACGTCCTTGTGTCTTCCTTAACCTTTGCACACTTCACTTTATCAAGTGTGGAGGTAATGTTTACCTTCCAGAGTGGTAAGGATCAAGTTAGTAGATTCTTATAGAATACTTAGAACACTGCCTGCATCCCNTCCTGCTTAAGATGTACTGGGTGGACGTCCTTGTGTCTTCCTTAACCTTTGCACACTTCACTTTATCAAGTGTGGAGGTAATGTTTACCTTCCAGAGTGGTAAGGATCAAGTTAGTAGATTCTTATAGAACACTTAGAACACTGCCTGCATCCCATGCTGCTGCTGCTGCTAAGTCGCTTCAGTGGTGTCCTACTCTGTGCGACCCCAGAGACGGCAGCCCACCAGGCTCCCCTGTCCCTGGGATTCTGCAGGCAAGAACACTGGAGTGGGTTGCCATTTCCTTCTCCAATGCATAAAAGTGAGAAGTGAAAGTGAAGTCGCCAGTCGTGTCCGACTCTTAGCAACCCCATGGACTGCAGCCCACCAGGTTCCTCCGTCCATGGGTTTTTCCAGGCAAGAGTACAGGAGTGGGGTGCCAGCCTCCCATGGGGAGTGCTCAAAAAGGTTCGACTCTTGTTTTACTGAAGAAACAGCTGAGTGAAGGAGTCGTTGACCATCCCCCACTGGTGCCCCTGGCCAGGCTGCTAGTGATAACATTGTTTCTTGCACATCAGGGAGAGAACGTAGTGTACTTTCAGATTTCTCTTTGAGGACATGGACATATAGAGAACTGAGCCTCTGCTGACTGAGATCAGGCACAGGGGCCTCTGAGGAAGCACAGATCCTGAACTACTTGGGCCTTGGCTCTGGAGTATCCTGTCCAGTCGGGTCATCTCAGGCTTGGCTGGAGGAACCAGTCATTTTTCCAGGGCCTGGGGCACAGTGGTGCTAGAAGTTGCCTGAGTTGATGCTGATAAACCCTCGCCAAGCTGTGGCGTGATGTGATAGTTATATGCCCACTTGGCCTCTAAGAGAGGATCATCCAAGGGATAGGACTGTTCAGAGCCTCACATTGAATTTCAGCCTTCTTGGGCCCACGAGGCCAACACTGCTGCTCGTGGCCAGACAACAGCTATTTTAGTACTTGAATTAAAAACAAGACCAGCCATTTTCTCAGCAGAGGGTCGTTACTGGATTGCATCCACACCCAGGTCTGTGTGGGAGGCCACTTTGCTAGATGCCTCGTTGCCAACAAGCACTTTGTGGTGGGAGAGAGGTAAGGCCCAGGACCACTCAGCTGCCTCCTGCTTCCGCCTCCTCACTGCTCCAGGGACAAAGCTGCTGGCGGAGTGAGGAGGGGTCCTGTGTTCAGAAACAGAGTGGATTAGGGATGAAGACTGGTTTTCGACATGGTCAAGCGGCATTGTACAAGGGAGCATCTTGTGAAGACAGAGGCCATGAGGACCCCAGAGCCCACTCCTCCTCCCATCCCTGCTTTCCAGCCCCTTCAGTTCCTGCAGCCAAGCTCCCCTCTCTCCATCCTGCCTCTGTGGCCATGAGACAGTATAGAGGTCGTCTCTTCCCCCTCCTCTCCAGTCCTCTGTCTGCTTCAATCAAAGTTACCAGGTAAACGCCATGGAAAAACCACCTGATGCTGATAACGAGTCTCAAGCATTTCTCTCACTGTAAAGCAAACGAAATGCCCTGGCTCCAGCCCTGGACCCTGAGTCCGAGAGGACAGAATTCCCCTCACAGGAGCCTCCTTTCAGCTCTGATGATGTGAGAAAAGCCAGGGATACGTCGAATGTGGGCTTCGAGGAGAACAAGCATCTTAAAGGAGGAGACAGAAGCCACAGCCCGCTTCCAGAGAGAATGGCAAAGGCAGGCATGGGTTTCATCCAGCATTGTTACCCAAATCCCAGTAGCTAACGGGGGAGCGAGGGCTCAGGCTGCAACACGGTTCTTTCCAGGAGTGTTTTCACCTGCGTCCCATAGCCTTGGGCTGAAAACAAAGCCCCCATCAACATCCAGCTGCCTTCCAGGTCTCCAGGGATGGGGGCATGTGGACAACACCAGTTTGCTTCTAGAAACACATATTTGGCATATTATTTGTAGACTCCATTTGATAAAGTCCTGGAGAACTTTCCAGTGATGCTTTTACTGTCCGTGATTATTGCTGTTACCACATTTATTCAAGAGTCATTCTGATCCAAGTGCTTCCTCCAGCTTAGGATTCCACTGTGGTCATACACTGCTTGCATTTTTATTTTCTACAAATGGTAATAGGCACATTTGACTTTGAAACTGATTATCAGACTGGCCACTCTGAGCCCAATGACAAGGTGAATTATCTAGTGTGTGCCCACATGCTAGGTTTAAGATCAGGCTCTCACCTGAGCAGTTATCTGGTCAAGTTACTTCTCATGTGAGCATGATGTCAGAAAGTAATCTGTGCTAGAAACAAGTATACAGGTAGGGAGGGAGGGCATAAAAGAAGTAAAACAAAAACTGAAGAACAGTGAAGCTATGGAAGTTGCTTAAATTAGGAGCAGACTGTGCTCTAAATGGATGGATATATGGATGGATAAAAGAAGGAAGATTGTCATTTGAGATGAGGCTCAGTTCTTTTTGGAGTCCCCTAGGACCATGGTACTCTTTTACTTTGCCAACTAAGGTCCATCTAGTCAAGGCTATGGTTTTTCCTGTGGTCATGTATGGATGTGAGAGTTGGACTGTGAAGAAGGCTGAGCACCAAAGAATTGATGCTTTTGAACTGTGGTGTTGGAGAAGATTCTTGAGAGTCCCTTGGACTGCAAGGAGATCCAACCAGTCCATTCTGAAGGAGATCAGCCCTGGGATTTCTTTGGAGGGAATGATGCTGAAAGCTGAAACTCCAGTACTTTGGCCACCTCATGGGAAGAGTTGACTCATTGGAAAAGACTGATGCTGGGAGGGATTGGGGGCAGGAGGAGAAGGGGATGACCGAGGATGAGATGGCTGGATGGCATCACTGACTCGATGGATGTGAATCTGAGTGAACTCCGGGAATTAGTGATGGACAGGGAGGCCTGGCATGCTGTGATTCATGGTTGCAAAGAGTCGGACATGACTCAGCTACTGAACTGAACTGAGGACCATGGTCACGGAAAAGGTCAGTGGCAACTCTGTTTCATTCCAGGATCTTTCTAAAAGAAAGGAGAAGTCTGAATCTTTCAAGTTAACGAGATCTGCCAGGTGGTGAAGAGCTTATACAAGCTACTCTAAAGCACCCTATAGTCCTCACTGATGTGGATGGCTCCAGGCCTGGGGTGCACAAAATGAGCCTAGAGCATCTTCATGCACCACAAGAAAGACCCCAAAAACAATGGAAATGACGAAAATGACACAGGAGGCAGCTTGAAGGAGCTCTCACTGGACAATCTGGGACAATTTGATCATCAAAATAAAAAAAAGAGTACTTAACAAATTATAACATAAATAATAGATTATAATCCACTGAGTAAAATAAAGTCAGTGAGTTTGTTTGGAATTAAATAGAATGAATTAATGAATGAATAAGTTAATGCATCAATGATCAGGAAAAATTGCAAAATATAGTTCTAACTAAAAACTAGAATAAGAGAACATGCACCCCGATGTTCATAGGAGCACCATTTATGAGAGCCAAGATATGGAAGAAACTCAAGTGCCCATCAACAGACAGATAGAGATGTGATACGTGTGTGTGTGTTTGTATGTGTGTCTATAATGGAATATTGCTCAGCCATAAGAAAGAATGAAACTCTGCCATTTGCCGCAGTGCAGATGAACCTAGAGAATGCTTTGCTTAGTGAAATGTCAAAGACAATACTGCATAATATCACGTATTTGTGGTTTTAAATAGTTTTAAAGTATCTTCCCACAACTACTTATGAATTACAAAGAAAGGAGAACATTAACCTGGCAGAATAGAAAGTTGCCAGACCACACTTTAACCACGTCATTGAATAGTGGAAGTCACCAGGAAAGAGTTACACCTGTACCCCACATACCTTTGTGCTGAGACACACTGAGCAGGGAGCAGGGCACGTCTACATATTCTTGCCCCAGTGCATCATTTGTGTATAAAATGAGAGCTCATCAGAGTGATTAAATTAGGAACCATTCTTCAGGATAACTGGAGAAGGCAATGGCACCCCACTCCAGTACTCTTGCCTGGAAAATCCCATGGATGGAGGAGCCTGGTAGGCTGCGTTCCATGGGGTCGCGAAGAGTCAATGTGACAACGTGACTGAGCGACTTCACTTTCACGTTTCACTTTCATGCACTGGAGAAGAAAATGGCAACCCACTCCAGTGTTCTTGCCTGGAGAATCCCAGGGATGAGGAAGCCTGGTGGGCTGCCGTCTATGGGGTTGCACAGAGTTGGACACGACTGAAGTGACTTAGCAGCTTCAGGATAACTTCCCTGGTGGCTCAGATGGTAAAGAATCCACCTGCAATGCAGGAGACTTAGGTTTGATCCTTGGGTTCAGGGAGATCCCCTGGAGAGGGGAATGGCAACCCACTCTAATATTCTTGCCTGGGAAATCTCATGGACAGAGGAGCCTGACTGGCTGCAGCCCATGGGGTCACAAAGAGCTGAATAAGACTTAGTGACTAACACACTACAGGTTAACTGGCCTGCATCTTAAAAATCATTACTCTTTGGAAGAAAGAAGCTTGGGGAAAAGTCCCAGATTAGGGCAGCCTGAAGGCACTTGACAGCAAAAAATCTGATGAATGCTTTTAGGTTTGCTCCTGAGAGCCAGGAGGATATTATTGAAAAAACTGATTCAATTTGCATATACATTATAAATTAGATAGTAGAACTATGTTCATGCTAAAATTTTGATTTTGAAAGTTGTTCTGTGATTAAGTAAAAAAAATTCTCATTTCAGGAAATAAACATCAAAGTATTCTAGGGGTGAATGGGCACAGTAGCTCACATTTATTTTCAAGTCTAAATAAAAATACAATAAAGCAAGTATATGGCACAAATAGTAAAGAAAATTCAGCAAAATATTAACAACTAGTGAATCTGGGTAAATGCATATGAGAGATGTTATGTTTTCTTTAAATTCAAAAGTGTATTAAAAATGTACTTACAGATATTGGAATACTGTGACAATTCAGCTAAATGTGGAGTCCCTTAGTCTTCAGCCACCACAAGGGGCTGTTTTTGTCCCTGAATTTTAGTGGGAAATGGGATGTTTCTCAAAGTGATACAGAGAGTGAGTTTCTTAGGTCTAGGAGGTACAGGTGGATACCTAACAAAACTCTCTCGCTTTTTACCACTTAGACCTCAGATGGCTCTGTTCTCAGGACAGCTGCAAGGTAGCAATTATGGCATTGAAAGTCTGTCCCCAGGGAGGTCACTTTCCCAGGCCCCCTCAGGGCTTTGTAACCTAGTACTATCGGCTGGATCTGCAAAGGGCTCAGCACAAACCCTGCCGGGCGTGGTGCATGCCCTCCCAGCACTGTGACCTGGCAGGCAGTGGGCTCTCTGAGACACTAATTCCACTCATGACTGAGGTTGGCGCAGCAGGTGACCTGTCTGGGTGGCCTCAGAGCTGGGCTGTGGATCAAGTAGCTGCAGACAAGTAGGTGACAGGTATATGAGCACCTCTCAGGGTGGGCATGTTCCAGGATGTTCTTTGACCTGCCACCCAGTGACATGCAAGTAACTTAGCATCAGAGATTAACTGAAAGGATAGGCTACCCACTCCAGTATTCTTGGGCTTCCCTTGTGGCTCAGCTGGTAAAGAATCTGCCTGCAATGCGGGAGATCTGGTTTCGATCCCTGGGTTGGGAAGATCCCCTGGAGAAGGGAAAGGCTACCCAGTATTCTTGCCCGGAGAATTCCATAGACTGTCTAGTCCATGGGGTCTCAAAGAGTCGGACATGCCTGAGAGACTTTCACTTCACTTTCTCCATGATCTAGCCTTTGGAGAAAGTCAAGTCAAAGGCACAGTTTCAAGCTGTATTCAGTTCTAAGAAATCACAAAAAAGGAAGGAATGTCTTGCTTAACGTGCACCAGAACACCTTAATATTCTCCACCCGGTTCATTTATCCGTCCAACACTCCCCACCCAGCTTTCAAGGCTCTCGACTCCACCTCCTTATTCGTTCATCCCACAAGTATTTATTTAGCTCCTATTTCATGCCAAGTATGATTCTTTTCCCTGGGTATATGGTGGTAAAAGAAATAGAAGCAATTTTCTGTCGTTGTGGATTTGATATCTTGTAAAATGTTATGTCGAGGGTGAGAGGGAGCAGGCAGACCACGTATTACTGTTGTAAGTGTTGAGGTGATCTGGTTCACATGTTTAAAAGATCATGCTGGTCTTGAGTTAAAATAGACTTGGACGAGAGTGATCATTTAAAGCCAGATCACCTCAACACCAGAGTTGCAGGGAATTCCTCCTTTGGTGAGGGCTCTGTGCTTTCACTGGTGGGGGCCTGGTTCACCCCTTGATTAGGGAACTTAAATTCCACAAGCCTCTTGGTGCAGCTGGGGAAAAAAAGAGTGGACTTGGAGCCAAAGCAGGAAGAGAGATGGAAACCATGTTTTAGTCTGAGATAGTAGCAGTGGAGGTAAGGAGTGTGGAAAGGTTCTGGATCCATCTCAAACAGAGCTGGCAGGACTTGCTGTGGACAGGGTGAGATGTGAGATGTGAGAAAGCAAGTCATAAGAACCACGAGATTTTGGTCAGAGCACCTGGAAAGATCCTATTCCACTGGCTGAGGCTGGGGGGGTGATGGGAAGAGCTGGGGGTTGTGCAGGAGCTCAGCTGNCCCTTGGACTGCAAGGAGATCCAACCAGTCCATTCTGAAGGAGATCAGCCCTGGGATTTCTTTGGAGGGAATGATGCTGAAAGCTGAAACTCCAGTACTTTGGCCACCTCATGGGAAGAGTTGACTCATTGGAAAAGACTGATGCTGGGAGGGATTGGGGGCAGGAGGAGAAGGGGATGACAGAGGATGAGATGGCTGGATGGCATCACTGACTCGATGGATGTGAATCTGAGTGAACTCCGGGAATTAGTGATGGACAGGGAGGCCTGGCATGCTGTGATTCATGGTTGCAAAGAGTCGGACATGACTCAGCTACTGAACTGAACTGAGGACCATGGTCACGGAAAAGGTCAGTGGCGACTCTGTTTCATTCCAGGATCTTTCTAAAAGAAAGGAGAAGTCTGAATCTTTCAAGTTAACGAGATCTGCCAGGTGGTGAAGAGCTTATACAAGCTACTCTAAAGCACCCTATAGTCCTCACTGATGTGGATGGCTCCAGGCCTGGGGTGCACAAAATGAGCCTAGAGCATCTTCATGCACCACAAGAAAGACCCCAAAAACAATGGAAATGACGAAAATGACACAGGAGGCAGCTTGAAGGAGCTCTCACTGGACAATCTGGGACAATTTGATCATCAAAATAAAAAAAAGAGTACTTAACAAATTATAACATAAATAATAGATTATAATCCACTGAGTAAAATAAAGTCAGTGAGTTTGTTTGGAATTAAATAGAATGAATTAATGAATGAATAAGTTAATGCATCAATGATCAGGAAAAATTGCAAAATATAGTTCTAACTAAAAACTAGAATAAGAGAACATGCACCCCGATGTTCATAGGAGCACCATTTATGAGAGCCAAGATATGGAAGAAACTCAAGTGCCCATCAACAGACAGATAGAGATGTGATACGTGTGTGTGTGTTTGTATGTGTGTCTATAATGGAATATTGCTCAGCCATAAGAAAGAATGAAACTCTGCCATTTGCCGCAGTGCAGATGAACCTAGAGAATGCTTTGCTTAGTGAAATGTCAAAGACAATACTGCATAATATCACGTATTTGTGGTTTTAAATAGTTTTAAAGTATCTTCCCACAACTACTTATGAATTACAAAGAAAGGAGAACATTAACCTGGCAGAATAGAAAGTTGCCAGACCACACTTTAACCACGTCATTGAATAGTGGAAGTCACCAGGAAAGAGTTACACCTGTACCCCACATACCTTTGTGCTGAGACACACTGAGCAGGGAGCAGGGCACGTCTACATATTCTTGCCCCAGTGCATCATTTGTGTATAAAATGAGAGCTCATCAGGGTGATTAAATTAGGAACCATTCTTCAGGATAACTGGAGAAGGCAATGGCACCCCACTCCAGTACTCTTGCCTGGAAAATCCCATGGATGGAGGAGCCTGGTAGGCTGCGTTCCATGGGGTCGCGAAGAGTCAATGTGACAACGTGACTGAGCGACTTCACTTTCACGTTTCACTTTCATGCACTGGAGAAGAAAATGGCAACCCACTCCAGTGTTCTTGCCTGGAGAATCCCAGGGATGAGGAAGCCTGGTGGGCTGCCGTCTATGGGGTTGCACAGAGTTGGACACGACTGAAGTGACTTAGCAGCTTCAGGATAACTTCCCTGGTGGCTCAGATGGTAAAGAATCCACCTGCAATGCAGGAGACTTAGGTTTGATCCTTGGGTTCAGGGAGATCCCCTGGAGAGGGGAATGGCAACCCACTCTAATATTCTTGCCTGGGAAATCTCATGGACAGAGGAGCCTGACTGGCTGCAGCCCATGGGGTCACAAAGAGCTGAATAAGACTTAGTGACTAACACACTACAGGTTAACTGGCCTGCATCTTAAAAATCATTACTCTTTGGAAGAAAGAAGCTTGGGGAAAAGTCCCAGATTAGGGCAGCCTGAAGGCACTTGACAGCAAAAAATCTGATGAATGCTTTTAGGTTTGCTCCTGAGAGCCAGGAGGATATTATTGAAAAAACTGATTAAATTTGCATATACATTATAAATTAGATAGTAGAACTATGTTCATGCTAAAATTTTGATTTTGAAAGTTGTTCTGTGATTAAGTAAAAAAAATTCTCATTTCAGGAAATAAACATCAAAGTATTCTAGGAGTGAATGGGCACAGTAGCTCACATTTATTTTCAAGTCTAAATAAAAATACAATAAAGCAAGTATATGGCACAAATAGTAAAGAAAATTCAGCAAAATATTAACAACTAGTGAATCTGGGTAAATGCATATGAGAGATGTTATGTTTTCTTTAAATTCAAAAGTGTATTAAAAATGTACTTACAGATATTGGAATACTGTGACAATTCAGCTAAATGTGGAGTCCCTTAGTCTTCAGCCACCACAAGGGGCTGTTTTTGTCCCTGAATTTTAGTGGGAAATGGGATGTTTCTCAAAGTGATACAGAGAGTGAGTTTCTTAGGTCTAGGAGGTACAGGTGGATACCTAACAAAACTCTCTCGCTTTTTACCACTTAGACCTCAGATGGCTCTGTTCTCAGGACAGCTGCAAGGTAGCAATTATGGCATTGAAAGTCTGTCCCCAGGGAGGTCACTTTCCCAGGCCCCCTCAGGGCTTTGTAACCTAGTACTATCGGCTGGATCTGCAAAGGGCTCAGCACAAACCCTGCCGGGCGTGGTGCATGCCCTCCCAGCACTGTGACCTGGCAGGCAGTGGGCTCTCTGAGACACTAATTCCACTCATGACTGAGGTTGGCGCAGCAGGTGACCTGTCTGGGTGGCCTCAGAGCTGGGCTGTGGATCAAGTAGCTGCAGACAAGTAGGTGACAGGTATATGAGCACCTCTCAGGGTGGGCATGTTCCAGGATGTTCTTTGACCTGCCACCCAGTGACATGCAAGTAACTTAGCATCAGAGATTAACTGAAAGGATAGGCTACCCACTCCAGTATTCTTGGGCTTCCCTTGTGGCTCAGCTGGTAAAGAATCTGCCTGCAATGCGGGAGATCTGGTTTCGATCCCTGGGTTGGGAAGATCCCCTGGAGAAGGGAAAGGCTACCCAGTATTCTTGCCCGGAGAATTCCATAGACTGTCTAGTCCATGGGGTCTCAAAGAGTCGGACATGCCTGAGAGACTTTCACTTCACTTTCTCCATGATCTAGCCTTTGGAGAAAGTCAAGTCAAAGGCACAGTTTCAAGCTGTATTCAGTTCTAAGAAATCACAAAAAAGGAAGGAATGTCTTGCTTAACGTGCACCAGAACACCTTAATATTCTCCACCCGGTTCATTTATCCGTCCAACACTCCCCACCCAGCTTTCAAGGCTCTCGACTCCACCTCCTTATTCGTTCATCCCACAAGTATTTATTTAGCTCCTATTTCATGCCAAGTATGATTCTTTTCCCTGGGTATATGGTGGTAAAAGAAATAGAAGCAATTTTCTGTCGTTGTGGATTTGATATCTTGTAAAATGTTATGTCGAGGGTGAGAGGGAGCAGGCAGACCACGTATTACTGTTGTAAGTGTTGAGGTGATCTGGTTCACATGTTTAAAAGATCATGCTGGTCTTGAGTTAAAATAGACTTGGACGAGAGTGATCATTTAAAGCCAGATCACCTCAACACCAGAGTTGCAGGGAATTCCTCCTTTGGTGAGGGCTCTGTGCTTTCACTGGTGGGGGCCTGGTTCACCCCTTGATTAGGGAACTTAAATTCCACAAGCCTCTTGGTGCAGCTGGGGAAAAAAAGAGTGGACTTGGAGCCAAAGCAGGAAGAGAGATGGAAACCATGTTTTAGTCTGAGATAGTAGCAGTGGAGGTAAGGAGTGTGGAAAGGTTCTGGATCCATCTCAAACAGAGCTGGCAGGACTTGCTGTGGACAGGGTGAGATGTGAGATGTGAGAAAGCAAGTCATAAGAACCACGAGATTTTGGTCAGAGCACCTGGAAAGATCCTATTCCACTGGCTGAGGCTGGGGGGGTGATGGGAAGAGCTGGGGGTTGTGCAGGAGCTCAGCTGGGGCACCTCCGACACCTGCAGGTCCCATGAGCTGTTCACGCAGGAGATCCTGCTCTGACCACAGTCAGTGAGTCTGTCTTGAGAGCTCTCTGTAAACAACAGGATGTAAGCCACCTGCAAATTCTTCAGCATGCGTCAATGTCAAGAATTCTTATCCTTTTTATCTGATGAAAGCAGAGGGGAGCTTGTGTAGACTGTAGGTCATATCGTGGCCTCTGCCCAAACATGTGTCTAAATGCTACAAACAACACAACTTGGCCTAAAATGCTCATACATTTTTTTAAAAAGGTTTTAATAAATGTATTTTAGAAAGGGTCAACGTATTTATTTCTATGCTAATCAGGAAAAGAATCGTATATGTGTCTGAAGCTCAGAGGCCAGAGCACTAAGCTGAATGATAACATTCACACTCCAGGGAAGAGAGTCACAAATACTTCTTATCCGAGGCAGGGCAACTGAGAAAAACTCCGTTGATTTAGGGTCAGTGTACTGTTCGCCTTCAGTCATTAGTGGAATCGCCTTCCCCTTTAAGAGGACAGGGAATCAGTTGCTAGCATTTGCCTTGAGCCTCAGTTTGGATTTCCTGTGTCTTCAGCTACCTTTCTGTCTTATTGTGAGAAGGGCCATAGACTGTGGTTTCGAAAATCCGGGTTTTTGCTCTGACTCTGCGGGACCCCCAGGCTTCACTTCCTTGAGTAGGATAAAATCTGATGCGCCCGCTCCCTCAACCCCAGTGGTTGTGAAATAAATAAAGATGCACGTGCACACAGCACAAAAGCACCTCTGTTATTTTTCTCTCCTTCTTCCCTGTTCCTCTCTATCCTGCGCAAGTTTCAGAAACCTCAGGTCTAAAATGATGCTGTAGGCAAATAGAGAGTGTGATCAATTAATTGGTTTAAGTGATTCTTGTAATGAATTTTGTTTTCTGAAAAATCTCCAATCCATTTCGAAAGTAATCCCAAGAAATTAAAAAAAAAAAAAGCAACATGAATCCACAACAGGGCAAGCAAAAAAGAAAATATTTTTTATACCCATCCAGTTTAGCTCTGGGCAGACCGAGTGAAAGGGGCCTCTTTTCTCCTGGTGACTGGGATGAGACTGAGTGCTGTCACTGGGCTTTAAATGAGGCTTAAAAATTCATTTGGTGTGTTTTCAATTTAACCAGGAGATCTGGAGGATGAAAGGGGCATCTCTATTTTGTAATTGCAGAGAAGCTGCTGGTGGGAATTGTAAATCCTGGAATCCGCCCCGGTCTGGCATGGAGGAGGGAAGACTTATGTTGCAACATCTTTTCTCAGGGGCTGCTGGCTGAGGCTGACACAGTGAAGTCCCCCAAAGGGCAGGTGGATGACAGTCCTCGCTTCCTCGAGCCTTGAATAATTAAGGAGTTCTTGAGTGTCCTTTCACTTACTTGCCCTTGGCTCTCCTAGATGCTTGCCCTTCTCCTGAGATGCTGGTGACGGGGTGATGTGCTCCGTGGAAGGGGGAGAGGTGATGCTAAACCACAGCCAGCAGCAGAGAAAAAGCTTCCTCCTCCTCTCTAGCCAGGACCCGCTGCACCTGAGAACCTCGATCTACGAATAATAATAATAATAATAATAATAAGGCAAACACGGCTTGTCTCAGATCTGCTCCTGGGACACTTTTTATTCAAAAAAATTCCAGTCTCTTTTTTTTCCTCTAAAAAAATAAAATTCCTAAAAGACAGCTCTTTTGATCCACATCTAGAGAACTGTTTGACATTTTTCTGATTTAGGAAAAAACAAGACTCATTCTGTTGTATTTTAAAGTATTTTCTCTTGATTTTACTCATTTTGAATTTATTTCTTTCCTGTTATATACTCAGCATCAGAGTAACTCCTTTTTAAGGTCAAAATTCATTTTTATGTCTTTGCATTCAACCTGGTTTTCTATGTGAGATGAGATACTCTGTTTCTTCTAGTATTCCACCCCCAACCCCACATGCACACACTTTTTGGCCAAGAGTCCATGAATTAGAATGTCAAAAGGTCTGAGACTTATTTAGGTTTTTTTTTTTTTAAGTATAAAATACAATTTAAAAAATACTGGAATGAAACTATACTCCTAGGATTAATATAAGGAGCAAATAGCTTTGTCATCAATATGCTTGTTACCATATCAAAACTAGGGTAATAAAAGTTATTAAATGCATTATTTGAATACTATATGCAAACTTGTCAGTGTATTTCCCCAAATCCATCATGAAGGTGGATGTGCAGGACAATTTCCCCAGCCCAGTGTCTGTAGATCTATAACAACATCTTAAGAAAAAAAATAATATCCTTCACCACTGCCCTTGAGTGACAAAGCTGATGAAAAACAGAATCATAGATAACTTCGGCTGACAGCATCAGCACCCTCTCCCTTTGTTCCAGGTTATTAACAGGTGTCAATCACAGGTAGCACTCTAATCAGATACCAGTACTTTTTCCCAAGAAATGGTAGACCCCAATATCACTCATCAGGTCTTCCCTGTAACCCCCAAACAAACCTGAAAACAAAAGCAGAGACCCTCCCCTGGCATTCACTGTATTTTACAGGGGACCCTGCCAGCGTAGGAAAGGAAGTCACCTAAGTTCAAGGTTTGCCAAAGGAGGCAGTGCCCCTGAGTTTAAAGGGAGCCCCAGATGGGCAAGAACCACTCAAGTGAAGTGGTAGCCTCTCTCCTGGGAATTAAATGGGGCCTCAGAGCTGTTGAAAAAGAGAGGGCTAATGAGAGTGCTGGGGTCTAAGAGAGCCCTGCCTGAGGTAATTCAGGGACACTCACCAAGTGACCTCTGGGAGGCAGAGGCTGCAGAGAGGAAGGCCTCGGAAAGCCACCAAAGATATGAAACAATATTTGCTGGGGGATGTCGAGTTTTCACCAAAACCACAGTGGAGGGACACATGGGGCTCGCATAGACAAAGAAACCTGCCATCGTGCCAATGGGTGACTCATTTGTTTTCACTGTCATATTGTAAATGGCACAGCAGTATTCTGCCGGGGTTAGAACATATTTGTGTGTTCTTTTCTCATTCACATAGAATTTAAATGTATTACCCCAAACGCCATTCAGTATTCTCATCTCCATGCAGAGCAGACCTCCTGACTCAGGGAGGACAATAATACTCTGAACATTTAACCCAGAAAGTAGGTCATATGTGTAAGCCCATGACGTGGTTCCTACTTAGGGGCTGTCTTGAATACTTTCTGCATAATTGTGTTAGCTCCCTTTTCCCACAAACACGTCAGTAGAAATCATTGTTATGATACCTGCATCACAGATGAAAAAACTTAGGGCTGGAGAGGATCCACACCTGCCTAGTAGTGTGAAGGTGATGAGTGGCAGAAATCAGGATTCTGCCCCAGGAGGGCTGGTGGACCCAGGGCCACGCCTCTGCCTCATGCTTTTGCCCCCATCGGGGATGTGGTCCATCCAGCCTCTGCATCTCTCACTTAGCCTTCCTGGCAGCACCCAGTTCATAAAAGGAAATCTTTGTACACAGCTTGTTTCCCACTTGAGTCAGGGCTGGGAGAAGGGCAGTGGGAAGGAGATAAAATCCTGTACATTCTCAAAGCCATAAGCTGCTACCTTTGAAGTAAAAATCACCATCACATCAATCAAGGAAGACAAAGGGAAATCTGAACCCCAAGATGGGGGTGACATTGGTAGATCTAGGACATGTGAAGAACTCACTACTGAGCTGGGAAAAGAGCCAGCCCTCCAGACTTCAAGCCAAGGCCCTTCGCAAAACACTGGGTGTGTGCTAAGTTGCTTCAGTCGTGTCCAACTCTTTGTGACCCCATGGACTGTAGCCTGCTAAGCTCCTATGTCCATGGGATTCTCCAGGCAAGAAAACTGGAGTGGGTTGCCATGCATTCCTGCACTCCTTCCTAATAATGGCAACCTGGTTTATGGTCTCAGGATAAATGCAGGTTCACTCACAAGCACATGTCTCCTCTGCTGTGTACTCAGAGCCCGGGTGCCC
>SJYW01007583.1:78183-142915 GCA_006410735.1 Raphicerus campestris
AAAAAAAAAAAAAGCAACATGAATCCACAACAGGGCAAGCAAAAAAGAAAATATTTTTTATACCCATCCAGTTTAGCTCTGGGCAGACCGAGTGAAAGGGGCCTCTTTTCTGCTGGTGACTGGGATGAGACTGAGTGCTGTCACTGGGCTTTAAATGAGGCTTAAAAATTCATTTGGTGTGTTTTCAATTTAGCCAGGAGATCTGGAGGATGAAAGGGGCATCTCTATTTTGTAATTGCAGAGAAGCTGCTGGTGGGAATTGTAAATCCTGGAATCCGCCCCGGTCTGGCATGGAGGAGGGAAGACTTATGTTGCAACATCTTTTCTCAGGGGCTGCTGGCTGAGGCTGACACAGTGAAGTCCCCCAAAGGGCAGGTGGATGACAGTCCTCGCTTCCTCGAGCCTTGAATAATTAAGGAGTTCTTGAGTGTCCTTTCACTTACTTGCCCTTGGCTCTCCTAGATGCTTGCCCTTCTCCTGAGATGCTGGTGACGGGGTGATGTGCTCCGTGGAAGGGGGAGAGGTGATGCTAAACCACAGCCAGCAGCAGAGAAAAAGCTTCCTCCTCCTCTCTAGCCAGGACCCGCTGCACCTGAGAACCTCGATCTACGAATAATAATAATAATAATAATAATAAGGCAAACACGGCTTGTCTCAGATCTGCTCCTGGGACACTTTTTATTCAAAAAAATTCCAGTCTCTTTTTTTTCCTCTAAAAAAATAAAATTCCTAAAAGACAGCTCTTTTGATCCACATCTAGAGAACTGTTTGACATTTTTCTGATTTAGGAAAAAACAAGACTCATTCTGTTGTATTTTAAAGTATTTTCTCTTGATTTTACTCATTTTGAATTTATTTCTTTCCTGTTATATACTCAGCATCAGAGTAACTCCTTTTTAAGGTCAAAATTCATTTTTATGTCTTTGCATTCAACCTGGTTTTCTATGTGAGATGAGATACTCTGTTTCTTCTAGTATTCCACCCCCAACCCCACATGCACACACTTTTTGGCCAAGAGTCCATGAATTAGAATGTCAAAAGGTCTGAGACTTATTTAGGTTTTTTTTTTTTAAGTATAAAATACAATTTAAAAAATACTGGAATGAAACTATACTCCTAGGATTAATATAAGGAGCAAATAGCTTTGTCATCAATATGCTTGTTACCATATCAAAACTAGGGTAATAAAAGTTATTAAATGCATTATTTGAATACTATATGCAAACTTGTCAGTGTATTTCCCCAAATCCATCATGAAGGTGGATGTGCAGGACAATTTCCCCAGCCCAGTGTCTGTAGATCTATAACAACATCTTAAGAAAAAAAATAATATCCTTCACCACTGCCCTTGAGTGACAAAGCTGATGAAAAACAGAATCATAGATAACTTCGGCTGACAGCATCAGCACCCTCTCCCTTTGTTCCAGGTTATTAACAGGTGTCAATCACAGGTAGCACTCTAATCAGATACCAGTACTTTTTCCCAAGAAATGGTAGACCCCAATATCACTCATCAGGTCTTCCCTGTAACCCCCAAACAAACCTGAAAACAAAAGCAGAGACCCTCCCCTGGCATTCACTGTATTTTACAGGGGACCCTGCCAGCGTAGGAAAGGAAGTCACCTAAGTTCAAGGTTTGCCAAAGGAGGCAGTGCCCCTGAGTTTAAAGGGAGCCCCAGATGGGCAAGAACCACTCAAGTGAAGTGGTAGCCTCTCTCCTGGGAATTAAATGGGGCCTCAGAGCTGTTGAAAAAGAGAGGGCTAATGAGAGTGCTGGGGTCTAAGAGAGCCCTGCCTGAGGTAATTCAGGGACACTTACCAAGTGACCTCTGGGAGGCAGAGGCTGCAGAGAGGAAGGCCTCGGAAAGCCACCAAAGATATGAAACAATATTTGCTGGGGGATGTCGAGTTTTCACCAAAACCACAGTGGAGGGACACATGGGGCTCGCATAGACAAAGAAACCTGCCATCGTGCCAATGGGTGACTCATTTGTTTTCACTGTCATATTGTAAATGGCACAGCAGTATTCTGCCGGGGTTAGAACATATTTGTGTGTTCTTTTCTCATTCACATAGAATTTAAATGTATTACCCCAAACGCCATTCAGTATTCTCATCTCCATGCAGAGCAGACCTCCTGACTCAGGGAGGACAATAATACTCTGAACATTTAACCCAGAAAGTAGGTCATATGTGTAAGCCCATGACGTGGTTCCTACTTAGGGGCTGTCTTGAATACTTTCTGCATAATTGTGTTAGCTCCCTTTTCCCACAAACACGTCAGTAGAAATCATTGTTATGATACCTGCATCACAGATGAAAAAACTTAGGGCTGGAGAGGATCCACACCTGCCTAGTAGTGTGAAGGTGATGAGTGGCAGAAATCAGGATTCTGCCCCAGGAGGGCTGGTGGACCCAGGGCCACGCCTCTGCCTCATGCTTTTGCCCCCATCGGGGATGTGGTCCATCCAGCCTCTGCATCTCTCACTTAGCCTTCCTGGCAGCACCCAGTTCATAAAAGGAAATCTTTGTACACAGCTTGTTTCCCACTTGAGTCAGGGCTGGGAGAAGGGCAGTGGGAAGGAGATAAAATCCTGTACATTCTCAAAGCCATAAGCTGCTACCTTTGAAGTAAAAATCACCATCACATCAATCAAGGAAGACAAAGGGAAATCTGAACCCCAAGATGGGGGTGACATTGGTAGATCTAGGACATGTGAAGAACTCACCACTGAGCTGGGAAAAGAGCCAGCCCTCCAGACTTCAAGCCAAGGCCCTTCGCAAAACACTGGGTGTGTGCTAAGTTGCTTCAGTCGTGTCCAACTCTTTGTGACCCCATGGACTGTAGCCTGCTAAGCTCCTATGTCCATGGGATTCTCCAGGCAAGAAAACTGGAGTGGGTTGCCATGCATTCCTGCACTCCTTCCTAATAATGGCAACCTGGTTTATGGTCTCAGGATAAATGCAGGTTCACTCACAAGCACATGTCTCCTCTGCTGTGTACTCAGAGCCCGGGTGGACCATGCATAGAGCTTGTGCTATGGCAATGCCAGGCAGAGGCAAGATCCAGGGGGTGGTCCCAGTGCCTAACAAATATGAGGTTTCCTTGACATCACATAAGTGTAGTCCCCTTGTCTTCACTATTAAGGACACCCATTGTTCTAAGTTTCCAGAACACAAAATGCTAAGTTTGCCCTTTTTATTCCATCCTTGTCTGTTGGTTTTCTATTGCCTTAGTGGACCAGAACAGGGTTTTCCAACTTTAGCGCTGCTGGCTCCTGGACGGAATGACTCTTCTCAGGTGTGGGCCGGCCTGTGCATTAAAGCTGTCACAGCCACCCTGACTTCTGCATCCTGGATGCCAGGGCAACCCCTGTCCAGTTTCGAGGACTCTAAGCTGTCTCCAGACATTTCTAAGAGCTCTGTGGGGGCAGATTGCTCATGGTTGAAGACCACCGGGCTGGAGGCTTCCTGAGCCTAAGTCCCCCGCACCCACTTTGTTCTCTGTTCCTGTCTCACTTCCTTATAAAATAGGAGGGCCAAGTGACATAATCTCTGACTTGCCTTTCACTCTCAAACACAAGGACACGTCTCCCTTTGTCCTATCAGACTGAGTGCTTCTGATCAGGGCAAACTGATCGAAGTGCTGACTGTTGCTTCCTGCCAGGACAAACTCAGGGGTAAGTCCCTGGTGATTCCAAAGAGGTCTGTTTACCGAGTGTACTAACACAAAGCTGTCCTTTGCAACTAACAGGGTAAGGGATAAGGAGGCCTGGAAATTCTTTCCCAAGCAAGAATATTGGAGTGTGTTGCCATTTTCTTCTTCAGGGGATCTTTCCAACCCAGGGATGGAACCCAAGTCTCCTTCAGTGGCAAGAGGATTCTTTACCACTGAGCCACCTGGGGAACCTGATTCATTTCAAATTTTACAAGCTAAAGCAATCAGTTAATGCAGCCAAAAGACAGGAAGAATCATCAGAAAGTCAGAGGAGGGAGCAGACAGGTCACAGTCTTGTGAAACAGTCAGCTTGGGTGTGAGTCTTCATGATGCCTCCCAGGGTTGTGAAGAGACAGCAGCCATAGAACCTTAAAACTTCCTACACATAGACACTTGTCCAGGCAAGATTCGGTGAAGGCCTTCCCTCAGCCAGTGATGTGTTTCACTGTGTTATTTAATGCACTGTTATTTTCTTTCACTTTCGCTAGTACTCTTGCCTGGAAAATCCCATGGATGGAGGAGCCTGGTAGGCTGCAGTTCATGGGGTCGCTAAGAGTCGGACACAACTGAGCGACTTCAATTTCGCCTTTCACTTTCGTGCATTGGAGAAGGAAATGGCAACCCACTCCAGTGTTCTTGTCTGGAGAATCCCAAGGACGGGGGAGCCTGGTGGGCTGCCGTCTATGGGGTCATACAGAGTCAGACACGACTGAAGTGACTTAGTGGCAGCATAGCTTGTAAAGTGCTGACTTGGTAACAGGGAGATATAAAGATTAATAAAAATGGTCTTTGTCTCCATCTCCAAATCTAGTAAAGGTGATGCATTTATTGTTGGTCATTCAGTGGTATCTGACTCTTTGTGACTCCAGGGTCTATAGTCTGTCAGGCTCCTCTGCCCATGGAAATCCCCAGGTAAGAATACTGGAGTGGGCTGCCATTTCCTTCTCCAGCAGATCTTCCTAACTCAGGGATCAAACCCATGTCTCCTGCAGTGGCAGGTGGATTCTTTACCACTGAGCCACCAGGGAAGCCCAATACATTTGTATTCGATCCATAGGAAGAGAGCAAATGGAGATCTGAGGCAGGACTGGCTGGTGCTTGGGGTAGGCTCATTGTGAGGAATCAGTCACACGTGGAAAGTGATGACTGCACCAGAACCCTGACGTTTCAGTTTCACCCCACTGGAAGGCGCTAGTGCGGAACACTCTGGCCCAAGCTTGAGAAGGACACTGCAGGGCCTTCCTCCTTAAGGTGTGATAGATCCTTGACTGCAGTTTTAGTAGGAAGGATTTTCATTATGGGTTCTCAGACCAAAAGTCTGACAGTGGCTCATCAAATGAATTTGCAGCCAAGAGTCCACATACCTTTCATCTCACAACTTACTGATCTATGGCCACCTAGAAGAATTAACACTCTTCTCAGGACTGAGTCTGGAAAGAGCAGTGAATATTAATTCACAGCAAATCTGCCTCTTGGCCCAACCCAAAAATATACCTCAACACTGATCAGCAAACATATACCAGGCTTTTTTCAGAAATTCAAAGGCAAAAAAAAAAAAAAAAAAACACGAAATTTTCAAGGCTTATTTCTTTGTTAATATACTCCTGTCTTGATCTGAAGTGAACCCTCTCCTGCCATAAACAAGAATAATTTGGCGGCGGTGCTTTTGTGCGTCCTGAACCTCTTCCTTGAACAATCTTGATGAGCATGTGGGCTGTGTGCTGCATACCAATCGCCACTCCGAGCCTGAAGAGGAGGCAGTCAAGCCAGCCCACACCATCTGTGGTCTCAGCTAGATTTGTGGCATGTCTCCCTGAGCTGAAGCAAGCCTCCCTCTGTCTCGAGTACATCGAGAATCAGAAATAAAAAATAAATTAAGACAAGTAGGCAAACATTAAAATGAGTTGTTACAGAACATTTGTGTAGATTCCAGTCTTCAATGTCAAGAGAGCATCGTTCTGCTGTAATGGCGTCTTTTCCTGAAAGTGCTCCCTGGCTGTGAGTCATCAATAAACAGCCAGTGAAAGAAAAGACGACAGCAAGGTGGAAACTGAGTCACTGGGATCTCTATGATCCTTTAGACAAAACACCTGCGACTTTGAAGAGGGAAGGGTGAGCAATGAAAAGGGAGAAAAGGAATTCCCGATGTCCTGTTGCCATCTTGTCCGTGTTCACAGAAAGCCTAGCTTTGGTCGGCTGGCAGGTTGTCTGGACAAATAGGTTAGGGCCAGAAATGTTCATTTGTGATGAGAAGTTTCTTACAGCTTGTATCAGCAGTTCCAGAAGCACCGACAAGGACAGCAGTGGTTGTATAATTCAGCGAGGGCATTGTGTCTGTTGGAAGAGCATTATCTCAAGCTTTTGTCCAGGCAATTTTGAAAGGCTCCCTCCCTCCCCTTTATCAGAGAGCAGCAGCTAGAAATGCAGATAGATGGCCTCTAATCAAAGGATGAGCAGAAGTCTTCAATCCTGGTTAATAATTTGCTTCTATGCACCTTGGCATTTCTGTCTAAATTTAGAGTTATTTGTGTACTGCCAACATTCCAAAAGTTGTCCTAGTCCTACCACAGGCAGGTGTCTTTAACAGCCCACCTCTCCCGTGGAAAAAAGAGGGCTGCCTGAGGTCACAGCAAGTTCTGAGTCTTGATCCGAGTATCATTCACCTGGAGATACTTGGCCTGGTTTCCCTGCCTTTACAAGTGGAATGCCTAAGACTGCAATGTACATGAGAACTTTCTTACCTGCTGAGTTAAAAGTGACTGTTCTTGGGAGAGTTTTCTGTTTAATGCAACAGATAAAGAGCCCATCTCTTCCTCTGGATCAGAGGGTGGTCTGTGGGGTCTTGCCTATTGAGTGAGCTCAAGCCAAGGGAGTGCTGGAGGCCGGCGTGGGGAACAGAGGTTGATGTGCAGAGCGCTGCGTGCTCCTGAAGTGCTGCCATGCATTTGTATTTATGTTTATGGAGGGCATATTTACTTTTTATTTTTGTCCCCTCCTCCCCATCCCAAGCAGCTGACTTTGACATGTGCTCCATTGTCTGGTCTTGGGTATGTCATTTGTGCTTGCATTTGCTTTGCGGTTTGCTATTTGAAGTATCATTAGTTGCTTCCTCATCCTGGCTTTGCCATCATCCCATTTGCCATCTGGATGGAGCACATTGCTATAAGCACTGTAGCCCCATATACACAATTATGTAGTTCCTTACACTGCTGGGTGGGGGAGGTCGTTATTTCTTTAGAAAACAAGGATGTGATGTGCATGAAAGCTTTCGCTTTGATTTTACCATCTAAGGCATTTGATGAATTCTTTGAGACTATTTCTAGTTGCCTTCATCATTTCTTACAGAAAGTCTGTGTTATATATCTGAATGGCACTACAGCCTGTGACAGTTTTCTAAATGGGTGCGATGCTGCCCTCCTAGAAACCTGCAGTCCCAAATGGATGGTCTGAGCACATGATGGTAATGNTGCTTTTTGCCCCACTGGGCTGCGACTGAGCAGGGAGGCAGAGCTGCCCAAGTTGCTAATTGTCTCAGCCTGTAACTCTTGAATGATGAAAAAGATTAAAAGGGAAGGAAAACAGCTATTATATCTCTTTCTTGAAAAAACTTGCACTGCAAAAGGCTCATTAACATCATTAGTGTTCCATTAACCTCTAGCCAGACAAATAAGCTGGAGGTAATTTCAGAGCATGGGGAGAGAGAAAGAGAAAATAAAGGAATTTTAAAAGTATCTGGGTGTAGGTGACATTTTCCAGCTACCTCGATTGAACAGTTGGACGGCCAGAAACTTTACTTACTATAATGCCAGCCTGGTGTTGGAGTGAAGCCAGACCCTGGCTGCTAGGAAGGGCTGTAGGTAATAGCAAGTGGGGAGATTCATTGATTGGGACAAAATGAAATTCATTTTAACACAACACATAGAATCTTGCAAAGGAACACTGTGTGATACAATACAAGCTTAAAAAAATGTCTACCACAAAATTATGTTCCATTGTATGAACAAAGGGCTTTTTCACCTTATAATTTCTCCCCGTCACATTTCATTCCATTTCTAATCCACACCTCCTTACCTGGCTCTCTTCCTTTGATTCCCGCTTTCACAAAGTTGGCTGAAAATCTGGAAGCTGAATGCAGAGCATTGTTAAAGTTGTTAGCCTTTAGGTTTCCTGGTGTGGAGAGGGCCATTTTTAGATGGAGACACACCCTAGATTTTGTTCTTGATTCAGTCTCAAAGCACAAGGTGAATTGGGGACTTGGTTTTTGCTTCAGTAAACGAAGGAAATTGAAGATGCTTCCAGTTTCCCCAAGTACTTTGTGTGATACACAATAGACATGTAAAGTTTGATCAAAGTAGAATATATAGTTAAATTGTAGTGCCATGATTATCTAATATAAGCCTGAACAAAGACAGAGGCTAAAATAACTATCTCAAAAGAAGTATGCCCAGATCACTATGGGAATACAGTACCACTGTGGTTTATTATTCATTTTAGATGCAGAAATCATTTGCATGGTGCCCTTGTTTTTGTATCCAAGCCTGAGAAGTTCACTACAGGGCTTAAGGCACCTTCACGGGTCACTCTTCCCAGTGGCCACTGATAATTCTCTCTTCTGCTCCCTGGAGAGTGAGTGTTAGCTCTTTGCTGAGAACTTGGTATGGCACATGGGACTCTACCCCTGCTGGTCCATAGCACATGGGTCATAACCCTCTCTTATTCAGAGAGATTTCAGACTTTCCATCTGTACAGACACTTAGCCTTGGATGGTCAAATCAAAATCTGCTTAGTCAGTGAGCATGGGCTTCTCTACACCATACATATTTGAGTCTTTCTCATGCTCTGAACAGTTCTCTGAGCCTTGATGTAATTCAAGGCCACTGAATCAATCAGTAGTTACAAAGTGAATGCCAGAAAAATTATATCCCCTCCCTGGGATCTGAGAAGTAAATGCTGAACTTATCTCTACTGTAGGAGACTCAGAACAAGGTCAGATGCATAAATATTAATAAGATGAACTTTTCTGAACTCTCCTTTGATGCTATCAAGCCCTTCCACTTACCACATAAGTGTTCACTCATTTGATCCCTCCCTTAAAAAGACCTACTTGTTATTAGGAATTTTGCAAGACACTAATGATATAAGCATCATGAGTATTCCCCTCAGTCCTCCCCATAATCCACTTCTGACATGATCTCACCCCTCCTCTCTACCTTCTTTGTTCCCATGGTCTTTCTTATGCCCTGTTCCCCTGGCCAGGAACAGATGTCCAGTTTCAGGAAGCATTTACATTAAAAAAATTGTCTTACTCTCAGCAAATTGGGCAAAAGGGGGCTGCTTTATGGGAATGTGTGGCCAGGAAACATCTTACTGTCTAGAGGAGGAAATGTAGACCACTCATTATGTATTGATTCAGTGAGATGCTGTCTGGCCCCAGTGGAACAGATGGATAAGCAAGGTGGCAATTTGAACCTCCACACAGCAGCACGTGGAGATCACCAGTATCTAATGACAATGTTGATTTTCCCTTGGGAATACAATGCATCGTATGAGCTTTGTACTACATGCCAGCAACCAAATGAAGAAATATTTGCACAAACCTGGTAGCATGTGAATACCTAGCATCACTAAGGTAAAAATGTAACTTGACATCCCAGGATTATCTTTCATATTTATGTTTTCATGAAATCTCCTTCCCACGCTCAAACATCTGCTAGATCCACGCTTCAAGACCCTGCTGTTACTAACTCATTTCCAGCATCTTGAGAGAACTTTAAGGCAGGTGTTTGAATGTGTAAGCATATAGTTCATTCCAGACATTGATTCACCTAATATGTTGTAATTGAGTACCATCTTGGTCTCCTGCTATTTGGTTAAACGAAGAATCATCCTTGGATCTTGTGATCTGAGCATTCACCCAGACCCTTGCATCACCATAGAAGGAGCAGAACATCATTACTCACAAGATAAACACCTCAAAATATGCTTCTGAGAAATGTCCATTTGTAGAAACACCAACAGTGTTCTGTGTCACCTGCCACAGGTCAAAGAGCAAAGAAATTGCAAGGGCCAGCAGAGGGGAGTGATTTTCAGAGACCAGAAAACTAGTCTTGAGCTTTTCAGGGGCATAATAACCTGTTGCAGACTTCAAACTCTCATCTTAACATCTGCCCCTAGTTTGGTGGGTTTTTATTCTGGCATTTGCAGCATCCTAAACCTTGTCTAGAACATTTGGCCTGTAAGCAACGAACTTCAGCCAAGTGCATTTATTGTTGCTGATGTTCCATGCTTAGCGTTTTCCTCTGACTGGCCCCCTTGATGGAAACAAGCCCCACTTCCACGTTTAAAGAAACTTTGATATGAAAGCCTCAAAGGCAAAGTAATTAACAGCTGTTCTCGCATCACTCAGTCCATGTAGGTAATTATAGCAACACCTGTATTTTTTCAGAAACAGTTTATCTCAGATCCAGATAAGTAGAATAATGTTATTCTAAATAAAAATGAATCTAATACATAGACACATCAGGGCTCGTAACTTTTATCTCTCAGTTCACAACTGCAGAAGTGAAGACCATCTGGCAGCCAGAACACTTATTCTTCCACTCATGTTCTTGACTTTGACTTAATTTTATATTAACTTTTAGAAAAAAGTGAAGATTCGTCTATTCTGTTTTTTTAAATGAATTGGATTTACTGATGCTAGGACAGGGAGGCCTGGCGTGCTGCAATTCATGGAGTCGTGAAGAGTCGGACACGACTGAGTGACTGAACTGAACTGAACTGAATGCCAGGATGGCCTTTGCCTTGAGTCCTTCTTTGGTAGCACATTTAAGAATGCTGACTGCTGTTTAGAAAGTTAAGTACAGATCCCTAACTCTTGCCTGAAAGACCCTACTCAGCATCTGTTTACCATTTTCCCTGGAAATTATCCCTCTGGTCTAGTAAATCTGTATTTTTTAAAACTATATTTAATGATCTATATGGGAAAATAATCTAAAGAAGGGGGGATATATGTATACGTATAACTGACTCACTTTACTGAACAGCAGAAACTAACATAGTATTATAAATCAGCTATACATGCAACCAGTCCATTCTGAAGGAGAACAGTCCTGGGTGTTCTTTGGAAAGACTGATGCTGAGGCTGAAACTCCAGTACTTTGGCTGCCTCATGCAAAGAATTGACTCATTGGAAAAGACTCTGATGCTGGGAGGGATTGGGGGTAGGAGGAGAAGGGGAGGACAGAGGATGAGATGGCTTGATGGGATCACCAACTCAATGGATGTGAGTCTGAGTGAACTCCGGGAGTTGATGATGGACAGGGAGGCCTGGGTGCTGCAATTAATGGGGTCACAAAGAGTTGGACATGACTGAGCGACTGAACTGAACTGAACTGATACTTCAGTAATTAAAAAAATAAAAACTCTTATTTTCCAAAAGAAAGCTATATTTAAAGCATGCACATTTCTCACTGGCTTTTGAGTTAGACAGAATTGGACTTGAATTCAGGCCGATCATTTTCTGAGAATAATCTCAGAATCATTATGATATATATATGTCATATATGTATATATGATATATATATAATATGATATTATATGATATATAATATAATAGATATATGATATATATATATATATAATCGGTTCATTTCAGTTGCTCAGTCGTGTCCGACTCTTGCAACCCCATGAATTGTAGCATTCTAGGCCTCCCTGTCTATCACCAACTCCCAGAGTTCACTCAGACTCACGTTCATCGAGTCAGTGATGCNATATATATATATATATAATCGGTTCATTTCAGTTGCTCAGTCGTGTCCGACTCTTGCAACCCCATGAATTGTAGCATTCTAGGCCTCCCTGTCTATCACCAACTCCCAGAGTTCACTCAGACTCACGTTCATCGAGTCAGTGATGCCATCCAGCCATCTCATCCTCAGTCGTCCCCTTCTCCTCCTGCCCCCAGTCCTTCCCAGCATCAGAGTCTTTTCCAGTGAGTCAACTCTTCACATGAGGTGGCCAAAGTACTGGAGTTTCGCTTTAGCATCATTCCTTCCAAAGAACACCCAGGACTGATCTCCTTCAGAATGGACTGGTTGGATCTCCTTACAGTCCAAGGGACTCTCAAGAGTCTTCTCCAACACCACAGTTCAAAAGCATCAATTCTTTGGCGCTCAGGCTTCTTCACAGTCTAACTCTCACATCCATACATGACTACAGGAAAAACAATAGCCTTGACTAGAGGGACTTCAGTCGGCAAAGTAATGTCTCTGCTTTTGAATGTGCTATCTAGGTTGGTCATAACTTTTCTTCCAAGGAGTAAGCATCTTTTAATTTCATGGCTGCAATCACCATCTGCAGTGATTTTGGAGCCCAAAACAATAAAGTCTGACACTGTTTCCTATCATATATATATATATCATAGATACATATATGAGATATAGCAATCTCACAGATCATGAAAATCAAATAGATCCTAATCATACATTATCTAATATTGTGCTGGATACATGAAAGGGAAAGTGAAGTCACTCAGTCGTGTCTGACTCTTTGTGACCCCATAGACTGTAGCCTACCAGGCTCCTCCGTCCATGGGATTTTCCAGGCAATAGTACTGGAATGGGTTGCCATTTCCTTCTCCAGGGGATCTTCCCGACCCAAGGATCGAACCTGGGTCTCCTGCATTGCAGATAGACGCTTTACCCTAGGAGCTATTATTTAATATTTTGCTGGATACATAAATTATCCTGCTGGTAATAAATTATGGTCACTAGTTAGTATGCGTGCATCAAAGAGTTTTGGTTGTAAGTTAAAGAATCCAATTCAAATTAACTTGGAAAAATAGTGGGATTTATTGGAAGAATACTGGATGTCTCTTATAACCAAACTATGGGATGGAGAAGTGTGAATTTAACCTCAGAGATAAGTGGCATTAGGGACTCAGGTGCTACTAGAACTCTGAGAACTTACCTCTCTCCTTCCACGCCCACCCCCCACACCCCTCTCCGTCCTCTCCTCCCCCTCATCCCCCTCCTCCTGATCTCTTGACCTTTCACCTTCTCTTTCCTTAATTACTTTCTGCGTGTTGGATTTCTTTTTAATCCTGCATTGTAGACTAACCTCCTCCACATGGGAAGAACAGGATAGTTGATGACTCTTGAGTTTTATTTCATAATTGACTCACGCTCTCTACGTTTTGTTCACTTGTATTAAAGACCCACCCTGGTGCCAACTAACCATGGCCAGCTGGCAGAGTCGTGGAGTATACACTTAGTGTGGGCAATAAGACATGATAATATTTCTGAGCTCTGAGGATCCATCCCAGAAAGAAAAGGATTGTTGTTGGATGGGGCATGCCAAAGATGACCCACTGTAATGATTTTAGATAAGCATGTAAAGATAGCAAAATTCAATCCCTGCCCTTAAATGACTTAAAGTTATATGCTGAGGATTGTGCTTGAGAAAAGTAAAATAAAAGTTAAAAGTATAGACAGAGGAATTCCTGACTGTGTGGGGCTGGGGAGGGCAGGAGGTCATGACTCACATGGGATGTGAGCTGAAAGATGCAGCGTGTGTATAATGTGTGTGCAAGCACGCTCAGCTATGCAAGAGGGAGATACCAGGGGTGAAGATATGTATTGCAGGCTGAAAGAGCTTCATTTGTGAAAGTACAGAAACACGGGAAGCCCAAAAGACTTGTGGGCAGTGTCTGTGACTATTTCTAAGGCCTCTTAGTCCCAATGGACATGGAAGAATAACAGCCTGAAAATCGCAGGGGGGTGAGCAACTTGAAATGCCTTTTAGAGGACCTGAGGGGCCAGATGCTGGATGAAGATGGCGGGATCCATTCAAGGATCTCAGTTAGGAGAACGTCACCATCAGATGGACTTTTAAGGATTGTGTTGGGATTGTGGTGAACAGGTCAAGGAGGAACAGATACCTAGAATAATAATCTTATTAACTCAGGTGGAGTAAGATGAGAATCTGAACTATGGAAAGTGACTCCCAAGGCAGTAATGAGCAGAAGTGATAAGACTTGTTGATATGATTTCAGGGAGAAGAAAGGAGCGAAGTGTGGCTCAGGCATAGGGGGGTGCAGGGAATAGGAAATGGGGAGAAGAGCCTGACTTAGAAGAGGAAGACTCTTGTTTGGACGTGCTGAGTTTGGGGTGTGTGGGCGGCATGGCTACAGCCTGCCCACACCTCTCTGCTCCCTTGCTGTAGATAACACTGCTCCCATTCGTGTTTCAGACTTGCTGTGAGGCTGTGTCCAGGCTCTGACCGCAGGGCTCTTTTCCCTATTCCTCACCACGTCAAGGGCAGCACATCCACTCCTGAATGGCAATGGGACAATTTGTAATTTCCTCTAGAAATTCATTCTTGTTTCTCCTTATCCTATGATGTCATGGCTACAGGTACCTCTTCTTTACAAGATTATCCCAGTTAAGGTTTTAGATTTTGTTTAAGAGGAAAACACCAAATGCTTGTTAAAAAAACAGCAAGGAAGGGCTTCCCCTGTGAACCAGTGGTTAAGACTTCACTTTCCAATCCCACAAGTTCAACACCTCGACATCGAAATAAGATCCAGCATGTTTTGGGGTGTGGTCAATAAATAAATAAACCCAGCAAGGAAGACTTGATTCATGATGATTTGCAGCAGGTATGCTGGGGTGCGTGTCCTCAGAGGAGAGACTCTGGTGAGGCGCTTTGTGTTTTGACTTCAGGGTAGAGAATGATGCTGTCACCTGCAGTGATGGGTCAATATCTGCCAATGTCTTAATTCATTAAGTTAGTGCTTAGCCCTAAAGCAGTTTATATTTGATAATTAGCATAAGATCAGCCCTTATCATTTTACTTACAAAAATAATATAGCTCTCTCTCCAGGTAAGTAAAATTCCCATCAAATAAATCACCTTGGGAGATGAGACCACTGTTGTTAGGACATTTTCATTGCTCAGGGTTTACTGGGAACCCCTCTGGGTGTAAGACCTGCCTACTGGACATGTTTCCCAGGGCTCTCTCTCTATCTGCACTCATGATATAGCAGTGATGATCTCAGCAGGCAATCGGTCCTACACGCTTGCTGCTACCAGAAAGAAGGGCTCAAGATCAGCTTCCATTTTCTTTTTTGGCACTTGTCCTTCAAAATTTAATTGGCTTAGATTCAACCATTCTACATAGTGGGTCAAATCATTCCATTACATCCTGATACATTTGGCAATCAGTCTGTATCAATAGGTTCACCCAGCATCCACATTACTTGATATTAGCTTCCTTATGGGACGTTTCAGAGATTTTTTTTATTGCTGTGTTGGTTGTTGATGTCAGTTGCTTTAAAATGTTTCTGGGATAAAATGATAGTAGTTCTGCTGTATATATTCAAACATGGGGACTTGATCTCCTATTATCTCTGTTTTATAAGAGTTGGCAATCATACACTTCACTCAAAGGATGGTCAAGAGCATCTGGGTCATTCTGAGGAGGTATGTAGACACCTGCATTCCAGGTGTTTGCCAGATATATAGCCTTATCTGTTGTTTAACTTTCATTAAAAATATGTGTGTATTTTAATATGTTTTCCTTTCTGAAAAGTGAGTGTTGGCATGTTCATTTTTAAAATACATAATATAAAATTAGGCATACTGTATGCCATAGCTTTTAAATACCATAAATAAGTGAATAAGAATGTATACAAACAAAACTACAAAATGAAAATGGAGCCAAGTTAATGTGACTAAGATGTCACTTTGTTCTCATAATCCTTGCTCATGATGCAGCTGACCTCAAGCAGCACAGAGTATCTAGGGTTCTCCTGTCTTAATGCTGTGTTTCAGTATGTGATGCCTCTCTTTTCCACCTTTCATCCCTCTTTGAAGCACATGAAACCTTTTTTTTCAGTGTTAGGCTCCTCTGTACCACCTGGCCTTTAATGAATCTTTGTACATCTGCCTGTTGTCACCTTAGCCTCGATAGCTGAAGTCGTTCCACTTGGCTCCAGTGTGATTCTACATGCAGACACTGGTGTAATGTTTATTTACAGCATAGCCACTGAGGTGATGCAAACTGTATTTATTTTTTGTAATTACAGCTAAGAAAGCAAAGCGTTAGCCGCTCAGTTGTGTTTGACTCTTGCGACCCCATGGACTGTAGCCTGCCAGGCTCTACTGTCCTTCAGATGCTCCAGGCAAGAACACCGGAGTGGGTAGTCACTCCCCTCTCCAGGGGATCTTCCCAACCCAGGGACTGAACCTGGGTCTCTTGCATTGCAAACAGATTCTTTATCATCTGAGCCACCGGGGAAGTCCAATTATAATTAAAATGAAAGAAAAATTAAGAACTCCAATTGCAGGAAGAATTGTTTATCAGTTCAGTTCAGTCACTCAGTCGTGTCTGACTCCTTGCGACCCCATGAACTATAGCACACCAGGCCTCCCTGTCCATCGCCAACTCCTGGAGTCCACCCAAACCCATGTCCATCGAGTTGATGATGCCATCCAACCATCTCATCCTCTGTTGTTCCTTTCTCCTCCTGCCCTCAATTTTTCCCAGCATCAGGGTCTTTTCCAATGAGTCAGCTCTTCGCATCAGGTGGCCAAAGTACTGGAGTTTCAGCTTTAGCATCAGTCCTTCCAATGAACACCCAGGACTGATCTCCTTTAGGATGGACGGGTTGGATCTCCTTGCAGTCCAAGGGACTCNTGACTCTTTGTGACCCCATAGACTGTAGCCTACCAGGCTCCTCCGTCCATGGGATTTTCCAGGCAATAGTACTGGAATGGGTTGCCATTTCCTTCTCCAGGGGATCTTCCCGACCCAAGGATCGAACCTGGGTCTCCTGCATTGCAGATAGACGCTTTACCCTAGGAGCTATTATTTAATATTTTGCTGGATACATAAATTATCCTGCTGGTAATAAATTATGGTCACTAGTTAGTATGCGTGCATCAAAGAGTTTTGGTTGTAAGTTAAAGAATCCAATTCAAATTAACTTGGAAAAATAGTGGGATTTATTGGAAGAATACTGGATGTCTCTTATAACCAAACTATGGGATGGAGAAGTGTGAATTTAACCTCAGAGATAAGTGGCATTAGGGACTCAGGTGCTACTAGAACTCTGAGAACTTACCTCTCTCCTTCCACGCCCACCCCCCACACCCCTCTCCGTCCACTCCTCCCCCTCATCCCCCTCCTCCTGATCTCTTGACCTTTCACCTTCTCTTTCCTTAATTACTTTCTGCGTGTTGGATTTCTTTTTAATCCTGCATTGTAGACTAACCTCCTCCACATGGGAAGAACAGGATAGTTGATGACTCTTGAGTTTTATTTCATAATTGACTCACGCTCTCTACGTTTTGTTCACTTGTATTAAAGACCCACCCTGGTGCCAACTAACCATGGCCAGCTGGCAGAGTCGTGGAGTATACACTTAGTGTGGGCAATAAGACATGATAATATTTCTGAGCTCTGAGGATCCATCCCAGAAAGAAAAGGATTGTTGTTGGATGGGGCATGCCAAAGATGACCCACTGTAATGATTTTAGATAAGCATGTAAAGATAGCAAAATTCAATCCCTGCCCTTAAATGACTTAAAGTTATATGCTGAGGATTGTGCTTGAGAAAAGTAAAATAAAAGTTAAAAGTATAGACAGAGGAATTCCTGACTGTGTGGGGCTGGGGAGGGCAGGAGGTCATGACTCACATGGGATGTGAGCTGAAAGATGCAGCGTGTGTATAATGTGTGTGCAAGCACGCTCAGCTATGCAAGAGGGAGATACCAGGGGTGAAGATATGTATTGCAGGCTGAAAGAGCTTCATTTGTGAAAGTACAGAAACACGGGAAGCCCAAAAGACTTGTGGGCAGTGTCTGTGACTATTTCTAAGGCCTCTTAGTCCCAATGGACATGGAAGAATAACAGCCTGAAAATCGCAGGGGGGTGAGCAACTTGAAATGCCTTTTAGAGGACCTGAGGGGCCAGATGCTGGATGAAGATGGCGGGATCCATTCAAGGATCTCAGTTAGGAGAACGTCACCATCAGATGGACTTTTAAGGATTGTGTTGGGATTGTGGTGAACAGGTCAAGGAGGAACAGATACCTAGAATAATAATCTTATTAACTCAGGTGGAGTAAGATGAGAATCTGAACTATGGAAAGTGACTCCCAAGGCAGTAATGAGCAGAAGTGATAAGACTTGTTGATATGATTTCAGGGAGAAGAAAGGAGCGAAGTGTGGCTCAGGCATAGGGGGGTGCAGGGAATAGGAAATGGGGAGAAGAGCCTGACTTAGAAGAGGAAGACTCTTGTTTGGACGTGCTGAGTTTGGGGTGTGTGGGCGGCATGGCTACAGCCTGCCCACACCTCTCTGCTCCCTTGCTGTAGATAACACTGCTCCCATTCGTGTTTCAGACTTGCTGTGAGGCTGTGTCCAGGCTCTGACCGCAGGGCTCTTTTCCCTATTCCTCACCACGTCAAGGGCAGCACATCCACTCCTGAATGGCAATGGGACAATTTGTAATTTCCTCTAGAAATTCATTCTTGTTTCTCCTTATCCTATGATGTCATGGCTACAGGTACCTCTTCTTTACAAGATTATCCCAGTTAAGGTTTTAGATTTTGTTTAAGAGGAAAACACCAAATGCTTGTTAAAAAAACAGCAAGGAAGGGCTTCCCCTGTGAACCAGTGGTTAAGACTTCACTTTCCAATCCCACAAGTTCAACACCTCGACATCGAAATAAGATCCAGCATGTTTTGGGGTGTGGTCAATAAATAAATAAACCCAGCAAGGAAGACTTGATTCATGATGATTTGCAGCAGGTATGCTGGGGTGCGTGTCCTCAGAGGAGAGACTCTGGTGAGGCGCTTTGTGTTTTGACTTCAGGGTAGAGAATGATGCTGTCACCTGCAGTGATGGGTCAATATCTGCCAATGTCTTAATTCATTAAGTTAGTGCTTAGCCCTAAAGCAGTTTATATTTGATAATTAGCATAAGATCAGCCCTTATCATTTTACTTACAAAAATAATATAGCTCTCTCTCCAGGTAAGTAAAATTCCCATCAAATAAATCACCTTGGGAGATGAGACCACTGTTGTTAGGACATTTTCATTGCTCAGGGTTTACTGGGAACCCCTCTGGGTGTAAGACCTGCCTACTGGACATGTTTCCCAGGGCTCTCTCTCTATCTGCACTCATGATATAGCAGTGATGATCTCAGCAGGCAATCGGTCCTACACGCTTGCTGCTACCAGAAAGAAGGGCTCAAGATCAGCTTCCATTTTCTTTTTTGGCACTTGTCCTTCAAAATTTAATTGGCTTAGATTCAACCATTCTACATAGTGGGTCAAATCATTCCATTACATCCTGATACATTTGGCAATCAGTCTGTATCAATAGGTTCACCCAGCATCCACATTACTTGATATTAGCTTCCTTATGGGACGTTTCAGAGATTTTTTTTATTGCTGTGTTGGTTGTTGATGTCAGTTGCTTTAAAATGTTTCTGGGATAAAATGATAGTAGTTCTGCTGTATATATTCAAACATGGGGACTTGATCTCCTATTATCTCTGTTTTATAAGAGTTGGCAATCATACACTTCACTCAAAGGATGGTCAAGAGCATCTGGGTCATTCTGAGGAGGTATGTAGACACCTGCATTCCAGGTGTTTGCCAGATATATAGCCTTATCTGTTGTTTAACTTTCATTAAAAATATGTGTGTATTTTAATATGTTTTCCTTTCTGAAAAGTGAGTGTTGGCATGTTCATTTTTAAAATACATAATATAAAATTAGGCATACTGTATGCCATAGCTTTTAAATACCATAAATAAGTGAATAAGAATGTATACAAACAAAACTACAAAATGAAAATGGAGCCAAGTTAATGTGACTAAGATGTCACTTTGTTCTCATAATCCTTGCTCATGATGCAGCTGACCTCAAGCAGCACAGAGTATCTAGGGTTCTCCTGTCTTAATGCTGTGTTTCAGTATGTGATGCCTCTCTTTTCCACCTTTCATCCCTCTTTGAAGCACATGAAACCTTTTTTTTCAGTGTTAGGCTCCTCTGTACCACCTGGCCTTTAATGAATCTTTGTACATCTGCCTGTTGTCACCTTAGCCTCGATAGCTGAAGTCGTTCCACTTGGCTCCAGTGTGATTCTACATGCAGACACTGGTGTAATGTTTATTTACAGCATAGCCACTGAGGTGATGCAAACTGTATTTATTTTTTGTAATTACAGCTAAGAAAGCAAAGCGTTAGCCGCTCAGTTGTGTTTGACTCTTGCGACCCCATGGACTGTAGCCTGCCAGGCTCTACTGTCCTTCAGATGCTCCAGGCAAGAACACCGGAGTGGGTAGTCACTCCCCTCTCCAGGGGATCTTCCCAACCCAGGGACTGAACCTGGGTCTCTTGCATTGCAAACAGATTCTTTATCATCTGAGCCACCGGGGAAGTCCAATTATAATTAAAATGAAAGAAAAATTAAGAACTCCAATTGCAGGAAGAATTGTTTATCAGTTCAGTTCAGTCACTCAGTCGTGTCTGACTCCTTGCGACCCCATGAACTATAGCACACCAGGCCTCCCTGTCCATCGCCAACTCCTGGAGTCCACCCAAACCCATGTCCATCGAGTTGATGATGCCATCCAACCATCTCATCCTCTGTTGTTCCTTNAATATTTTGCTGGATACATAAATTATCCTGCTGGTAATAAATTATGGTCACTAGTTAGTATGCGTGCATCAAAGAGTTTTGGTTGTAAGTTAAAGAATCCAATTCAAATTAACTTGGAAAAATAGTGGGATTTATTGGAAGAATACTGGATGTCTCTTATAACCAAACTATGGGATGGAGAAGTGTGAATTTAACCTCAGAGATAAGTGGCATTAGGGACTCAGGTGCTACTAGAACTCTGAGAACTTACCTCTCTCCTTCCACGCCCACCCCCCACACCCCTCTCCGTCCACTCCTCCCCCTCATCCCCCTCCTCCTGATCTCTTGACCTTTCACCTTCTCTTTCCTTAATTACTTTCTGCGTGTTGGATTTCTTTTTAATCCTGCATTGTAGACTAACCTCCTCCACATGGGAAGAACAGGATAGTTGATGACTCTTGAGTTTTATTTCATAATTGACTCACGCTCTCTACGTTTTGTTCACTTGTATTAAAGACCCACCCTGGTGCCAACTAACCATGGCCAGCTGGCAGAGTCGTGGAGTATACACTTAGTGTGGGCAATAAGACATGATAATATTTCTGAGCTCTGAGGATCCATCCCAGAAAGAAAAGGATTGTTGTTGGATGGGGCATGCCAAAGATGACCCACTGTAATGATTTTAGATAAGCATGTAAAGATAGCAAAATTCAATCCCTGCCCTTAAATGACTTAAAGTTATATGCTGAGGATTGTGCTTGAGAAAAGTAAAATAAAAGTTAAAAGTATAGACAGAGGAATTCCTGACTGTGTGGGGCTGGGGAGGGCAGGAGGTCATGACTCACATGGGATGTGAGCTGAAAGATGCAGCGTGTGTATAATGTGTGTGCAAGCACGCTCAGCTATGCAAGAGGGAGATACCAGGGGTGAAGATATGTATTGCAGGCTGAAAGAGCTTCATTTGTGAAAGTACAGAAACACGGGAAGCCCAAAAGACTTGTGGGCAGTGTCTGTGACTATTTCTAAGGCCTCTTAGTCCCAATGGACATGGAAGAATAACAGCCTGAAAATCGCAGGGGGGTGAGCAACTTGAAATGCCTTTTAGAGGACCTGAGGGGCCAGATGCTGGATGAAGATGGCGGGATCCATTCAAGGATCTCAGTTAGGAGAACGTCACCATCAGATGGACTTTTAAGGATTGTGTTGGGATTGTGGTGAACAGGTCAAGGAGGAACAGATACCTAGAATAATAATCTTATTAACTCAGGTGGAGTAAGATGAGAATCTGAACTATGGAAAGTGACTCCCAAGGCAGTAATGAGCAGAAGTGATAAGACTTGTTGATATGATTTCAGGGAGAAGAAAGGAGCGAAGTGTGGCTCAGGCATAGGGGGGTGCAGGGAATAGGAAATGGGGAGAAGAGCCTGACTTAGAAGAGGAAGACTCTTGTTTGGACGTGCTGAGTTTGGGGTGTGTGGGCGGCATGGCTACAGCCTGCCCACACCTCTCTGCTCCCTTGCTGTAGATAACACTGCTCCCATTCGTGTTTCAGACTTGCTGTGAGGCTGTGTCCAGGCTCTGACCGCAGGGCTCTTTTCCCTATTCCTCACCACGTCAAGGGCAGCACATCCACTCCTGAATGGCAATGGGACAATTTGTAATTTCCTCTAGAAATTCATTCTTGTTTCTCCTTATCCTATGATGTCATGGCTACAGGTACCTCTTCTTTACAAGATTATCCCAGTTAAGGTTTTAGATTTTGTTTAAGAGGAAAACACCAAATGCTTGTTAAAAAAACAGCAAGGAAGGGCTTCCCCTGTGAACCAGTGGTTAAGACTTCACTTTCCAATCCCACAAGTTCAACACCTCGACATCGAAATAAGATCCAGCATGTTTTGGGGTGTGGTCAATAAATAAATAAACCCAGCAAGGAAGACTTGATTCATGATGATTTGCAGCAGGTATGCTGGGGTGCGTGTCCTCAGAGGAGAGACTCTGGTGAGGCGCTTTGTGTTTTGACTTCAGGGTAGAGAATGATGCTGTCACCTGCAGTGATGGGTCAATATCTGCCAATGTCTTAATTCATTAAGTTAGTGCTTAGCCCTAAAGCAGTTTATATTTGATAATTAGCATAAGATCAGCCCTTATCATTTTACTTACAAAAATAATATAGCTCTCTCTCCAGGTAAGTAAAATTCCCATCAAATAAATCACCTTGGGAGATGAGACCACTGTTGTTAGGACATTTTCATTGCTCAGGGTTTACTGGGAACCCCTCTGGGTGTAAGACCTGCCTACTGGACATGTTTCCCAGGGCTCTCTCTCTATCTGCACTCATGATATAGCAGTGATGATCTCAGCAGGCAATCGGTCCTACACGCTTGCTGCTACCAGAAAGAAGGGCTCAAGATCAGCTTCCATTTTCTTTTTTGGCACTTGTCCTTCAAAATTTAATTGGCTTAGATTCAACCATTCTACATAGTGGGTCAAATCATTCCATTACATCCTGATACATTTGGCAATCAGTCTGTATCAATAGGTTCACCCAGCATCCACATTACTTGATATTAGCTTCCTTATGGGACGTTTCAGAGATTTTTTTTATTGCTGTGTTGGTTGTTGATGTCAGTTGCTTTAAAATGTTTCTGGGATAAAATGATAGTAGTTCTGCTGTATATATTCAAACATGGGGACTTGATCTCCTATTATCTCTGTTTTATAAGAGTTGGCAATCATACACTTCACTCAAAGGATGGTCAAGAGCATCTGGGTCATTCTGAGGAGGTATGTAGACACCTGCATTCCAGGTGTTTGCCAGATATATAGCCTTATCTGTTGTTTAACTTTCATTAAAAATATGTGTGTATTTTAATATGTTTTCCTTTCTGAAAAGTGAGTGTTGGCATGTTCATTTTTAAAATACATAATATAAAATTAGGCATACTGTATGCCATAGCTTTTAAATACCATAAATAAGTGAATAAGAATGTATACAAACAAAACTACAAAATGAAAATGGAGCCAAGTTAATGTGACTAAGATGTCACTTTGTTCTCATAATCCTTGCTCATGATGCAGCTGACCTCAAGCAGCACAGAGTATCTAGGGTTCTCCTGTCTTAATGCTGTGTTTCAGTATGTGATGCCTCTCTTTTCCACCTTTCATCCCTCTTTGAAGCACATGAAACCTTTTTTTTCAGTGTTAGGCTCCTCTGTACCACCTGGCCTTTAATGAATCTTTGTACATCTGCCTGTTGTCACCTTAGCCTCGATAGCTGAAGTCGTTCCACTTGGCTCCAGTGTGATTCTACATGCAGACACTGGTGTAATGTTTATTTACAGCATAGCCACTGAGGTGATGCAAACTGTATTTATTTTTTGTAATTACAGCTAAGAAAGCAAAGCGTTAGCCGCTCAGTTGTGTTTGACTCTTGCGACCCCATGGACTGTAGCCTGCCAGGCTCTACTGTCCTTCAGATGCTCCAGGCAAGAACACCGGAGTGGGTAGTCACTCCCCTCTCCAGGGGATCTTCCCAACCCAGGGACTGAACCTGGGTCTCTTGCATTGCAAACAGATTCTTTATCATCTGAGCCACCGGGGAAGTCCAATTATAATTAAAATGAAAGAAAAATTAAGAACTCCAATTGCAGGAAGAATTGTTTATCAGTTCAGTTCAGTCACTCAGTCGTGTCTGACTCCTTGCGACCCCATGAACTATAGCACACCAGGCCTCCCTGTCCATCGCCAACTCCTGGAGTCCACCCAAACCCATGTCCATCGAGTTGATGATGCCATCCAACCATCTCATCCTCTGTTGTTCCTTTCTCCTCCTGCCCTCAATTTTTCCCAGCATCAGGGTCTTTTCCAATGAGTCAGCTCTTCGCATCAGGTGGCCAAAGTACTGGAGTTTCAGCTTTAGCATCAGTCCTTCCAATGAACACCCAGGACTGATCTCCTTTAGGATGGACGGGTTGGATCTCCTTGCAGTCCAAGGGACTCTCAAGAGTCTTCTCCAACACCACAGTTCAAAAGCATCAATTCTTTGGTGCTCAGCTTTCTTCACAATCTAACTCTCACATCCACACATGACCACTGGAAACACCATAGCCTTGACTAGACGGACCTTTGTTGGCAAGGTAGTGTCTCTGCTTTTGAATATGCTGTCTAGGTTGGTCATAGCTTTTCTTCCAAGGAGCAAGCGTCTTTTAATTTCATGGTTGCAGTCACCATCTGCAGTGCTTATGGAGCCCCCCAAAATAAAGTCTCTTACTGTTTCCATTGTTTCCCCATCTATTTGCCATGAAGTGATGGGACTGGATGCCATGATCTTTGTTTTTTGAATGTTGAGTTTTAAGCCAAATTTTTCGCTTTCTTCTTTCACCTTCATCAAGAGGGTCTTTTGTTCCTCTTTGCTTTCTGCCATAAAGGTGGATCAAACTCTATTCATGTATAAACACAAAGGTTCAAAATACAGTCTCTAAATGATAACAACTATTATCCCCTAATGGTGGAGCAACAGCCTATATTGTCTTCCTAATGTCTGTTGATATCATCTAAATGTTTGAATTGCACAGGTATTGTTGCTGGTTGGTCATAAGTCCTGTTCCACTCCCTGGGAACCTGATGAACCAGGCTCCTCTGTCCATGGGATGTCAAAGGCAAGGATACTGGAGTGGGTTGCCATTTTTATCTCCTGAGTTATTTCTCATTCTTATCTTCACATACATTTTCTCATATATCGATTTTGTTATTCTGTATTGTAAGTACTTTTGCAAAGTGTTGCAAATCCAATTTGATAATTATAGTTTACACATTTTACTGACCTATACCATTTCCTAAAATCTAGTAAGGTAAATGAGTTCCCATTTTACAAATGAGAGCTCAGGTTCACGGAACAGAATCTGTAGGTGCAGGATTATCTAGATAGTAGGTGTGGGAAGGAGCCTGTGACATCAATCTGTCAAACCCTACTTATACAGTATTCTGGTACAAGGAGATGTTTCTCAAACTCTGTTCCCTGGTACACTAGGTGGTAGCAGAGGCTCGCAATTTTAACTCTGGTCTGTCCTCAAATAGGTTGGCCAAATTGTGTACAACATATCTCCCTCTCTTGGGAATTTGCAAAAAAAAAAATTAAAAAAAAAAGAGCATTTTAAATTCTCTGTGAAAGCTCGCAGTAAATAAACCCATTGAAAAATTTGTAAAGCGCTGGGTTAAACCAGCGTTTTATAAGTTCTTTTTTGGCCAGAACATTTTTCTTATCTTCATTTGAAATATGTATTAACATTTTCCTGGAGATGACTGTTTTAAAAAGCATGACTTGGAGAATGTTTGAAACAAAAATGTCAAAACAGAAATCCGAGCAGCATCTCAGTGCTGGCCCGAGCTCCCTGCTAAACAGTGCGTGACCTTTCTGCACTCACTCACCCTCCTTGGGTTATAAGTTCATCCTCTGTTAAATTATGAGCTTGCACTAGATGCTCTGCATCGTGCCTTTCAGCGCTAACATTTTTGATGTCTGACTCTGAGTGCAATCTCATTTGAGGCAAGGTCAGGTGTATACCTAGGCTTGAGGGTTCACACAGCCTCCAGAAGTAAGCTTAAAAATGATGAAGGTATAGCTCATCACAATATATTTGGGTAACACTTCAACAGCATAAGGCAACAAAAGGGGACTGTGGCCAGATTACAGACAGACAGAGTGAGGGGTAGGTGGAAGGAACGCAGGGCTGGCGAGAATACTCCTTCCAAGCGAAAAGGGAAGCACGGGTCCTTGGGCGGCAAGAAGGAGATGGAGTAAGAGGAACATCTTTATTAGACAATAAATTGACTCTTTATTTCAAACTGGAAATTGAATTCATCTGCATTTCTTTTCCTGTTTATAATATTGTCCAGATCATAGGAAGCTCAGAGAGGGAAAAAGATATGAGAAAATCGATGTCCCTTGCACAGCTGAAAAGGAAAAATTGCATCCCACTTTACGGTAGGCTTTTAAAATGGGAGAACAATAATTACACCTCAAACACAGAACAATGTTTGACTGTAACATCTCTTTTCAAATAGGTAGATTCTACCAATTCCAGATTTAGAAAACGAAAACGTGTTCATAGAAACCATCAGAGCAAGGCAGATGAAGTCAGGTATTTGAAAAATCTTAAAGCTGCACTTGAATTATCACCTTTGTATCTGCATATTTGAAATAGGTTATTAAAAGCCTTTCTGTAGCACCGTTTTACACCATCTTCTCAAGTGCATCGAGGGGCATCCTTTCCTGTCCTGTTTTCTAAGAAAAAATGAGATGTCAACATCAGCAATAAGGATCTGAGTTAGATATTAGATGAGCCCACATGTTAATTAGACAACGCGGCTCATGCAACCAGCTTCCAAGGGCGCATTGTCACTGCACATGTAATTTGTTCTTGGTCTTCTAGATCCAGACAGACCCCAATGCGTCTCTTTTTCTTCTCCCTTCCCAGTTTGGAATACTGCTTATGTCTTTGCTCACATCCTAACAGTTCTTTGAGATGTCCATGGATCTTGCCCTCTTTTAGATACAGATTTTTTTTTCTACTTTATGTAACTATTACATACGTCTCTTTTTTTCTACTCATCAATAACATATGTTTTGGAACTTTATCATATGAGTGTGTCAGTGGAGCAAAGTAGACTGCATTCACTGTGTGACTAGTTAATTTCTGGCTATGTTGTGTCTTGCCAAATGGATTGAGAGCTCTTCCAAACTAGCTTAACAAACAGTGTGCCTGCTTTTGTGCTGGGTACTAAAGGAACTCTTTGGATAAAGGAAACCCCGTCCCTAATCTCAAGAGCTTTAGTGTCGGTGGGGAACTGCAGTTGTTCAGCCAGGGAGAATGCAGAGCAGCCTAGAACGTGGGCAGTAGAGAGAAGGGAAGGTATTTTATGTGGGAGGTAATGAAGGAAAACTTCCTGAAGGCAGATTAATAGCCCTGCTATGCAGCCTGACGCCTGGCACATAGTAGGTACCCATGAAATGCTTTTGGTTGCTGGAGCAAATAGATACATTTTAACAGATAATGGCATGAGGGGAGTGGGCTTTAACAGGAGTGCTGAACATGAACATTCAATAACAAGGAGTCTGCTTAGTTAGCCTTTACGTGAAGGAAAGTAATGAGATAACATGGGAAACGTGAGTAGAAACAAGCTCTTTGAGTCCTCGATGATGCAATGTGTAGTTCAATCTTTCTTCTTCAGTAATGAACACACAGGCAGGCTTTGAGCCCAGAAATGACATCATGGGAGCTTTTTAAAATATTTATTTATGTAACTGTGCTGGATCTTAGTGGCAGCATGTGGGATCTAGTTCCTCAACCAGGGACTGAACCCAGACCCTCTGCACTGGGAACTCGGAGTCTTAGCCACTGGACCACCAGGGACATCCCATGATGGAGGTTTTGGATGTCACCATTTATAAAAACGATTCTTTAGTAGATCGGTATTGAACGGTATGCTAAGGACGCACTAGGGCCTGAATTACTGTTTGAGTTCTAATTTAAAAGGGCAGTGTTTTTAGGTGGAAGATATGAGAGTTGTGTTTAGCCTCCAATTAAAATTAATTAATTAAAAAAGAAATACAGTAAAACAACAACAACCACAATAACAACAACCACCGCTGATGGATGAGGTGACTCACTCTTACCGTGTGGGATTCTGTGGAAGCAGATGAGGCTGAGCAGGAGACCTGGGATCAGGACCTGTGCTTCCCGCTTCCAAGCCAAGCAGCAACCGCCTCAGCACCTTAGACTCCCCACTGTCCTTCCAGGATGGTGTTCTGCCCACCCCACAGCTGCTTTCAAGAGGAGCCTAATCTCCTTTGATCTCACCTTAATGATGAACAGGGTGCCTCCAGTTTTCAAAGCCAGACATTCTCCAGCAATGCCTGGGTCAATGTTTGCCTCCCAGATATGAAGCTTTCTGTGTCTACACTGAGTCTCTCAGCCAGTTTGTGGGAAACCAAAACTTGAATTTAAAAATTGATGTTCATCACATTTAACAGTGGTTTTTATTTACTTCCTTTCGGCTGTGCTGGGCCTCCATTGCTGCACTCAGACTTTCTCTAGTTGCAGCATGTGGGCTTCTTACCGTGGTGGCTTCTCTTGTTGCAGAGAACGGGCTTTAGGGTGCAGGCTCAGTAGCTGTGGCAACACGGGCTTTGTTGTCCCGTGGCGTGTGGATCCTCTCAGACCAGGGTCACACCCGTGTTGCCAGGTGGATTCTTCACCACTGGACCTCCAGGGAAGTCCCTATCTTCATCAGCTTTTCATTATGCATCTGAAAACATTAATGTCTAAGAGTGATGAGACATGAAGGCTGTCTATTGAGTGCCTTGCAGGTGCTTTTCAGCATGCCAGGCTCTGGAGCAGAACCACCCAGGTGTGAGTCCTGGTTCTGCGACTTACTAGTCATTTGAACTAGATGAGTTATTCTCCTCCGTTAGCTACTTTCCTTGTCTATAAAATGAGAATAATAATGACACTTAGCAAAATAATAAGACCTCCTCTCTAGGTCTCTTCTGTGGTTGGACACAGTGTGCAATCTGATCTTCCTGCCGGTTGAAAATAACCAAGACAGGCCTCTGCTCTCAAAGAATTTGCCATCTAGTTAGGGAGAGGAGGCAGGAACATGAAAAAGTTAATTAGGAACAAAGATTAAAATAACAGTTCCAGACAACAATAGAAAAGATGTCACAGGGCTGTGTAAGATTAATTGCCAAATGAATTCTTTACACAATAGCAATTCAGAGAAAGGAGGAATCCTTTAAGATTGGGAAGTTTACTGAGCTCATCAACCCCTCCTTCATCCCTGCACAGTGAGAGGGGGAGCTCTGCCTGCACCCAGGGTCAGCCCCCCTGAACCCTCCCAGTCTATGCAGACCCCCAGCCTCTTCCCGGGGCTCCAGGCAGCTGCCTGGGCCTCCCCTTAGTTAGTTCATGATCTCATCTCCCCCCATAACAAGAGCAGGTTCACGCTAATATGCTCCAGAATTCCTAGAACCTGAGATATCTGTTCTGCTAGTAGTGCAGGTCATTTTTCATTAAAGGTGGCAAAGATACCACTGAACTCAATCCAGCTTTTTAAAATGTGAATTTATTGGCTCAATGGCTGAACAGATTCAGAGGTGAATTCCTGGCTCCAGACACCGCTGGATCCCTGAGGCCAAGTGGCCTGAACAGGCCTCTATCTTCCCATCCCTTTGACCTGTTCTCCTCAGTGATGAAGGGAATGTCAGTCTCTGCACAAGAGAGGCCTCTTCTCAGCCATCACAACAGCTAGTAACCACCGGGTATGAGCACAGCCCATCTCCCCAGTCTCAGAACAGTCCCTTCCAGGATGCTGCAGCTGAACTCTCACCAGCTGCACTGACTGCCCAGGATAAGAGGGGGCCTCCTCCAGACCAGGGCACGGCCAGCCTGGAGGAGGTGGGCCATGCAGGACTCAGCTTGCAGCACCCCCAGGGCCAGAGCTGGAGCTGGGGATGGGCAACGGGCTCTAAGGGGTCACCCTGCCTGCCATGAAGCCGAAACACGCCTCCCTTGGCTTGCTGCTGGCACAAAGTGTGTATCATAGTATGTGCTGTGACATAAATACACTTGCCAACAGCAGTGTCTTCCTGGGAGGGTGGAGGGATCTAATTCAGGAAAACTGGGTGAGGCAGGGTGGGGGCTGTGTGCATGAGTAAAGAGAACCCTGGTGGGGAAGGATGGACCCCAGGGAGGACAGACAGTGCCCGTTTGAGGAACCCAGGGCGGCAGGTTCCCCCAGGAAGAGGCTGTTTCTCTCTGGATTTCTCTAAAACCTGTCTCTATAACCCTGCAGTATATGTGCTCCAGGTTTCTCATGCAGAGGATTGAGAGCATGGAATGGAGGCCGTGGGGGCGTTGTGATGGGGTCAGCCTCCAAGGAGAGATTCTAGGTTTCTGCTTCCAGTTTAATGGGACCGCTAGGATTATTAAAAATCCACGGGCAGGGAGCGCCCTCTGGTGTCTGAGCCCCGCCAGTGCAGTTCTAAGAAGAGGAAAGGCTCAGGACCCCGGGCATGTTAGTGGAGATGTGACTGCCAGCGCACTTCCTTCTCGGCACTGAAGAGGAGCCAGCGGCCTCGACAGGACCAGTGAAAGACTCTCAACCGCCAAATCCCACAGGCTTTCGCTTTGCTTCTATTTTCCTTGGTGCAGGCCAGGGAGTGGCTCTTACGCCCTCTTAACGGCAGGTTGTCCTTGCTGGTTTGCACAGGACCCTTGTTACTGCCGTGATCACGCATCCGCTGTAAACTGTGCGCAGAGTGGGCTGTTCTCACTTTAAGCCAGTGCTTTAACCCCTCGTTGCTCCTGTCCACCACCCGCCCTGGTGCTGAGGTTGTTTGCATCGTTCTGTGCACCGAGTCTGTTACTTCTCATCCCTGCAGGGTCTCCACCTGTGTGCCCACTACCTGTGGCCTCACCATCAACCAGGTTATGTACAACTTAAACATTTTCAGGCTCCTTCATGGGAACAGTCCTCCAGGACACACGCTTGCCAATATCTCGTAAGGACCCGTTAATAACTGGGGGCTGACACAGACCCAGCAGTGAAAATGCTGTGTCAAAGGGCTATATATTAAATTATATTCCTTCCTTAATCTAAGTGCAACTTGATCCCTGTCCAGACTGCCTGTTCCCCTACAACAATTTATATCTCTATCTGTCCAATCTTTGGCAGTCAGTTACATGTAAAGTGATCTGATTTAACCTTCTTATTTTAATCTGCATTTATTTGATCACCAGTGAGATATGGGTGTCTTCCAGTGACTGACCACCATTTGAGCTTCTTCTTTAAACTGTCCATTCATAACTTTTTAAAGATTTTTTTCTTTTTTTCTTTCTGGGTGATCAGAAGAATTTCTTTGCTGAAACAAAGTGTTATTCCTTGGTGTTTTATACATTGCAAACATTTTCCTCCCATAAATCAACTGTGTTTAAACTACATCCCAAATGTGTTTCTTTCATTGAATAGAAAACCTTCTGACATACTCAGAGTCATCACATTTTCCTTGTGCTTTTTGCCTTTGAAGTTATTTATAGAAATTCAGGAAATTCTTCCCAGTCCTAGTTCACAAAGACTTGCTCCGACATTTCCCTCTATTGATTATATAATTTTACATTTCAGTTGTTAAATCACACAGAATCCAGCTTTGCAGATACCATTATGCAGGGCTCTTACATCATTTTGCTTTTGATTTCAGATTGTCTTCTACTTTTTAATTGCATATGGTATCATACCAAGTCCCCAAGGAAACTGGAGGCAGACCAGCAAAGCTTGAACCTCATTCCTCCTGTTTATCTTCCCAGGTCCCAGGAAAAGTCCTGGAGTCTTTTCCTCAGGGTGGATGGGGCCCAAGATTGCCTCCAAACATCCCTAGAGATTCCCAGCCTTCCTGATACCTGCACAGATTAGGATCTTTAAACAGCTCACAGAGCTATTTAAGGAGCTTGGAAGATGGCTTGGTGGATCTCCTCAGTGTCACACAAGGGAACCTAGGACTCAGAAAGAAACTAGCTCTAGCCGTCCATAAGCTAGGAATTCTGTCTGTTGCAGAATCTTTTAAGAAAAACGCAAATCCTTGAATTTTCCTTCAAGGAAAAATGCCTCAACCGCTTGCTGTAGATAGGGTGACAGGGAAGAGCAAAGTAAATCACACGTGCTGACTTCAGTCCAGCAGTCACTGTCACTGGTTCATCACCGAGTTATTTCCCCAGACTACCTTTTACATGCACTGCCACTGGTAATTGATCAGAGCTCGTGTAAGAACTGAAATCTCCTTTGTTTGGCTTTCATCTGCTTGAAGGACAACCAGATAAATTTTGTGCCAGAACCTGAAGAATTACGAGTCAGGAAATAGGTTTCATCAACTCTAATCCACCCTAGATTAGTCCGTCTAGTCAAGGCTATGGTTTTTCCTGTGGTCATGTATGGATGTGAGAGTTGGACTGTAAAGAAGGCTGAGCACCGAAGAATTGATGCTTTTGAACTGTGGTGTTGGAGAAGACTCTTGAGAATCCCTTGGACTGCAAGGAGATCCAACCAGTCCATTCTGAAGGAGATCAGCCCTGGGATTTCTTTGGAGGGAATGATGCTAGAGCTGAAACTCCAGTACTTTGGCCACCTCATGCCAAGAGTTGACTCATTGGAAAAGACTCTGATGCTGGGAAGGATTGGGGGCAGGAGGAGAAGGGGACGACAGAGGATGAGATGGCTGGATGGCATCACGGACTCGATGAACGGGAGTCTGAGTGAACTCCGGGAGTTGGTGATGGACAGGGAGGCTTGGCGTGCTGCGATTCATGGGATCGCAAAGAGTCGGACACGACTGAGCGACTGAACTGAACTGAATCCACCCTGAGAGCTGATAATGATGGTGAGGCTGGTGGTGATGGTGGTGATGATGGTGATGATATGGTGATGATGATAATGATATGGTGATGTAATAGTGATGATGTGGTGATGGTGATGATGATAGTGATGATATATTGGTGATGATGCTGAAGGTGGTGAGGATATGATGATGGTGATGGTGATGGTATTGTGGTGATGATGGTGAAGATGATGGTGATAATATGGTGATGGTGATGATGATGATAGTGATAGTGATGATGCTGGTGATATATTGGTGATGCTGCTGAAGGTGCTGAGGATATGATGGTGGTGATGATGGTGATGATATGGTGATGATGATAATGATATGGTGATATAATAGTGATGATGTGGTGATGGTGATGATATGGTGATGATGATGATGATGATGATGATAGTGATGATGCTGGTGATATATTGGTGATGATGCTGAAGGTGGTGAGGATATGATGGTGGTGATGATGGTGATGATATTGTGATGGTGATGGTGGTGATGATAATCATGATGATGGTGATGCTATCATGGTGATGATGGTGAAGATGATGGTGATGATATGGTGATGGTGATGATGATGATAGTGATAGTGATGATGCTGGTGATATATTGGTGATGATGCTGAAGGTGCTGAGGATATGATGGTGGTGATGATGGTGATGATATTGTGATGGTGATGGTGATGCTATGGTGGTGATGATGGTGATGATGATGGTAGCCTGCATTGTCACATGGTTTTACAGAGGTGAGCCAGTGAAGGTGTAGCCTAGGGTCTACATAGCACAGGGAAGTGGAGAGCTCAATAATTCATCCTAGAAATGACCCTTTCCTTGAAAACATCAGTCTTTCAGGTAGAAATATTTTTGGAGTCAGGGATGGTGGCAAATATTTGGAATGGTAAATGTGCAATTAGAAGCACCTAATTGTTCACCAAATATTTACATGCATTCACTTGAAAGGGAATCTACAAACTGCTAAGTAAGTAAAGTGCAAAATATTACATATTCCACTAACCTGTTTATAGAAAAGAAAGTTTCACAGATTTTATATACATTTAGACATGCAGGAGTAAATTATGGAAGATTGCACCCCGAATTTCTAAAATTCAAAAATCTAGGGAGATGAGAGAGGCAGAGACTATGGGTTTGACATTAGATGTTTTATACTTTTCAACATATTTCAGTGAACATGCATAACTTTATAATTCAAATAACTGAAGAAATAGAAAAACTACTGGAAAATTGGGATTTGGAAGAAAGGTTTGGTTGCTGTCGGCTCTTCCTGGCTCTGGAAGGGTCCATGCTTTGTGCAGGCCCAGCTCTGTCTGAGGGAGAGAATGCCTCAGGCCCGGGGAAGCAGGGGATATCCTGGTGTCCTGGCTTGTCCTAAACAATCTCCTTGTCCAGGATACGTGCTTTGAGTCCCCAGGCAGGGTCATGGTTTTTCTCAGTCAAACCTTCTTTGCAGGCCCCTGGTGTGAGGCAGCAATAAAGCAGCCTGCGTGTGCAAACAGGAATATCCAGCCTTGGAGCAGAAAGGCCTGCAGCAAATGGAGGCCTTCCATACAGCGTCTGAACCTCCCACACAGTTCAGCACCAGCCCACAGCTTTCTCTAGCCCCTCCAGTGGGGAAATGTCATCCTTCCTTTAGCAGGAAGGATGAAGGGATTCACCTGTTACATGGCCTTATCCCCGTCTGTGTCTTTATTATGCGGAAGGCTCTGAGATCCAAGGATCCTCTCTGTCTCCCTGGAGAAACTTGGCTTCTGTACGATGCAGTGGTGACAGGTCACTGTGCCAGTCTAGCAGATTGCCAAACCAGTCCTGCCGATGCCACAGAAACGTCGATCCCGCAGTCGCCTCTGATATCTATCCATGCCAGCATTCTGCATCCTTGCAGCTACTTCAAGAGACAGACTCTGCACTCAGCCTTCCCGTCTGAGAAAACGCAGCCCAGGCTGAAGGAAGTGGGGGCATGACAGCGGTGGACATCTGCTCCACTTACTGTCTCCCTTCTGCTTTGACTCCTGGGTCCTGAAAAGCAGACACCATTTCCTCACCAGCCGGGGATGCCTGAGAAAAAGAGAGTGGCCGTGAGTGCACGCGGATGGCCGGGTCCTGTGCATGGCTGTTCGCTTTTGTGACTCGCTGTGGAGAGTTTTTAAATGGGCTGAAAGATGGCTCTCTTTTCACCTATTTTAAGCATTTTTAGTGCTGAGAAGCATGTATTGCAAAGGGATTGGTAATGAGGTATAACCATGGACATGACCAAACTCTCGCTACTCATATTCTTGCAAAAGTAAAGTAGCAAATTAGATTAGCTCCAGCAGCAATGTCCTGTCCCTCGGCATCTGTGAGCCATTCATCTTGTCGGCTTCATCAGAGATCTGGGCATCATGGGTCTGGACTACCTCTTGGGTATTATTCTCCCTCCCCTCCTTGCCCCCAGGTCTCAGCTTCCGTCTTTCTGGGAGCTGAAATAAAGTTTCTCTGAAGTCTCATGGTAAGAGTCTCTGTGTGCTCCCATCAGCTTTTTCTGCACCTGAAAGGGAGCTGGAATGCACAGGATATAACGGACCAACATCATGAAATATGGTTAAGAGTTACTAGAACTGCGCCTCCTACTGGCCAGAGTGCAGAGTGAAAGTTGCTCAGTCGCGTCCGACTCTTTGCCACCCCATGGACTATACAGTCCGTAGAATTCTCCAGGCCAGAATACTACAATGGGTAGCCTTTCTCTTCTCTAGGAGATCTTCCCTACCCAGGAATTGAAGTGGGGTCTCCTGCACTGCAGGCGGATTCTTGATCAAGTGAGCTATCAGGGAAGCCAAGAGTGCAGAGAAGGGCCGCCATTATACCAGCATCTGAAAAAGAAAACCTGGGACCTGGTTTCTTAGTTCAGTTCAAACAGTATGCACGATTCCCTCATATAAGATCAGAGGCCAGAGTCACAGAGGTCAAGCAGCTCTTTCACTCAGTGGTCTTAGAAAAATGAAAGATTATGATTTGAAATGAATTCTAGAAAGATATAGATGTTCCAAGTAGATTTGCATACTGAGAGAAAGAAATGTGGATTGATTCATTCTGTACGGCCCCAAGGGCTCTCTAAAGATTGAACAAGCTCTCTCAGCAAATAATGAATGAGATTCCCATTACCGGAGTCATTCGTGTAGAGGATGGATGGCTTGGGGTGGAGGGTGGATTCATGTTTAAGAATGTACGTTTTGGAATAAGTCAAACTGGCTTTGAATTCTGGCTGTGTAATATACAATCCCTGTGACCTTGGGCCACTGTTGTAAGCTGTTTATATATTTATAAAACAGATGTGATAAGTCATTGCTCTTCCTTTAAGGGATTCAGTGGCTTTTCAACAAGATGACGTCTATAATTGTTTGGCCATTTGTACTTGACTGGTGACAGCATTGTGGAGGGTGAGAGTGTCAAGACCAGGTGTTTGTTTTGCTCATGATGTTTGACTCCACACTCATGAGGTGCTGGTTGAGAGCCTGCTCTGTGGCCGGCATGGCACTGATATGCCTGCCGAGGACACAGATAAATGGGGTTCACATGACCCCTGCCTTCATGGCCTCTAGATTCTGTGAGTGGTCGTGTAAATGGCAGGAGAGGTACGAACCTCCCTTGAGGGCCAAACGCTGAATGCAGCTGGAACACCTCTCACAGCGTTCGGCTGCTGTGAAGTTTTGCGTCTCCACGGCGGGAACCTTGCTAGTAACGCTGTCCCTTGGCATTAATTTTCCTTGGTCCCCAGGGACTACTAGAACGTACCAGATCTCATACTGGCTATGTCCCCGTTTGCATCCTTTCTGCCCAACTTTTACTCCAGGCAGTGCAGGGGTGAGGAACTTCACACAGATGTCAACAGGGAGCCCCTCACCTCTGCAACACCTGGCTCCTCTGCCCCGGGGCTTGGCAGGTGCCTGCAGGAAGCTGCTAGGTGCTCAGGCATTAATTAACCTGAGTGTGAGACCATTAACATGCCACGGTGCCACCTGGCAGGGGTGGAAGCGGAGACGGACAGTGTGTCTTCCCTCTCTACCCTCGGGCATGCCCTATAGACTGACTTCAGCCAGCCTCTAGAGGCCAGTGGGGCGAGTGTGAGAATGAGTGGAACTTTTGGGTAATACCCCATAGCTGTGACGTGTGATAAGCTCTGGAGTGTCATTAGCCATACCCTCTTCTCTCTTTTCTCCTTCTAAACGCTTTTACCCCTCCCTAAATCTCACAGGGGATTATGCTGCCATTACCTCTGACTTATTTTAAATATTTCACCTCTCACTTATTTCCTTAAGTACAAACTTCCTTGCTAGCATTTTGAATGATTATCATAGTAGATTTTTTTTTAAATTAAGGTATAATTCACATACCATAGAATGTGTGCCTCTGAAGTATATAACCCCCTGGTTTATGGCACTTTCACAAGGTTGGATGTCATCATCAACGGTTAATTCTAAACCAGTTTTGTCCCCATTGCAGAAACCCTTACCCCTTAATAGTCATACGCCCCGCCATCCATACGCACATCAGGAGGCTTTCATCTCCCTACTGCTGTACTTGTTTTGCCTGTTCAGGTTTGAGAGCCGTGGGTCAGCACGTAACACTCTTCCAGGAACAGAGGGAGGGGGATCATAGGGCTCCACTGGATTCTTCATCTCTACTTAACTGCTTACCTACTTCACGACGTTGGACAAGCGTTTTATCCTTTCTGAGCCCGTTTTCCATTTATGCAATGAGAGGATTGGGCTCTTTCAGGATGATTTGCTCTAGGATTTGCAAGATCTTAGGGAAAGAGGGTTTTACAGGAGGCCCATGGATGCTAAGTCTTCAGAATTTTGAGTGAATGTTGATTGGCACGTTTTTCTGGAGAAGAGTCCAAACATTTAGAAAATTATAAGAGAGGCTGGCGCGCTCCCCATCACTGGATGAACAAGGATGAGGTGAGCAGCAGTGGACGCAACAACAAAGCCCCTGCTCCAGCTCTAACATCTCACTGTTGACTTTCCACATTCGAGGAAGCAGTTTTTAACTTGCCCACAAGACAGGACAGGGGCAGTGGTGCACAGCATCCGTTGATTCTGCGTTTTGTCTTTAAGCCCCTCTATTGCCTTGAAAGAGCATGTGTTTTGGAATCAGAAAGGTCTTTAAATCTCATTTACACATCGAAATATGCAACACTAATACTAAAGGCTTGGGACAATAAGAGGATTTTCAAAAGGGGTTTCAGAAATAGTAAACATGCTGCAAATCACATCTGTTTCCTCACTCACTCATGAGAAGGGATCGTGGCTAAGTCTTTTACCAAATACACAGTACAAGTATTTACATGTGTTTGTACATACGTACACGTGAATTTTTCTGGCTGAGTGGAGTTGTTCAGGTGTCTGAGCTTTACTTAACCCATCTTCCTTAATTGTCCAAAAACTTCCCTAGTCCAGTGGCTAAGACTCCATGCTCCCAATGCAAGCGGCATGTGTCCAGTCCCGTCAGGGGAACTGTAGCCTGCATGGCGCAACTAAGATCAAAGATCCTGCATGCCACAGTTAAGACCTGGAGCAGCCAGATAAATAAATATTAAAAACCCACAAGCAGAAAAACCTTTGGTTGTCCTTATCCACCTCACTGCTTGGGTGGGGCCGAGCCGGGCCCCTTGGGGAGATCTGAGCGACTGTGAATGTGCCGCCTGTCTCAGGGCTTCACACACTCCAGCCTGAATGAGGTGTGTCTGGGGTGCGTGCAAAAACACTCCCATCATTTGGCCCTTGGAGAAGGAGCTCACTGCAGACCCAGGCTCCCTCTCCTTAGCCCCCTTTCTGGGTGAGCTTCCACATGCGCCTCGATGGGCGGGAGGAGCCTGCTCTACCTGGAGAGAGTGCTGTGCGTCTCAGGGGCTTGGTGTCTGCCTCGAAGTTTGCAGAAACATCTGGAAGCTCAAGGTGTGACCTCCCCTGCCCCATCGTGGTCCTGACAGAGTCCAGCCAACATCAGTCAATCCTCAGCCACGTGTCCTTCACATCACCTCGCACGGGGCTCCCTCCTCATGCTTAGAGCTGCCTGCCCTGACCACCCAGGCGGCAGAAGCCCCGACAATGGGAGATAATTACAGTATTAGCTGAGACACAACAAAATTACTAAGGAAACCGCTGATAAACAACATGGATTTATGCATTCCGAAATTAACTGTTGCTTAGGGTTACATCCTCCTTAGGACTTAGCCACACTGCTATTCGCCCCCCTGGGTTTGACACCTGAGTGTGGAGGGTGTGTAAACTTGTCCTTCTGGTCACACACAGTGAAACTTCAAGCTGAACTTATGCCCACCCTTGTTCCCAGGTGGATACCTGCCTTCACTTTCTCCATAGGGGAGCCAGGTAGAGGTTGGGAAAACGTGAGCCCAAAGACACCACCAGTGGGAGAGAATTTAGCAACTGGCAGAAGCAGGGCCAGGGGTTCTAGGAGAGTCCGACAAGCAGGGGCAAACGGGCAAGCACAGAAAATTGACATTGAAAGTTGCATGTTTGAAAGACACACCAGGCTTTGCTTGCTGCAGAGCTAATTATTATGCAAATTTATGCTAATAAACCCTGCCTCCAATGTTGTTGAGAAGCTGCCTTTTCCCGTTAACATAGCTGTAATGAGAGGTAAATTTGTAATGCAGATGCCCGAGGTAATATATCCTAAATCACTTTATGGTGTAAAGGACTCTCTCTCACCCCACCCGACACAAATGTCAATTTAAATTAGTGTTCGCTTTGCATATTTATTGAAGCTTTATTTATTGTTAATATGTACTAAGGACACCAACTAAACAGACCCCACTCCTCGTGAGAAGTGGAGTTGAGCACGGAGCTGGGACTGGCATTTGCTCATCTCGAGAGAGGGCAGTTGGGCAGTTCTCTTCTCCCAGTTGGAGATCCCATCAGCTCTGATGATGCCAGCACCCCCCTGGGGCTCCCTTCTCCTGTGAGCCGGCTGTCACATTGGGCTATGCGGAAGAGGGCTGGTTCTAGGATGGCGTTTATCAGAGAGAGTGAAGAGTCAGGAGCGAAGCCTTTGTCTCCTGTATGTGTGTGTGTGTGTGTGTGTGGTACCCAGGGCTGCAGAAACTCGCTCCTGCTCACAGGGAAGGACGTGGGGCTCAGGAGGCACCAGCTGTCCCCTTCCGAACCTCACTCACATGTGCCTGCACTCAGGCACACTTCCTGTTGGCAGTCCTTAGTCTGACCCTCTTGTACACTTCCTCTCGGTGTTTACACGGGGCTCAGGCGCGCACATGCCTCCACTCACCCTGCACCCCAGCTGTGGCGCTGCAGCACCCCGACTCTTTCAGGAATGGGAAGGGACGGCATAGGAGTCCTTGAAATGTTTCCTGCAAGTAATTCTGCCTCTGGATGAGGAAATGGCCCTAAACCATGAGGGATCATCTAGTTCAGGTTCTGTCACTTTTTCAAAAACTAAGCTGCCTGTTGTGTGTGAGGGTACAGTGTGAAGTGTTTCACGTGTGCAGTCCCTTGCTTGCAGTCACTGGTGGGCTGGTAGGGCGATGCTGTTTTGGGGATCAGGAGGCTGAGGCTTTGTGGGTTTAAACACCTGCTACACACAGCTCAAATGTGCGTTTATCAGGCTCTAAAGCTCAGGGTCTTTTCAAGGCACAGTTCTGTTCCCGAGCTACCATTGTTAGCACAAGTCCGTGTGCTTGACCCAGAGTGGGGCCAAACAAATCCAAACAATAGTTTCGAGCAGAGAAAGGTTCATTGCAGGGCACTTAGAGTGGTTCATGCCCTGAAAAGCCCTGAGCTCCCCAAAGGCCAGCAAAGCATTTCTAAAAGCCAGGTGAGGGAGGAGGTGCAGCAGGGTCTGGGATCAGTTTGTGCGCAGTTTCTCTGACTGGCTGATGAGGGGGAACCAGGGAGCTGTCACAGGGGTTAACATATCAGTCAGTAGGCTCCAGGAGCCTGGGGCTATGTGCTCATGGTCACCAAGTAGTTAGCAACTTCCCTTTGGAGGGGGAGGTTTCTTTCTACATCTGCAAAAACAGCTGAGGAAATGTGCATCAAGTACTGTTACACAGGTGCTGTAGAGAGGCGCTGAAGCAGGGCGCGTGAGGGAAGGCCGGTCCCCAGAAGGCTCCGTGGTATCCGGCTCCGTTACGCCATCTCAGTAAATTCCAGTTTTTGTTTTTTCTGTTAAGTTTAAGAAGGGGCTTCCCTGATGGCTCAGCAGGTAAAGAATCTGCCTGGAGTGAAGGAGACAAGGGTTCAGTCCTTGGGTCGGAAAGATCCGCTGTAGAAGGGAATGACAACCCACTCCAGTACTCTTGCCTTCAGAATCTTGTGGACAGAGGAGCCTGGAAGGCTACAGTCCATGGGGTCACAAAGAGCTGAACATGACTGAGTGATTAAGCAGCGTAAGTTTAAGAAGTTGGACATGATGGTCTTAAAAATTCTCTAATCCTTCTAGCTCCAAATTATATGGTTAACACGTTATGATGAGGTAAATAATTGTCTCCTTATTCTGATTGTCTCCTCTGTCTTTTATTGAGGACTAAGCTGAAGCTAGTGCCCTGCGCAGAGGTTGATGGCCAAGGCTGCCCACCTCTTTAGTTACTGTCTGTTTATTCGACGGTTCCTGAACCTCAGTGGTTCTGACATCAGCGTGGGCAAATGGGTCTGTGAAGAATCTGGGCTGGCAGAACACAGGAAGGCGCAAACCAGGTCTGTTCATTCACACATACATATGTTCAATGCTTGCCAAGAAGCCTGTCTGTGCAAAATGTCAGGGACCTAAATTTTTCCTTGCTAGCGTAACGCCTTTGAGACGAGTTATCCTGCCAGGTCCCTCTATGAACGTGTGAACTCACAGGACATGGGGCAGCGTATCGGCTGTTCATGCAGGTAGTTCAGAGCATGAATTTATCAGAAACCAGAACCCGAATGGGGAAACACAGAGAGAACAGACATGATGAAGAAAGGGCCTGAATACCGGCTTGTGTTTTGACCGTTCAGACATGGAAAAGGATTGCTGCTGCTGTTTGTTCCCTGTATGTAAGTAAAAACCCAACGAATATGGATTTTTTGGTTCAGGTATATTAGGGGAAGGTCTCCAAAATCACTGCAGATGGTGACTGCAGCCATGAAATTAAAAGACGCTTACTTCTTGGAAGAAAAGTCATGACCAACCTAGACTGCATATTAAAAAGCAGAGACATTACTTTGCCAACAAAGGTCCTTCTAGTCAAAGCTATGGTTTGTCCAATAGTCATGTATGGATGTGAGAGTAGGGAAAGCTAAGCACCAAAGAATTGATGCTTTTGAACTGTGGTGTTGGAGAAGACCCTTGAGAGTTCCTTGGACTGAAAGAAGATCCAACCAGTCCACTCTAAAGGAAATCAGTCCTGAATGTTCATTGAAAGGACTGATGATGAAGCTGAAACTCCAATACTTTGGCCACCTGATGCGAAGAGCTGACTCATTTGAAAAGACCCTGATGCTGGAAAAAATTGAAAGAGAAAGGAGAAGGGGACGACAGAGGATATGATGGTTGGATGACATCACCGACTCAATGGACATGATGAGTCTGAGAAAACTCCAGGAGTTGGTGATGGACTGGGAGGCCCGGCATGCTGCAGTCCATGGGGTCACAAAGAGTCAGACACGACTGAGCAACTGAACTGAATTTAACTGAACTGAATCATTTATTGGTAATTTAGGGGAAAATTATCTGAGCAGAGTTCAAGGACTTCCTCACCTCCCCGTACCCACTCTGCCCCTTAGCCCTGAGTCTAAGTCTGTCCCCAGGAAGTCAGAATGTCTTGATTCCACTTCAGAGGTACAGACTCTGATTTTAGGAACTAAGCTAGGTTATCAGGCTGAGTCTGGAACCAGAATGTAGTCTGTCTACATCTATCTTGGATACTTTAAATAAACTTACCAGATTAATTTTAGTTGTGATGGTGTGCTGAGAAAAGGCTTTAAAAGGGTGTATTATTTCATGCTTAGAAAAGAAATATATTTTCTTTGTTAAAAGTGAAAATAGTGAACAATATAGAAAAAAAATGGCAATTACCTATAAATCTACCCTAAGAGATAACCATCCTTCAAGCCTCTCTGTGGACCACAAAACAGAAAGGGCAGGGTTTTGTCTGAATGTATCAGGAGCATCTTCACAAAGCAGCCTGGACAGCGTGTCACTCTGGAAATGGGTGGACGTGGGTGTGAGTCACACAGGGGTCAGCGGTGGCACGCTGGTCCTGGGGGTCAAGAGGCCACAGGGCAGATGACGGGGGAATGACGGAGGCGAGGGGAGCCTCCAGGTGGCCCTTTCTCCACCGGCGGCTCTGCAGGGTGCCCTCGGGTGCAGAAATGTGTTTGTACGACCTTTCAAATCCCTCCTCCTCCATACGTCTTACTTTGCTCCTTGGTAACATAAGAAAAACTAGTACATCTCTAAGTTTCCCTTCCGCCTGCAGTTTGTTCCACTCGATAAAGGAGCTGAAATTCTCCTGGCCTTGAGCTCTTTCCATGGTTCAGTCAGAATCAGGTCTGAGAGCTCCCAGATTTAGGAGTTCCTCATTCCAACCTTAAGGGGTCCCCCCACATAGATGAGAAAGTGTGATCACTGAAGAAACGTGAGTGGTGATTTGTGGGAGGAGGAGTCTGGCATCTGAATCCAGATGGGCCTGTTCAAGTTCAAGGTCTCCCTTTCCTGCTGCAGATCCCTGAGCTTCAGTTCTGTGAGCCTCAGATTCCTGTTAAATGGCACCACTTATACATACTTCAAAAGATTGTTATGGGTATGGGTAAGTGCATCCATATGGACGTGCGTCACATTTCTCAAGCACGTTACTCCATAAATGAGCAACAGAGGAAAGAGTAAGAACTGATTTCTTAGAACCAAATGCAATCACTTCTTTTAGTAATTTTTTTTAAACTTTATTTGTCTGGTGGTTTTTCTTTTTGGGTAGCCTCCACCTATATTATCTGCATGCAGCTTTATGAGGATGGGGGTACACAGAGCTGGAGGTGGAGCCTCACCTGATGGATGAAGGGCCAGGGGTGTCCTGATAGCTTGCACGGAGATGCATGGTGACTCCATTCTTGTGGTTCCATACGGCTCTGCCATCGGAAACCAGACGTCCCTGACGTCTCAGTGGGTAAAGAATCCACCTGTGATGCAGGAGATAGAGGAGATAAGGGTTCGATCCCTGGGTTGGGAGGATCCCCTGGAGGAGGAAATGGCAACCCACTCTAGTATTCTTGCCTGGAGAATTCCATGGACAGAGGAGCCTGGCGGGGTACAGTCCACGGGTCACAAACAGTTGGGCAGGACTGAGCAACTCAGCAGCAGCAGCAGTGGAAACACTGCCAGACCCAAAGCAAGGTTTGGTCCCTTGAACTAACAAGAATCTCAATCAAGTCTCAGACTCTGACCCCTGGTGGCTCTGCGTAAACAGTGTGGTGGGGCCAGGCCTGTCATTGGCACTGCCTCCCCCGTCAAAGGCTCTTTCCAGCTATTATTGTGAGCATTCAGAGAGCATGTCTGCGTTCAGGAGGTGGCTGTGGTTGAGAGTCCCAGTGTGTTCACCAGCTGTGAGATTGCTTTCCTGCCCAGGGGAAGGACCACCCTCCCAGCCTGTCACTTGCCGGCCTGTGGTCCTATTCTTGGTGAGTGGTGGGGTAGACACAGCATCCTGCCCAGCTCCAGGTGGGGCCTTCAGGAGTGCCCATCACCTCTGACCCTGGGCCCCCACCCGGGTTTCATTTTCCTCCTGTTCTTGTCCCTGTGGGCACATCCCGCAGCCTAGGTGGGGACCTTGGGGATGGAATATGGACTCCACAGCAGTGGCCTCTGTCTGCTTTGCCCCACATTGTCTTGTGGGCACATAGTAAGTTTCGGGAATGTCTCTGGAGTATGATGAATAAAATCTTTTCTACATCCTCTGCCCACTCCACGACAGGCTGTGTGGTCATAGAGGCATTTGGGTCCCCTGCCCTGCCACAAGCCACGCTGCCTATGTCATTGCGGCCATGGGACAAAGGGGACCTTGCCCTTCTTGTGGGTCAGCCTGCCACCCAGGCTTCTCCTTGGACAAAGGAAGGTCATCTGCACCCACCCCGACCTCAGCTCCCAGCCCAGAAGCCTGTGGGTGAGGCACAGTGCCCACAACTGGCCACAGGGTGGAGCCAGCACTCCACGAGTGAGCTGAGACGGGGCGCAGAGGCGGGGCCACTCCAGCAGCCCCCGGTCTCCTGATCCCTGATCCCCGTCCCCTCCACGCTCTCCAGGCTGCTCGCTGCCCATCCCCTGCTCCCTTGGACCAGGGCCGCCTCTTCTCCTTGCCTCAGGCCCCCAGAAAGCCTCCAGATGAGGGACTTTAGGAACCAGGGCGAGGAGGGGGGCGGGTTCGGGTTTTTTTTTTAGGATTTGAAAGCAGTATTTCCCAGGGCCTGTCTACAACTGACACATTCAAGTGATCAAATCCTGTTCACAGTAACCAGCCTGACAAAAAAACATCCAGGAATTTTTTTTCCCCCCAACTCAGAAGCCGCTTTGAAGATCTGTCTTGTATTAATGATCACAAACCGCTCTGTAAATGACCTTTTTTGAGCATGAAGCTGATGAAAACGTTATAGCATATAAATGGGACCGAGAGTCACCGTTCAAATCCTATTAAGGCAAGTGCGAATGCAGACGTACTTCCCAGTGGGGCTGGAACGAAGGACACAGAGAATCTTCTAGAGCCGGAGAACCTGCTCTGAAGACCTTTCATGAGCGTGCAATATACGTTCCGTTTTTTGCCTTTTTTTTTTTTTTTGATGACACACTAGAAACTGTCTTGCTGCTGGACTTAAAGGAGACAGGAGATGTGGAAAGCGTGCCTTGGAGGAGCTAGGGGCCCAGCGGAGAAGGCTCTTGGTTGTTTTTCTCTCCGTTTTTGTAGAACAGGAGCCGTCTGCGCTAGCTCTGCTGGTCTCTTAGAGACTAAGCGGCCAGGAAGGGGAGGGAGAATGGACCTGCCCACTGGCCTGGTTGCTCTCTGCATGGGCAGGTCTCACCACATCAGCTGGAAGAATGACTCAGATAAAACAGGAGGGCACAGGATCCTAAAACCCAGACAGGTCCTCGAAGGATGCTAGGCAGGCACAAGGAGCCCAGTGGAAGTCTAGAAGGGGACGACAGAGGACAAGATGGCTGGATGGCATCCCCAGCTCGATGGCATGAGTTTGAGCAAGCTCTGGGAGTTGGTGATGGACCAGGAAGCTTGGTGTGCTGCAGTCCATGGAGTTGCAAAGAGCTGGACACAACTGAGCGACTGAATAACAAAACTCCCTTGATGGATGGATTACAGCCAAACAAGTCGGATCTCAGAAAGGGTGCTAGCAGTGCAGCTGCTGAGCCAACTCCAGCTCAGAACCGGGTGGTCCGAGCCAGGGTGCAGCGCTGCCTCCGGGGCTGCGGTAAACAGCCCTGGTGCCAGTGACAAGTGAAAGTCCAGGAGGGGTCCGGAGGCCACACCGCTGAGAGGATGAGATGCAGAGCAGGGAAGCAGGCAAGGCAGAGCCATCTGGGCCCAGAGCTTTACCTGCCCCCTGGAGATGGAAATCTTCAACCGGAAAAGGACTCGTTCAACTCTAAGGCCCTGTCTTCTTAGATCCTAGTAATTGCAGCTGAAATATTCTGGGGAACTCCTCGGGCCTGTTGGCAGTGCTGGGGCCATTCAGGGTAGAGCAGAGAGAAGACTCTGGAGGCAGTTCGTGTTCTCTCTTCCTCCACTCATGCACAAGGACCCAGAAGACCCGAGACAGGGACGGCTCAGGGAGGACCACGGACCCCCTTTTCCCAGGCTGTGGTCAGAGTGGGAGAATCCAGCAGGGCAGCTGGGTGGGCTGAGCGCAAGGGGTGGAAGGGTCTGGAGTGAAAGCTTTGCTGAATCCTGATGGCGCTGTGAGTGCAGAGCCGGGGCCCCCAGCACCACTGAGTGGAACACAGCACACACCTGGAGGTTGCACTGAGCCCAGGCTGGACTGAAGGACCTCCTCTAAAAATCATCTTTACGCCATTCCTAAGAAACGTATTCTCTTTAGTATCCCTTCTTGCAGCCAAAGGGGACCCCGTGCCCCTTACATTGAGCATCCTCAAAGGTTCCATTGAAGCTCTCAGATTTTCTAACGCCCACCTCCCGCTGCGATTTTACGTTCTTGGGCCATTTGTGAAGGCGCCGAAGTGTGCATGGATGGGGGGAAAAAAAGAAATGAAATCAAGAGTCCTGCCTAATTATACTTGCAGAAAAGTTTGGGGAGGAGAGGTGAGAAGGCTTCTTTTGCATAGAATGCATTAAAATAATGTATGGAGATGCTCTCCCTTCCAGCGAAGGAGGTGGTCAAGACTAGAGGATCAATCTTTAAAAGAATAATGTTTTCAAAATCAGGCTCCTTGTCCTCAGATCCTTTGATGTATGAGTGTAATAGTGGGGAGGACACACAGTGAAATATACATGAGCTCCCTAAGAACAGAAGAGCCCAGCGGAGGGAGTATTAGTGTTTACAGCAAAACTCGATTGGAGGGCTCATTTCAAGATGATAGTTTCTTATGTCGAGTGCAATAACCATCCTGGGTCTGGGAAGCGCTCACGCCCTCCCGCCCCCCACTGCCCACTTCCTTCCGCCCCAGAGCCAAGCATGAGGGTGCAAACATATCCACAGTGAGGTGAGGTCCCTTCTTCTTTGCCTCTGTCCATACTGCAGACCATAAAGGGAANCTTATTGAGTAGTCTGAATGTCAAATTTTTAGAAAATTATTATTTCTTCCTCAGTAATGGCAGCTTGCCCCAGGGGCAGCCACCACTCAGAGGTACGTTTCTCTTGTCCAAGTTGCCAGAGCCATCTGAAGGGGCTGGTGGGACTCCTCAGGGTGTGATGAGTAGAGGGGAGACTCAGACATCCCCCTGCTGCTGATAGGCAGATGAGCACAGTCTGTCCTGTTTCTTAAAATCCCCACGTGTCTTCCATCTATGCTGAGGGGATGTGTACCTGTCTCTTATACACATCTCCTCAGTATTCATTCCTGTTACACACACTCAAATGGAATTCAACCACAGCAAAAGATAAGTGTTGGCAAAACTGACCTTACTGGAGAGGCCCAGATTGGCCCCCAGAGGCAGGGGTCATCAGCATCTTGAATGGGAGGCTTCTTCCCAGCAGGATGCTTGCTTTTCTCACCTGGCCACTCCTCTCAAGGGCCCCACACCACGGGACGGCTGTAGGGGCCTTGGTCTACTGGACCTGGAGACAGCAGCAGGCTGGTGGCATCCTCCCCTCAACCTCCCTCCATCCTCAAGGCAATGGGCAAGGGGCAGACAGGGCTGGGCACGCACCTGCACACAGGGGCTGAGTTCTATTTCAGGAGTGCAGGAAAGCACCTTCCACGTGTGACCGTGACAACACGAAGCTGTGGGGACGAGGCGGAAGCTTTGTTTCCAGTCTCCTATGGCACAGAGTCCTGTGATCAGAAGGGGAGGCGTGGTTCTCATCTAACAGCTTCAGGGTCTCTCTTTACCCCAGTAGTGGATGTTCTTGCTTCTTTCTTAGAAGCCATGAAACCAGACAGGATGGGAGTTTGGGGTGGAAGATGCAAGCTCTTATATCTAGGATGGATAGACAACAAGGTCCTATGTATAGCACAGGGAACTGTATCCAGTGTCTTGGGATAGACTGTAGTGGAAAAGACTAGAACAAAGAATGCATATATAACTGAGTGACTTTGCTGTACAGCATAAATTAATATAACATTGCAAATTAATTATAATTCAATTAATTTTTTTTAAGAAAGAATGAAACCTAAGAGGAAAGCAGAAAATGAGAAAAGAGAGAGGACCAGAGTGGAGGCAAATGGAAGTGTTGGAAATGACCTCAAAAATCCTTTATCCTATTCCAGATTTTTGAAGTTTAGGATATGAGAGCCAGAGAGAGGAAAAGATTAGCAGAGGTTTTATAGACAGTTGGTGGCAAATGTAGATTTAGCATCGTGTCTGTTGACTGTGAATATCCCCGAAGGTCTCAGCAGATGAGTCTGAGTATTAGAAGCTGTGAAGACAGTAGTGGCTGATAGAAGTTTCCCCAAATTATCATTTTTACCTGAAAGCTTGGATTTTAGCATTGACAGCAGGCACTGGCAGTTGTCTTCTGAGAAGTGATGCTTTTAAGAAAATGACTGTCAAGGACCCACATGTAAATAACCATAGATCGCCTGTTCTTCATTCAGGTACTCAAGAGCTGAGATTTAAACAAATATAATGTATTGAATGTTAACCCCTTGAGTACAAATTTCAAAATACTCGGAGTGGTGAGATGGGGGGGCAGGGATCCAGGCAAAGTTCCAGCTCCCTGACCTTGGGCTGCTGACACCTCAGGGTCCCACCCTTGTGTGTGTGTTGCCAGAGACCCCAGCACCTGCCTTTGTGTGGCAGGATCTTTACATCTCAGGACAGGCCACCACCTGAAAGAGAGAGGTCTCTCACCTTAGCCCCCACTACCTGAGCATCTCCGAATCAAGCCCTTCCTCCTGTATGTTTTGAAAACATCAATCATACTATGTGTAATCATTGATTCCATTTTGTTGTACTTATTAACCTAGGTTTACAACTCAGCTTAAAATTCTTCAGGAGCATTTACAAATGCGCATGAGCTTTGAGTAGGGTACCGGACACAGGTTAGGTCAATAGGAGTAAAACAGACATACTTTCAGCACTCACGATGTTCCCAGTGTGGTGAGGAAGGCAGAGGACAAACCAGTAAAAATCAAGTGTACTCCGGTGCATTATGACTGTTATATATGTATGCAGTGTTAGAGAAGATGGAAGACAGGGGTTGTGCATTACAGACATTTAGAACTTGTAAAATTAAAATTAAACACAGAGGGCAAAAGAGTGTGAGGGCTTACATCTCTGCCCTGGAGGAGCTGCCAGTCTGTTTAAGAAGAAAACAGTGTCCCTGATGGATATGATATTTGATGCAATGTCATATACAATGATTAAAGATTAATATAAAGTTATCTGATTGCTGCACACGCCTGAGGGCTGGGCGAGTTTAGGGGGTGATCAGAATCAGGTAATAATGTCTTGGATGTAGGATAAAGTCCACTTAAACTGAGCTGGAATGACTGCTACCCCCCTGTAAGAACAGACCTCTTCCCCAGGCATTTAATTTGAGGGGGAATCCTTGAAATTACAAGCTAATTTCATAGTAGATTTAGTCTTTAATGTGTCCCCATTTATTTCCATTTTCACAGAAAGAGACATTGTCTCTAAGAAGTGTAGTGAGTCTGGGGGAGATGAGGCATTGATCTGGCTTTTATCCCATTGATTTCCAATTTCTCGGAGACTCTAAACAGGTGTTGATGGAGACGTTTATGCAGCTGATCGTTGTGTGGTTGTGGTTGCTANATGACCTCAAAAATCCTTTATCCTATTCCAGATTTTTGAAGTTTAGGATATGAGAGCCAGAGAGAGGAAAAGATTAGCAGAGGTTTTATAGACAGTTGGTGGCAAATGTAGATTTAGCATCGTGTCTGTTGACTGTGAATATCCCCGAAGGTCTCAGCAGATGAGTCTGAGTATTAGAAGCTGTGAAGACAGTAGTGGCTGATAGAAGTTTCCCCAAATTATCATTTTTACCTGAAAGCTTGGATTTTAGCATTGACAGCAGGCACTGGCAGTTGTCTTCTGAGAAGTGATGCTTTTAAGAAAATGACTGTCAAGGACCCACATGTAAATAACCATAGATCGCCTGTTCTTCATTCAGGTACTCAAGAGCTGAGATTTAAACAAATATAATGTATTGAATGTTAACCCCTTGAGGACAAATTTCAAAATACTCGGAGTGGTGAGATGGGGGGGCAGGGATCCAGGCAAAGTTCCAGCTCCCTGACCTTGGGCTGCTGACACCTCAGGGTCCCACCCTTGTGTGTGTGTTGCCAGAGACCCCAGCACCTGCCTTTGTGTGGCAGGATCTTTACATCTCAGGACAGGCCACCACCTGAAAGAGAGAGGTCTCTCACCTTAGCCCCCACTACCTGAGCGTCTCCGAATCAAGCCCTTCCTCCTGTATGTTTTGAAAACATCAATCATACTATGTGTAATCATTGATTCCATTTTGTTGTACTTATTAACCTAGGTTTACAACTCAGCTTAAAATTCTTCAGGAGCATTTACAAATGCGCATGAGCTTTGAGTAGGGTACCGGACACAGGTTAGGTCAATAGGAGTAAAACAGACATACTTTCAGCACTCACGATGTTCCCAGTGTGGTGAGGAAGGCAGAGGACAAACCAGTAAAAATCAAGTGTACTCCGGTGCATTATGACTGTTATATATGTATGCAGTGTTAGAGAAGATGGAAGACAGGGGTTGTGCATTACAGACATTTAGAACTTGTAAAATTAAAATTAAACACAGAGGGCAAAAGAGTGTGAGGGCTTACATCTCTGCCCTGGAGGAGCTGCCAGTCTGTTTAAGAAGAAAACAGTGTCCCTGATGGATATGATATTTGATGCAATGTCATATACAATGATTAAAGATTAATATAAAGTTATCTGATTGCTGCACACGCCTGAGGGCTGGGCGAGTTTAGGGGGTGATCAGAATCAGGTAATAATGTCTTGGATGTAGGATAAAGTCCACTTAAACTGAGCTGGAATGACTGCTACCCCCCTGTAAGAACAGACCTCTTCCCCAGGCATTTAATTTGAGGGGGAATCCTTGAAATTACAAGCTAATTTCATTGTAGATTTAGTCTTTAATGTGTCCCCATTTATTTCCATTTTCACAGAAAGAGACGTTGTCTCTAAGAAGTGTAGTGAGTCTGGGGGAGATGAGGCATTGATCTGGCTTTTATCCCATTGATTTCCAATTTCTCGGAGACTCTAAACAGGTGCTGATGGAGACGTTTATGCAGCTGATCGTTGTGTGGTTGTGGTTGCTATGCCTGCCTTTTGCCTATTAGGACACGAGATAGTTTATAAAATGACAATCGATTTTACATCCGGTGTTCAAGAATGACCGCATGACTTTTTAGTAGATGTCAAATGCAGCATGAAATTATTTCCAACTCATCCTCTGCTCCCCTCACCTACCACCTTTTCCCCTCAATCCATGCTGTGTGTGTGTGTAAAAGTGTGGTAGTTGCTCAGTCATGTCCAACTCATTTTGGCCCATGGGTTGTAGTCCGCCAGGCTCCTCTGACCATGGGATTCTCCAGGCCAGAATACTGGAGTGGGTTGCCATTCCCTTCTCCAGGGGATCTTCCTGACCCAGGGATTGAACCCAGGTCTCCCACACTGCAGGCAGACTCTTTACCCTCTGAGCCACCTATAGCTGTGCTTATTGAGTAGTCTGAATGTCAAATTTTTAGAAAATTATTATTTCTTCCTCAGTAATGGCAGCTTGCCCCAGGGGCAGCCACCACTCAGAGGTACGTTTCTCTTGTCCAAGTTGCCAGAGCCATCTGAAGGGGCTGGTGGGACTCCTCAGGGTGTGATGAGTAGAGGGGAGACTCAGACATCCCCCTGCTGCTGATAGGCAGATGAGCACAGTCTGTCCTGTTTCTTAAAATCCCCACGTGTCTTCCATCTATGCTGAGGGGATGTGTACCCAGCCCATGAGGGCAGCCAGCCAATAGGAAAATATGAAATATAAATTAAGTAAGGCAAGACACAAAGAGAGAGTGAATGGGGGTGGGAAGGAGACCTGCTCGGGTGACACGGTCTGGCAAGGCCTCTCTGGAGAGGTGTCCCTGGAGCAGAGACCTAACTGGTGGGAAGCCAGCCTTGAGAAGACCCAGAAGAGCCGTGCTCCAGGCCGAGGGGACACTGGTGCCACGGTGGTATGTGTGATGACACCTGTGCATGTGGGGTGAGACTGGAGCCCCCAGGAAGGGTGGACAGATGGAGCGCACAAGAGGTCATCAGAGCAGCATGCAAACCCCCACCAGACGCCCCATGTGGTGATTATAAGAAGTTTGGATTTTAGGCATAACCAGAAACCACTGGTGGCTTTGCGGTGGTGGAGGTGTGATCTGACCCCTCAGCCATCAGGGACAGACGTGAGCGTGGGGGTCTGAGGCATGCTGCACAGCCCTGTGCTGAGACTCACGCGAGAAGGGTGGAGCAGGTGAGATGGAGTAAGTTGCGCCTGCCAGTGGTTAGAAGTGCGGATACAGGAGACAGGGACAGAAGATGCCTTTTAGGGTTTTGACCCAAGGGAGTAGAAATGACAATACCCTTTCCCAAGACAGAGTTTCCATGAGGAGAAGCAGACGCTGGGTGGAGGAGGATGGTGTATTAACAGGTTGGTTTTATAGATTGCAGAGCCCTCGGCGACATCTGGGGGACACTGTCCTACAATGGATGATGGAGGAATAGACCTCCAGGGAGAGTGTGGGGCAAGAGGCACAGATTCAAAGTACTTTTCCCAGGTATAGACTCAGCTGGAAGACCCAGGACGGAGTGTAGAGACAGATGACCCCAAAAAGGGAGGAAGAGCTGGCTGAGATAGAGAAAGGAGAGGAGGAAAGCCAAGTGAGGAAGAGGCTTCAGGAGAAAGAATGTGTCCACCGTGATGAATGTACCAAGGACTGGGGGAAAGGAGAGAAATTTTAATCATTGTTTTTGGCACAATGCAGTTCACGGGTGACCTTGACAATAGCAATTTCAATAGCATAATGGGAACAAAGCTGATTGGAGTGGATGGAAATCAGGGGAAAGCGAGAAGTACAAAACAGAGCACGTGGGATTTTTTTTAAAGAGTTTTATTGTGAAAGGGGGGCAGGGTGTGGAGCCCAGGGAAGGTTTTCATGTTTATGATGATGATTGTGATAATAACCATTATCATCCATGATCACAGTGACCACCACTTATTGTGTAGTTAACACACACCAGGTCTGTGCCAAGTGCTTTCCAGGTGTAATCTTATTGCAGCTTTCAGCAAATCTGTGCAGAAGGCTCTGCTATTGTTATCAGTTTAGAGGCATGAGAACAGAGGAACCAGGTCCTAAATCTGACGAGAGAATGAGAGTTCAATGCCAAATCAGAGTGTCTTAAACACAGCAGATGGATACGTTAGCTCTAAGAGGCTGGCTGAAAATGAATGGAGTTCTTAACCCGACTTAGTGGAGATCTGGTTTGGTTGCAAGGGATAGTCCCAAATCAGACTGACTTACGAGAGAAAAGTGAGTGAGTTTCATCCACGTATCTCAGAAATCCAGAGTAGTGCTGACTTCAGGTGTAGCAGGATCCAGGAGCTCATGTGGGGTAATAAGAATTTAGTCTCTATCTCTGAACCACTGGGTTGTGCTTTCCTTTCAAGATTCTCAAGCAGGTTTCCCTACTTGTTAGCTTCTAGCAGCTCCAGGCTGACTTCCAACGGTTTGGAAAATCCAGGGTCAAAATTGCAGGTAGGGGTGACTTTTAGTCCACGGCCTGAGTCACCATCACTTGCCCATCTCTGAAATAGTATTTATCCTGGAGGGAATTTCATGACCTCATGCCTGCCTCCAGAGCCTGGAGGCCATATGTGGACATAGAGCCTAACTCTCCAAAGCAAATATCCAGGTTCTATCAATCAAGAAAGGGACACGGTGGGCAGCAAAGGTTTCCACTAAACCTTTAGTGGTTTAGATATCTACTAACCCATGGTACACTCAGGTGATCACTCTTACAGTATCCGGATATACCTCCAAGTGTTCTACTGGAAGATAAGTTCCATGAGGGACAGAGTCCTTCCAAGCCTGGTTCATCTAGCACAGTGAATGCCACATCATAGGCTCCGGTTTAAAACATGCATTAATTGAATGAATGCATGATCTTAATTCATCTGTAATGCTGCCTCATTTCACTTGACTCATTTACCTTCTTTTATTTTTAGATGGAGAGCTCTTCATTGTATTTGGAACTCATTATTTTTCCAACATTTAGTTCTCCAACTCTCCTGAGTTCTTAGTTTATATGAAAAGAGTATATTCAATTAATGTTCAACTCTTCAGAACAACGTTTTTGATGTTATTTTTTCAAAGGAGGAACAAGGACCTTGGTACAGAAACCCCAGCTCTCTCTGGGATGTCCCTGGAGGGTAAGAAGCTGATGGTTGAGCCGGAACTGAAATCCCCACCCGCTCTAACAAAGCTCTGGTTTGTCTGCCCCTCGAGGGGGTTTGTTTCCTCCCCACCGAATTCTGGAATGTAGAGCTCTGGGGAGAGACAGGTACAGGGCAAAAAGCTGTTTGGGCCCACTTGCTTCTGACACCGCAGCGCGTGGGGCAGAACTCTCTGTCTGGAAAACTCTCGAGTGGGTGTGAGGGGAATGCTGATCATCCTGGAAGGCGACGTGAAGTTCTATGCCGTGAGCGCCGCAGCAAGGACGCCGGAGGGCTCTAACTGCGTAAAAAAGAAACTTGAGTTCTGTGTGATGATTGTGAGGAAAGGCTTACAATGAAAAGAAATCAGGAAGGTCGATCTTGTCCTGCATGAACATAATACGTTCTTTCCAGTCATTTTTTTTTTTCCATAGGAAAAGCTTACAGGGAGGTTTATGGACGAGAACGTGACCTAGTACCTATGCTGAACAGGAAGGGGCAGTTTCCCGTAAAGATGGTGTGGAGTGTACAGCATTGCTGCCTGGGTGCAAACGCTAACCCTTCCCTTCTTTAGATGCCTGCAGGCGGGATGCTAATCACTTGCTTCTCAATGCCCTTCTTGGTAAAACACATATAATAAAATAGCGCTACTTCATAGGTTCTAGACATCAGTAGATATGTTTAGAGCATTTGAAATGGTGTTTGGCACATAGAAATCAATATGTGTGTGTGTGTATTTCTATTATTATTGTGAATGGGAAAAAGATGGTAATGTGAGTATGAGTGTGTGGGGAGGAGTTGGTGAGCTTTAGTTGGAAGCAGTTGCGCACGCGTGTGTGTGTGTGTGTGTGTGTGTGTGTGTGTATAGGCTCTGGGCAGAATGTTTTAACACTCCAGAAACTGAAATCACCTGTTGGGTGTCTCGCAAGTTTGAGAAGAGCAATTGCTCTGAAGTCAGAAATGGAATTAATGTCCTGGAAAGAACCAGAGGCGGATGTGAATAATTAAGCCTCTTAATGAGAACATTAATATTCTCCCCAATAGATTGATTTAGTGTTTCTCTTGCTGGAATTGTTGTATAAACCCACCTGGGCTGGCCATCTATCTTGATTATTCAGGACAAACTGCACTGGCAAAAATAAACAAATAAATACAGCCAGTCGACCCCCTAATTTCACACTGTTCTGTAAAGTGTGAGGTAAAGGAAGCATTGCACCCAGAATATACTGAGGCTGTGGAGGGGTCCTGAGTGGTGAAGATTTCTCAGCAGGTCATCTTGGGCTTTTGTTTTGTGTGTTTACTCATGTGAAGATGGGTTTTGTTGCTCAGCTCATGCCTCTAGCGTGCAATGTGCAGAATCAGAGACAGACAGTTGGGCCTCCCAAGGTCACTGACACCAGCTTTTTTCCAAGTATAAGGAAAAACCGTTAAGTGTCATTTCAGGGAGGTTCCGAAGAGAACTGGTACCATAGTCCTTTACATCTCAGAACAGAAAGAGTTCAGCAAGAGGCAAAGTGACAGGTAAGGAGTGATTTCTTATCAACAGAATAGGATGCTTGGCTACAGTTTTATAATCAAAGGAAAAGTAGAAAGGGGAGAAGCCTTTCTTTGTCTTTCTTGAGTAGACGTCATGCTTCCATCACCAGCTCCTCCTTCACGTCCTTGTCTCTACATAGCCAAGCTGGGTTCACAAATGACTATTTTGTGTGTGTGCAGAGAGCAAGTCCTGCTGCTGCTGCTGCTGCTGCTAAGTTGCGTCAGTCATGTCCGACTCTGTGCGACCTCATAGACGGCAGCCTAACACGCTCCTCTATCCCTGGGATTCTCCAGGCAAGAATACTGGAGTGGGCTGCCATTTCCTTCTCCAATCATGAAAGTGAAAAGTGAAAGTGAAGTTGCTCAGTTGTGTCTGACTCTTAGTGACCCCATGGATTGCAGCCTTCCAGGCTCCTCCATCCATGGGGCTCTCCAGGGAAGAGTTCTGGAGTGGGGTGCCATGGCCTTCTCCAAGCAAGTCCTAGGGATCAGTAGTTTATTGAGCCCACTGGATGGGATGCGGGTCCCATGCCACCATGGTTTCATTCTTTGGGGATGTCGTGTCTTATGCTTCTGTTGGGTGGATTTGTTTCTAAGCAAAGCTGCTTGGTTTTGTGGTTAAGCTAACGAGTTTTCTTGAGTAATCATTCCTACAGGGGTCTCCCATGTTGTTTCTGCTCACAATCCCCTAGTGCAATTAACTATTTCATCACCTGCTTTGTCTCTTTACTCTGTCCCTATCATAAGGACACCCATGGGTGGGAGTGATGTTGGCTCTGCAGGCAGACTGCTGGTCAGGCAGGACGGAGTGTCAGAGAGGATTCACCAGAGCAGTGGGACCAGGAGGAGGTAAATGTGAATAGAGATGGGTTTTTACAAGGNCTGACCTTATCTGTAAAAGGGGCTCAGGTGTCCACGTCCCTCCCATCAGCCTGAGCCAGAAAGTGCCGTAGGGCCCATTTTCTTTTTCTCTGCACCCTTGATAGAAAGATTAAGCCTGAAAATGGGATTTGCCAGGAGACCCATGGAGATGCACCTGCAATATTATTTTTGTGGTTGATGGAGTAGAAAGTTTCTGTGGGAAGAAGAAGCTTTGCTGCCAGCTCCGAGAACATGAGGGATAGGGTGGCAGGCCCCCTGTGTGCTCCTATCCTGCAGAGCTGACTGCAGCCAGGATGGAGATAATCTATGAGCAGGAGTGCGTGTCAGTACCGCCCTCAACCATATCCATCGTCGGGAGTGTGATGCTTATGAAAGCAAGACTCCCGGCACATCCCCACTCCTGTCTGGGGTGTTATCCATCTGGTGTTGACGATCACATCAGTCCAATCGGGAGTGGGTGGGGTGGGGGAGATGCAGGGAAGGGTAAAACAGTGATCCATCTGCCCAAGAGCACCTGCCCTCTTCATCACATCAGGTAGAGGGCCTGCCTCTGCTAATGCCAGGAGGAACCTGAGCTCTTATAGTAGGGGTGACAGGTGCAAGAAAATTTCCAGGTTAATATTCAGGCTACACCTCTCCCAGGCTCAGTTCTTAAGCCTTAATAACAATTAAAAACAAACAGAAACAAAAACTAACTTTATCAAGCGCTTACTCCATCTCAGTCTCAGCGCTGCATGCTCTTTGCAGCTGATTTAATGCTCCTAGCTCTCTGAACAGTATCACTCTTCCTGGGAGGATACTGCGTCACAGAGAGGTGACACACAGGGCTCAAGGTCACAGGATCCGAAGGAAATAAAGCTGGCATTCACCCCCAGAGAACTAACTCCAGATCGTGTGTTCCCTAAAGGCTGCACCCCAGGTAGAGGCAACCTTGATTTTATTAAGCTCTGAATGTGCAGCAGGCAGCGGTCTAAGGTCTTGTCACTAGTGATTAACATCTTAGTGTCGAACGCATGATGCTTTCCCTCTGTTTCTCTCACTCTTGCTCTCACTCCCTTACACACAAACATGCCCGCGCACACACAGTGCTTCTCTTCCAGTTAGTATTATGCCACTGGTCTTGAGGTCTGCCCCCCAGTGGAGCCCAGGATTGACCAAAGTGGGCTTCCCTCCTGGAGGAGCATCTTCTCCATCTCTCTCTCAAAATACTGCCGTTCAATCAAACATGGGCATGAATGCTCTTTCACACCCATAAGATAGGATCTGTTCCTGAATTAACTGCTATACTCGTTTCAAGAACAACTAAGACATTTCCTGTATCAAGGAGGTGGTGAAAGATGACATTAAGACTGCTGCTTTAAAGGACGAACAAATTTGGCCATCCTGCAACTTGCATGTATCAATGAGTTGGCTCAGTGCGACATTGATAATTTTGTGGTTTCCTGATCTTAAAGCAGGACTATCGTATCCACTTCCCGATTGCTGTGAAGTTGTCCCCATGACCACACTGCTAAGAGGATGCAGATAGACTTCAAATCTAGATCTGTTTCTGTATCAGTGACCACCAGCTGAATATGTTCTCTTACCTGTTTGTAAGCTCAGTGTTCTCACTTATTCTTATTTATGCTCACTCTTAACCTCACTTATCTGTGATAATGAAGTAAAATGACATATGTAAAAAATAAAGCCATGCTGGGCACATGGGGTTCAACATGGCAGCTGTTATGGAAAGATCAGTATAGGCTACAAGGAAAGATTTATTCCCTGCAAGTTGTAAATAAGAAGATGTCTGTATACAGCTATCTTCTTGTACCTACTTTTGTTTTTAATTTCAGAATGTGTGGGCATGAAGGATGTGTGTAATTTCAGGCGTGTCTGAGCTTTCACAGTGGCCAGAGAGCAGGGCTGGTAGAGGAGACTGACGAAATGCCGTCTGCCGAGTCAGCACCCTTCTTCTCCAGCACAGCCCCACTTTCTCCCCAGGAAGGTGGCCCCTGCTGCTGTGGGGATGGAGCCCTGAGCTTCGGAACAGCCAGAATGTTTTATCTTGTCAACTTGCTGCTAATTCATCAAAGAGAATAAATGGACAGAGTGTCTTGAGTGAATCTCATCTCCTCTAACCCACCAGACTCACTTCCCGAAAAGGCAGGAGATGGACCCCAGACGGGAACAACGGGAGGGAAAAGATGAAAGGCCTTGTCTGTGCTAACATCTCTGCTTTCTTTTTTATGAATCCATTTTTAGTCCTTGAACAAATGGACATAAATAATCTTAGCCATTAGCAGCTAAAAATGGACAACCATTTCTGGATCAGGAGAAAGACAGACTAATTATATTAATGTAGAGTAATTATATATATTTATTCTCTGTATCCCCACTGCTGTTCTGAGATAAAAGTCTCTTCAGGAAGGACTTGGTGAGGTGAGAGGAGCAGTGGGCTACATGGTGGATGTTTGGGAAACTGCAGCTGCCTAAAACTCAAAGATGGACTTGCACTGGAGCCTCTGACCGGCGCCAAACGCTGTGAGAGAAGGACCCTGGCCACCGAGGAGCTGGCGGCAGCTGCTTACTGCTAGCTGCTGGGGGAGTCTGGAGGGGGCACTTTAAGCTCACATCTTGAGTTAGGTTCTTGGTTCCACACCCATCAGGTGCCATGTGAGGGTTATTGCTGGAAGAAGATTCTGCACCCGCAGAATCTCCTGGTGTTTATCGCAGTGAGTTCTGGACTGGCTGCCCCAGCCTCTCACACAGACTTGAAGATGCAGACACCAAAGGAAGGCCCCCAGCCTTGACAGTCACGGCCAGCAGGTGTGTGTGATAGCTTTAGTGCTCTCCCCAGTGCCCCGTGAGTGCTGAGTGGGGCTAAGCCAAGCCCTCTGCACGATGACTGGGCGTATCTCAGGATGGGGCACCGAGTGGCACCTCACTGCCCCGTACAGGTGTGAAAGGGGCACCCAGGCTGGGGATCTACAGATGGGGACAATGAAGGGGCTGGTCAGATGGGTCAGACTGGAGCCAGAGAGACAGGTACTACGACTCACTGGTTCTAGGTCATATGCTAACAAGGTCCATTCTGTCTGGAGGAGGCCCAGCCCCACCAGCACCCAAGGAGCAGGGAAGGGCAAGAAGAAGTCTATTTCAGAGCAGCTTGAAGGAAGAATGTCAGGCTGATACAGCCACTAGGCACCACTCTTGAGTCTTCACTATGAAATCCTGGGCAATGAATGCAATCTCTTTTAGCTCAAGGTAAATGGCGATCATAATTTCTCCCTCATAAGGTTGAAGATTAAATGAGCTAGCATACATAAAAAACAAAGTACCGTGTTTGGCCTAGAGTAGACACCCGATAAATGTTAATTCTTTGCATACTAAATGGATACCTGTATTTGAATTCCTTTGAAGAGGTCTTGAAGTGCTAATTTGAAAGCCTGGTTCTACTGTTTCTTACTGGGCCGTGATTCAGCAAGCCAGCAAGTAGGAGATTTTTTTTTCCCCCTGACAAATTGCTTTATAGAAGTTCCAATAATTTCAGAATTTCCCACTGCCATTCAGCAGCCATCTCTGGTGCAAATGATGGCTACCCCTTCCTTAACCACACATTCTGTCTGCTCCTTATTTGTCTGTCTGTCCATTCTTCCTTTCCTTTACGGGATATTTTTGAGTACCTATTAAAGGCCAGATGCCGAGTGAGAGGGGCTTCACAAGTGGCTCAGAGGTAAAGAATCCACCTGCCAGTGCAGGAATTGCATCAGACACAGGTTCAATCCCCTAGAGAAAAAAATGGTAACCTGCTCCCATATTCTTGCCTGGAAAATTCCACGGACAGGGGAGACTGGCAGGCTACAATCCATGAGTTTGCAAAGAGTCGGACACAACTGAGTGACTGAGTCTGCAAGTATGCATGCTGAAGTAAGAACTGACTTTACAGCCATGGTTTCTTTTATTTATTTATTTGACAGTGCCAGGTCTTAGTTGCAGCCTCTAGGATCTAGTTCCCTGACCAGGGACTGAACCCAGACCCCCTGTATTGGAAGTGTGGAGTCTTAGCCAACGGACCACCAGGGAAGTTCCCTGGTGGTCATATTTTAAACAAAGTCCCTGCCTCATGGAGCTAGACTGTGCAAAGCCTTTCTCAATTTATATCCTATTTCAGCCATCTTGTAGACTTGCGGTAGGGTGCAGGAAAGGGAGAAACGAGCAGAGGCCCCTGCCCCCACCCCACCAAGCCCCCACCTGATAGGAGTCAGTGACACTTGTCCGTGTGTAGTTGCTTTAATGCCTTCCTTGGAAAAAAGAAAAAGTCCCAACTCTGAGCTCAGGACAAAGGTTAATGGAATGATTTTGGATGCCTCTGTTTAGTAGACAGAAATTCATGAAGGGAAACAAGCTGGAGTTCAAACTTTCCTGGATGGCTTTGTAAGAGGCCTTGACCATTGAAATCATCCCCCAAATAACCCTTTTAAACCTAAAAAGAGCAGTCTTGTTAATTAAATGTTTAGTGAATATCATAGCTGGCCTATCAATTTTAGGTAGAATTTATGAAGCAAGGGGCTGCGTTTTATATGCCGTGTTGCTCTATGAGAGTGGTGAATATTAACACCATGTGCTTTGTGGACTCAGCCTGGGCTCTCTTCTGGGAACTTCACGATGATGCTGTTAAGTGGATGGGCAGGGCATCCTGTCTTTATGCTACACGTTAGGGAACCAGGTTCAGAGCCTTTGCTACTTGGGCAGGTGTGGAGGGCTATGAGCTGCAGGGCCAGCACCTTCGGGGCTTAAATCCACACTATTTCTAACCTGCCGTTGTTGCACTTGGGAGTTGGGAGTGGGTAGCAGGATGAGATGGGAACACACGTTTCCACACACTCTGGACCTTTGAATGTGTTACTCTGACCGAGCATTTCAAGGATTTGATTTTGCTTTGATAGCACCTTGTCAGGGGTATCTGAGCAGTCTAGTGTTGAGACCTTGGTGAGACCCTGACCTGGTGCCAAGTCACTGTTACAACCAGGAGTTCTCCTTTCCAGGCAGGACTGTAGAAGCCCCGCTCCCAAGTCGGCTCCTTATGTGACTTACGAGCACAGTGGAGCAGAGGTCAGGAAGCCGGGCCAGATCCTGGCACTGCCTCCTAAGATTTTGAGGAACCTGATGGAGGGGTTCCCCCGACCCCTACTTTACCTCCTTCTGCTGCAGGAAGATCACGGTACCCAGGGCTTCAGTTGCTACGGTTGCTGGGTGAGTTTTATCAGCTATGTGTAAGGGGTGGATGGTGAAGGTGTTCATTTAATGAACACAGACACACAGACACACACATACACACACTAAATAACTCACACATGTATACACATTACAAACGGGCTGTAAACGTGTGTGCTGCACAAGGAGTGATGGGCATGCTTGTCAGAATGAATCAGATGATGGAATCTGGATAATCATCTCGGGAGGTTTCATGTGAGCAGAGGAGAAGAGCGCCAGCTTTGGGCAGGGACCCCGAGGAGTGGGCAGTGTAGCAGTGCGTCCTCTCACGTTCATCTTTCCCAGCCTTGACCCCAGTCAAGTATGCCTGGAGTCTTAGAACTGTTTTCTCTGAAGGACACTTGAGGTGCAAACTTCTGAGAAAGCAAATTCTCCCCCAGTATCACAGTGAACAGTGCCAAGATCAAAGAGAGGCAAGCTGCAAAATATCACGGGTTGAGGAAAGATGTGGGAGATTTTGCAGCTCAAAGATCAATTCTCCAAACTTCACTTATGTACCTGACGGAGGGGCTAGATCCTCAGGTGCTTGAGGATAGCTTTTTCTTCTTCTTCTTTTAAAATCATGCGCTGTGTGTAGGATTTGTAAAAGCATGTTGACACTAAGCCTCCTTCCCACAGGAAAGTTCTCATGAGGCTGGAAGGGAGACACACAGGCTCACACATATACTGTATACCCCCAGACTATTTAAGATTAATGACCACTAGACACACAGGCATCTGGGGGGACAGGTGAAGCGGCAGTTTAGAGAGAGAGAGAGTGCACCATCAGTGAGGGGCCTGGACTGGAGGGAGCCTCAGTTTTACCCAGATCAGGTTTAGAAATTTGGGGAAGAGAGATGTCTGGTGGAAAAGCAATGGGAGAAAAAGCAGGGCGGGCAGGACAGGCCCAAACCTACTGACCCAAGTGTTCCAGGGAAGCCTGGGGAAAAGCAGAGAGGATGAGAGTGGGGTGGGGGCACCTGTGCACACTGCCTACCAGACACCCAAACCACAGGGCACAGGTGAACCCTCGGACACATCGGATTTCCACATCCATTTTGATCCTTTTTCACGTGTGTGTACTTGAGTGTATGGGGAGAGTCCATACAATCTGCTCCTATAATCTGGTTCAAAAGCTTTATAATTACAATTTTTCACCATTATAAAGACTACCAAATATATTCTAGGTGGCATTTCCTGTAAGTTACTGTGTGTAACAGAATACTTGAATCCATTTGCCCAATCCACTCAAGTCATGATGAGGCAAATAATAATACATTACATACCAAATGAAGGTAGCACCACAGTACCCCTTCTTTTCTGATTCCCAGTCCTGCTTTCCACTGAGAATCCATGTTCCTGAGAGACATGACTAATACACCAAACAGGCAAGGCCTATAAAGTGTGAGCTTCTTGAATATAGTTGTCCAGATTCCACTTGAGCCTCTGCTGGTGGGGGCGCTTTGGCCCAGCAGCATTTGAAGCCAAGAAACTCTGAGCTGTATAATCAAATACTTAGTCACAGCTGTAATCACCCATGGAAATGCCAGCATTGAAAACAGACAGTCCTGAAACTTGGAGGTGCAATCCACATGTGAGAAGATGGCATACATTTGCACAAAGAAAAATCATTTGCATCTCTGTGGACTATGGAAGGAGTTGTTCCGTATTTGTATATTTATGTTTACCACTGGGCTGAACACGGTAGTCTGATATTGTAATTACTCCAGAATCACATCCCATTTTCCTCTCCATGGAGGGAGAGGAGCTATAGACTTGTCTCTGCATACTGTTCAGAGAGACCTCAATTCTTCAGCCTACGAGTGTGTCTTATTGTTGGAAGACTTCTTCAGACTCATCAGAGTTGTATGTAATGCAGACTCATAGGATCTGAACAGCACATGGGTTCAGGAATTCAACATGTCAGATCTCTTCTCCAGGGGTCTTTATATGCTCTGGTTTGGTAGATCAGTTGTGTACAGGTACAAGAAGGCAGGTCCTTTTGCTCAGCAACTCACCTATGGCAGTGCGAGAACTGAACACTGGAAGACTCATCCTGCACTCTAGATCTTTGACAATACGGCCTTGGCAACTCCAGTTTAAATGCAAGAGGGCTGGCAAAAACTCCTAGTTCAGTTCAGTTCAGTC
>SJYW01007583.1:147544-169436 GCA_006410735.1 Raphicerus campestris
ACGAATCAAGACCATCCCCATGGAAAAGAAATGCAAAAAAGCAAAATGGCTGTCTGGGGAGGCCTTACAAATAGCTGTGGAAAACTCCTAGTACTGGCCAGAAAAGTCCATCCGGGTTTTTCTGCATCATCTTATGAAAAAACCAGAGCTATCTTTTTGGCTGACACAATATAAGCACTGTTCCCCATATCTTTTATGGATGGTATGTCTTTACCATTGCCAGAATTGTCCAGGGAAAGCAGGTGGCTTGCTTGACATATTTTTCAAGTTGTAATTAAATATTCACAGAGCAGAAATTCATATGTAGTTCCTTGTCAAACATGAATTACATGCAAAAGCTCTATGATCATTGGCAAATAGCGTTTCGTAAGCTGTAGATCTTCTTGAGCATGTAGGGGCCCTGCACTGGCCCCATGTTTGCACATCTCCAGAAACCTCAACCAGAAAGGACTTAAGACCAGGGTGGGTGTATTGCTTCACTCTCTCAGAGCAGTTCCTAACATCCACCAACATTGCTCACCCACTTTGCTCCAGCAGCCTTCTCTTTATCCCCCCTCCTCCCCTCCAGACTCTGGGGTTCTCTGGTGGGTCTCCTGATCCTCCCCACCTCTGTACCCTGGGACACAGCCTGGGATGCCCGTGGCTTATGTATACAGGTTTCTGTAATGCATGGTCATGCTGAGTTGGTGTTTGTCTTCACGTCCCATGGACCACAAGCTCCCATGACATGGGGGCATGAACCATTTCCTTCCTGATGCCATCCACCCAGCATTCTGCATACTTAGCTCCCAGCCTCTGCTCAGAGCCGGCACTCCATCGGTGCTGCACTCTGCCTGGCTCTGTGATCCTTCTACTTCCTCTCCTGATGGGTAGATGAGAAGGGCTTCCTGCCACCTGTAGAATGAAGCTTGGTTTCCCCAAGTGTTAATCGTATAAACTCAGGAGAACCAGATGGGTGTGAGGTATCAGTGTGAGCCAGACCCTCGCTCTCCCCTCACAAATCCATGCAGGCTTACCATTTTCCTTTTTTTTCCTCCCCTCACAGCTTATTTTTCAAAACCCTCAGTAAATACGTTTAATAATCAGGCTGGTAGATTAGCATACAAAACCAGTCTTAACTAAATTTGAATTCAATCTTTATTTGAGGTGGTGACGGCTAATATTGACTATTGCATAGAATTATGAGAAACCCCTGAACAGTCAGCTCCAGTGGAGACTAGATCTATTTTTTAAAACTAGTTATTGATTTTTGCAAATAGGCTTTCCTGGAGGCTTGGGCAGATCGCAGTCTTTAGGTGAAGTGTGGAAGGTGATGGATAGTGAGGGCAAGTGCATTTTCCCTTTGTTCATCTACATTCTTATTAATAATAATATCTTTCATTTATAACTCCTTTCATCCTCAAGCATCATGAAGTGCTCTGCAGATGTAATAATGCTGTGTGCAGAGATCCATCACCGAGCCTTGTGGGGGGAACACAGCCGTCGTCTAGCTCCGCCGCTTGGCTGGACCGCAGCTCAGGGCCCCACAGCTGTTTTGGGGGAGACAGTTATAGGTGCTGAGCCTGGAGTGGGGCTAAGCCCTTTGACCTAACATCCACCTTGTCATGATGGGCACTGATGACTGCACCAGGTCAGGGCAGCAATTTTCTCAAAGAAATGCTCTGTCTAAGAACATCCCTCTGCTCCAAAAAGTAGGGGGTAAATCATTAATGAGGCAAGTGTGCTGGGTTGCACTGTGTGTGCCTGTGTGTGCGCGCCTGCATCTGGGGACAGCGGGGGCAGTAACAGCATTTTACACGAGGCTGGATCATCCAGGCTTGTAAGCATCTCCCCTGCAAAGCTTTTGCTTTCTCTCCACTGTAAAAGGGTGAATGTGGAAGAGTAACTCTTTGGGCTTAGTAGGTTGGTCAACCTCCAAGAGGAGACTGAGGTCAGATGGTCACTTGTCACTTACTGATTATGTGACCTTGGGCTACTGGCTTCCCCTCTGAGCCTCAGGTCCTTCACCTGTATGAGAAGACAATGGAACCCATCTCTTAGGGCTGCTGGAGAGCTGAGAGAGAACAACCCGTGCTTCTCACGGCACCTGCCAACAGGAAGCCCTGAATGCCAGCATCACCATTACTATTCCACAGATGAGGTCACAGCCCATCCCGAAATCTGAGCCATCTTTAAACCCCTTATGATTCATTTTTACCAGGCTCTTTTCCTACACCTTGGTAGATAACACATTATAAAGATTAACGACATGTCGGTTGGTTAAAAAGCAAGAGAACAGAGGAAAGAGGTGAGAGGGAAAGAAAGATGAGCTCATCCTTCAGTTTCCTTCCCTGGCGTTTGCCATCACGATTTACAGGTGATTTTTTTGCAAGTGTTGATTGTACGATGTTATTTTTATGATCACTGGGGCATCATCTGAAATCCATGTTCTCCAGGAAAGCTTACTGTCTCCATCAACAAAGAAACTGCTGGCCCTTCCAAACTGTGTGTTGAGGTCCCTCAGGTCCCTCTGCTAATTAGCAGCCCACATCCCCCCACCCCAAGCAGCCCATCCATGGAGTTTCGTGAGAGTGTCCATGCCTTCCTCTTGCTTATGGCTTTGTTTTCAGAAGTTTTACTTCCCTGTGGCTTGCCAGGTGGCGCTAGTGCTAAATAACCTACGTGCCAGTGCAGGAGACATAGAGATGTGGGTTCCATCCCTGGGTCAGGAAGATCCCTTGGAGGAGGAAATGGCAAGCTACTCCAGTATTCCTTGCCTGGAGAACCATGGACAGAGGAGCCTGGTGGGCTACAGTCCACAGGGTGGCAAAGAGTCAGACATGGCTAAAGCGACTTGGCACACACAGTTCACTGTGCTCTGACCTACCCGTGTGTTTCCGTTCCCCGGCTGTGCTGAGAAAGCAGACTCTTAGAGGCGTGAGCATTCCATCCTCTTTGTTCCCATGCCCCAGGCCCAGCATACTTCATGTCACGGGCGAGTGGCTGCTCACACGTCCCCTGATGCCAGCGGTGCAAGGGTGCTGTTTTGCTGTGTGCACTGGATGCAGCTGAAGCCGCACCAGCTCAGCTCGGCTGTGCGGGCAGGATGCAGCTTAATTACCTCTCCTGACGCTGATGAGGATCAGAGGATGGGTGAGCTGGAACGCTGAGTGGCACCAGCTGCCATTTCCCATTTCCTCACTGTCCCCAGCCTTGTCCACGAGAGGCTAGATTAGAAACGACATCCGGTTATTGCCACTTTTCTCCAGAGACATGTGGCTCATACCTGAAAGTGAACAAGAATTTTTGCTTCCTGCCTGTGATAAAGGGAGAGAGTTCTGTGCCCCCTGCTCCCCTGCTGACCCTCCCTCCGGCCACCCTGACGACCATCCATCCCCCTGGGATGCAGGGACCTGACTGCTACTGAACGAGTCTTACCTGCATCGGTGTCTTCGGCTTGTGAACCAGAATCTATTACAGAATTCTAGACTAAGTGCTAACAAAGGGGCACAGCGGGGGCTCTCACTTGGTGTCCGCTTTTGCCCCTTGAGGTCATTTATAAAGACAGTCTCTTCCTCCCAGAATCACAATCAGACTCAAAGGTATTGCAGGTTTGATTCCTAATCTCCTCCACGAGGCCAATAGCACAACAAGAGTCTTGTGAACTCTTTGGTTTCCCAGTGTGTGTGAAAACTATACGCTTACACGTCACTGTAGTGTCGTGTGTATGCCATGGCATATGTCTAAGGAAAAACGTGCATGCCTTAATTAAAAATACTTAGATGCCAACAAATGCCAACCGTCTTCCGAGACTTCAGTGAGCTGTACTGTTTAGTTGCAGAAACATCAAAGACCACTGATCACTGGAGCATTATAATATTAATAATAATGAAAACATTTGAAATATTGCAAGAATTAGCAAAATTTTGACACAGAAACCTGAAGTGAGAAAAAGCTATTGGAAAAAGAGTGCCCGGAGACTTGCTGGATGCAGGGTCATCACAAACCTTCAATTTGTAAAAACTTAAACATCTGTGAAGAGTAATCAGTGGATTCACAGCAAAGTGAGGTGTGCCTGTTCGATTATTTCTAAGAAAATATTCTGGCCTAAAAATTCAGCAAGATAATGTGTTGCTGCATCAGACGTCAATGGCCTCCTCACTCTTTTGCACTCATTCCTATACATATGGACGTGTCCTCTTACTGCACTATAAGGACCGTGTACTCTCAATGCCCAGCATCTGGTCTGTGGTAGGTGCCTGATGGATGTTTGTAGGAAGGCAGGAGAAGGGAAGTAAGGAGTGGGTGAGTTCCACAACAGACAGAGACCCAATTCCCCCATTGAAGGTGGTTGTATCCCAGGCTGAATGTCTATGATGTTGGTTAGAACAGGCCATACAAGAAGCATGAGAAGTGGTTGAGGGGAGGGATTAGAACAAAAAAGATTAAAATGCATTCCTTGCTCAGGTCACTAATGCAAGATTTTCCGAAAGACATAGAAACAAAAAAAGAAAAAGATCATCTCTTAATGGGATTTCTTGAAGTTGGCATGCATGAGCCCAAATCTTAAAAGGAAAGCCTTGCCTCTCCATACAGTTAAGTCATTTTTTTTTAACCCTGAGGTTGTTTGGTCTCATTCCCTTAGCTCAGAAAAACTACCGTCTAACATTCCCAGGGGCCAGGCAAGGGCTTCAGAAGCTGGTTTATTTGTATGGATCTTAAAGGCCACCCTCTGCCCACCCTCTAACCCTGAGTCCCCAGGAAGGAGAGGAGGAGAATGAACCCTGGTTGCTTTCTCTGCGTGCCAACAGCTTTAGCAGAGGAAACAGTCTCTGGGGCTTTTCCAGGGCTCTGACTCCCCAGCTCCTCGGGGTGGGTGGGGTGCAAGCTCCTTTTTGGGAGACTCCAGGGGAACTCTGCTCTTGAAGTAGGACTAAAGCATAGGAACTGGTGGGGTCAGAGGCAGCTGATGGGTTATAAGGACTTAATCAGGCAGCCATGCGCAGAGTTTGTGGATAAGGCAATGAGAAGGCTGATGGGGAAGAAGGAGGCGCAGGCGAGGCTCAACCCAGGTGTGCGGGCCGTCCCTCCGTCTCCAACCCCAGGCCGTTTGTGAGACCCTCTCCCTATGAATACTTATGGGTAACCCCCAGTGTCCCTGCAAGGCGCTGCTGCTTGTTATGGTGACTGATTGCAGGCCAGTGACTGTGTTGCAATGGCAGCGGCCACTCATTAGCTCGGGCGGGCCAGACAGAAAGCATCAGCTCATTCCGACCACATCCGCCCCTGGAGGTGAATATTCAACAGGAATTGATCTCCTTAATGAGAACACAGCCCGCGCCGCTTCAATGAGCAGCACTGGAATTTTAAACAGTTAATGATGACAGAGAGTTCAGCCTATGCCCACGTGTGCACTGGGGGGGACGTGTGTGTGTGTGTGTGTGTGTGAGGACGCTGGCACACAGATGGCGGGTGGGCGCTCGGCCAGGGCTGGGCCCAAGCCTTGTAGCATGTCTGGGGAGGCAGGGCTGAGCCTCTGGGGGCTGGAATGAGGGAGGCCTGCTCTCAAGGAAATGCCTTAAGGGAAGCACTTAAGGATGTGCCCCTGGGCCTGCTCCCCAGGACACGCTGCCCAGAGCCGGCCCAATGCCCCTTGGCTGTGAGAAACAGTGTGAGTCCCCCAGGATGAAGATGGATGCCGCGGTTCAGGAGGACACACCTCCTTTCCAGAGTAAACAGCTCCCCTTTTCTAAAACGTGGCTGGAGACCTCCTTCCCCAAACCCAAGGAACATAATTAAGAATAGGCTGAAATGGACAAGAAGACATGATAATTGATTGTGGCCTTTCTGCCTGGCAGCTGCACTTAATTAACCTTTAGATTCAAATATCAAGTAGTATCTGTGTGGGGAAGCTGGGGCAGCCGCCGTCTGACCACACTCATCTGTGTTTGCTGAAGGGAGAGTTCAGAGGTCACCTTGGGGCTGGGCCATTCCCAGTCACACCCAAACACTGCTCGGGCACCTAGAGAGTCTACTTGGATCCTCAAGGTTACTGGAGCATCCAGGGTGGGGTGGTGCCCTTGCAGTCTGCTCCAAATCTTGGAGTCCTAATGCTTGTCCATGGGAGTCCATCTGCGGGATTTCTTAGCTGTGCTTTCAGAGGACAGCCTCTGGCACAGGCCAGATGCCCCTATGCAGATAGCGAGGCCTGCCAGTCCTATCTGGCCCCTCTGGCTCACATGCCTGTTTGTCATCATCGCTCAGAAGAGCATCGCGTTTGAGAACAAAGCCCAGGGAGCGCGAGGCCTGCGGGTGAGCGCAGGGGTCAGGATACCAGTCACGCTCACTCTGCAAACCACAGAGGCCGAGGCCCAGGCCGGGCCTCGCGGGAGCCAGACGCAGTCTGGCTCTGTGGGTCCTCTGAAGGGGCTGGCCCCAGCAGCGTCACCTTGGCTGCCCAGTCTTTGAGGCTTGTGGCTGAGGGACAGCACAAAGTGTGCCTGAGACACATAGGGCTGGGTAATGCTCCGTGTCCCCGGTTGCTCCCACCCTCTGGGATCTGCTGGGGGTTGTTCCCCGCACAGCCCAGCCGGTGAGTTTTAATGTCTGCCTCTCAGGAGAGTGTGGAACCAGAAGCAGCACAATGGACGGTCTGACCTCTAGTTACAGCCCAGAGCACGATTTCTGTCTCTTTTTCTCCCATCTCACTGGTAATCTGGCTTCAAAAGAGGGTCAGGCTTTTCTGACCTGCAGAAGGGCCTGCCTGAGCCAACATGGGTTTTGAAGGTTGGACGTAGTGTTTCCAGCTATGCTGTGTCTGCCCTGGCTGGCCACATTTCAAAACAAGAAAAGAAAAGAGAGAGATTTAAAAAAATGGAAAAACAAGGCAAGAAAAGAAAGAATAAGATTATTCACATTTTTTCCCCTCTTATTTCCAGCATGTTCTATTCCTTTTAGGATTTTTTTTCTAAAGCAAAACTAACAACCCTGGTTACTAGACTCTTCAATAAGAGAGTTGTTACTTTTAGCAAAGGCAGTTTTAGCAGGAATACAGTGGGTCCCAAGGAAGCGAGATCCCAGCTCCATGGGACAGCGTGTCACACCTATAGCTATAAAGGGTCTGTCAGACTTGNTGGTAGGGAATAGGGGGAAGTGGGAGTGAGGATGAAACAGCAAGACATACTAAGAAGGAGTGGCCAGCGAAGAAGGTGGAAAGCTGGGTGAGCGTTGTCCTGGATGAAGAAAGGGGGAGGTCGGCTAAGTCAAATGGACACACATCAAGGAAACGAGGATTGAGAGGTGGTGACCGGCTTAACAGTACTAAGGCCGTAATTACCTCTGATCACTATAACTTTGTTAATCAGAAATCAATTTCCTAATAGGCCTCATCAGTGCTTAAAGTACAATTATCTAAAAGAAGAAACAAAGGGACAGCACTGGGTAGAGTTTCCTATAAGCGAGAAAGATACCGGAAACATAGTTAAAAACGTAAATAAGTAGGACACAGGGGGCACCATTAGCATTAAGCATTGACCGGAGTAATAGACATTTAAAGGAAAAAGGCGAGCTCCATGCCATAGCTCTGCCTCAGTCATTATTTTCATTGCATACTTATTATTTATTTTCATTTATGAAAAGTAAATCTGACCCTGCTTTAAAAAGATTTGTCTTTAGGAAGAAGTTAAACTACCCAGCAGAGCACAAGTGGCCCATTCCAGTTGGACCCTACCTGCCTTTCTGCCCCATCTCCTGTTCCACTCCCACCATACACAGGAAGACTAAGCTCTTGAGAGCTCCTATGAGGAACCATGCTTGCTTCCACCTCTGTCCCTCTTTCTTCTTCTGCAACAATTTACCTGCACGACACTCTCCCATCCTTCAGCACTGAGCTTAGTTGCCATCCCCTCTAAGTCTTCTTTTTGTTTTTTACCACTTGTCATCTCAGGACATGGTACTCACCCCATGAATTCTCAGATCACCCCAATCCATTCCCATCTCAGCGCTTATCACTTAATGTTACAATCATTTGCCTACTTCTATCTTCCACACTAGATTCATAAACTACATGAGAGCAAGTGTTAGTCACTCAGTCATATACAACTCTTTGCGACCGCATGAACTGTAGCCCTCCAGGCTCCTCTGTCCACGGGATTCTCCAGGCAAGGATACTGGAGTAGGTAGCCATTCCCTTCTCCAAGGGATCTCCCTGACCCATGGATCAAACCCACGTCTCCTACACTGCAGACAGATTCTTTACTATCTGAGCCACCAGGGAAGGTCATGAGAGCAATGGCCATGCCATGCTAAGTCACTTCAGTTGTGTCCAACTCTGTGTGACGCTACGGACTGTAGCCCACCAGGCTCCTCTGTCTACAGGATACTCCAGGCAAGAATACTGGAATGGGTTGTCAAGCCCTTCTCCAAGGGATCTTCCCAACCCAAGGATCAAACCCATATCTCTTAACTCTCCTGCATTGGCAAGCAGTTTCTTTACTTCTAGCACCACCTGGGAAGCCCAAATGACTAAACGTATTTCTAGCTTAAGTACTTAGAGCAGTGCTTTCGACAGGTCAAAGTAGGTGCTCAACAGCCAGCTGTTAAATGAATGAATTAACTAATAAAGATCACTTAATGGCTATAGAGTCTTTACCATATTATAATTATTAGTTTTTAGTGATGTTCTAGTTTTTCTCATTATTAATTTTTTAGTGATTTTACTCTTCATGAATATCTTCAAATCTGTTGATTTTTAAATGTTTATAGAATTACTAAAACCTGAACAAAACAGACTCTTGGAACTAAAACAATCCCAATCAGAAGGAATGGAAAACCTACCTGTTGAAGGAACAAGGGGAAAGGTCCCAGGGAATTCTCCTGCATTGAGCACGGAATAGGTGCCCATCTCCTTTTGGAACGCCTGAGAACAGTTTCTTTAGTGTGTCTTTTCCTCAATACCTGAATCGAGAGAAAGACAATTAACAATTTTTAAAAAAAAGCATCACAGTCTACTTCATTGTAAAACAGTAGATGGACCAGTCTCCAGTGTGTGCATACTAGATAACACGATCTTCTCTGAATTAGGTTAAAAAAATGTAACCAGATTTTAAAGGTTTCATGAACCAAAGAATTTTACTTTGTATACATTTCTGTATTAATCCTGACCAAACTTTCAGATTAGGAAAATCACTGTACTTTCAGGTTTTTCTGTTCTGTCCCAAAATGAAACAGAGAATGCATCCTCTTTCTAACAAGCTATAGAAAGCTCTTACTTGTTCTTTCTGCTAAAACCTCATACTCTCAGGTGAACCAGAGTGAGATCATGCATTTTCTTTGTTGCCTGAACACTCTAACTCCACTGTCCAATAAGGAAGCCACAAGCCACATGTGACCATTTAAGGTAATTAGAACTAAGTAAAATATATCTTCCATCCTTCAGTTGCACTAGTTACATGATAATTGTCATTAGTCATTAATTAATTAATGTTGGATGACTATATCACACAGTGCAGATTGTAGAACATTTTCATCATTGTTGAAAGTTCTATTGGAATTTTTAGTGATTTCCATTTCATTTCATGGTATAGTAAGGAAGATGCGATATTTCCTGAGAATTAATTAATAATATATTAAGCAATTATTAAAGTGCTAAGCAGAAACTTATTAATTTAAGTGACTTTTCATTACTATAATACACTTCACACTGATTAGTTGTAATTCACTACAGCCTTCCTCTTGATGTAGAATCTGGAATTACAGTGAATAATCACTGGCTGACAGCTAATACCACTCAGACACACGTACTACAGGATTTCCATCCTATTTTAACATCAGAATAACTGTGGCACTTGAAATCAACCCCTTACTCACTGGGAACTACTGCACTTAGCCTTAATTTAAATGCACCTATTGACTCTGGGTCAGGGGTAACTGAGCAGTAGTAACAGAGGTAACAAAAGGGATTGACTCATGTCCTTAAGCAACTGTGGATAGGTTGTTTGCACTAATAAAAAATTACCGGTGCTGCAAGAGAGGGATTGCCAAACTGACAAAGGCAGACAAAAGCAAGTAGACTCTGGAGGTGGAAGAAGCCTTCACAGAGAGGTGCCAATAGATCTAATAAAGCCAGATCCAAAGTCAATGCCTAACCAATGTCGAGAGGGGAGGAGGAGGGAGGAAAGGAGACAGGGAGGAAGGGAAAGCAAACAGAAAGGGGGAAAAAAGAAGAGGAAAATAAATCTTATTTATCCTTTTCTTTGCAATTTTTAATGAGAGCATTTAAATGAGAAGAAAAACACGCCTGAAAATATCAATGGACTTTTGAATACCTTCTTCTGATATTCCAGGAGCACAAGAATCTCTTTCTGTGTCTGTTTCTTTGTGTCAGAGAGCCATATGGTGAAAGATCTTTTCTCATCAGATAACACAACAGCGTGGGCTGTGTATACTGACCCATCTTCTAGAACTCTGAAATCAGGATCACTGGACTGGATGTGGTCTACAGACCCAAGGCACTCTTTCAAATTAACTGCAAGTAAGAATTTTCAAGTTGTAAAGTAAGAAACACATGCAAAACAAGGGAGGGAAAATGTTCTAATAATATATACAATCTTCTTCAAAACCCTGAAGTGGGATGAAATGAACCAATCAGTCTGCATTTAGCAAATATTTTAGCCAGCTTCTTTACACGTATTTTTTAAGAGTGATCATTCTTCTTCTGTTAAAAATGATAATTCTAGATTGCATATTTGTTTAAACAAGGTACTTAAAACTTTTATATTCTTCTAAAAGGCTTATGAAAATGATCTTCCTATTGAAGACATATGCATGTTGCAATCAGGACAAAGCTGAACTACACACCCACACACACACACCTGGATAAACAAACAGAAGAGCTTTTCTTAACAATATAATAAGCCTTCTAAGATACACCTGTCTTCAGCCAGAAATTATACACATGAACCCAAAGAGTGACAGAGTATATGAGTTTGGTAAGTAGTCAAATAAGAAAAATCTGTACATTCTTCCTGCCCCACCCCAACGTCACTAACTCCCCTGGGGACCACAGTTCTCTTGTGTTGTTATTCCTTTCTTTCTGGGGCTTCCTACTGAAATTCTGAAATTCTTCTCTCCCTGGGAATTTTCCCAAGTGCAAAGTTATAAAATACAAGTCTCATACCAGTGTTTCAATATTATATCTAAAAGTATCAAGTACATCCCATTCTTCCACTTATCTGCCTTAACAGAAACCAAAGTGATATCCTAATACCCACTAAAGTAATATCCTCTCAAAGAATTCATGTTACCCATGTGTAGTGTTTTCACTTTAATTTAAATCTGTCACAGATGGAAACATTAAGTCAAAAAAAAGAAAACTAAACATCTTTAGAAGTGATGATTTATTTCCCTTCTGCTCACGTTTTTACCAGAGTGATAAAGTCTGGTCTATTTCCCTAGAGGAACACCTTTACATCCTTTCTTTTCTTCCTTCCCAGGAATGGGACGCTTTTTGAAAAAGTAAATTTGGTATCTCTGGGACAAGCTGCATCTCTCAACAAAATCATGATATTTTCCTCCAATATTTCCTGTTCCATGGAGAAATTCCATCTGAACAGACCTGCCTGGTTGTTGGGAAAATTTGAGGTTCCCCAACTTCTCACTGGGCAAATGACTGATTAAACCCAGTTTTGAAAGGAACAGCACACCGTGTTATATTTCTCACTGCAGCCATAGCATTGATAAAAATTCTGCTCTGACTCTCTGAGCTCCTTACCTGTGCCTCTCAAATGCTTGGAATCTTGGAGTAATGAAAGGGCTGCTGCTGCTGCCGCTAAGTCGCTTGAGTCATGTCCGACTCTGTGCGACCCCAGAGACGGCAGCCTACCAGGCTCCGCCCCTGGGATTCTCCAGGCAAGAACACTGGAGTGGGTTGCCATTTCCTTCTCCAATGTATGAAAGTGAAAAGTGAAAGTGAAGTCACTCAGTCGTGTCTGACTCTTCGCGACCCCATGGACTGCAGCCCACCAGGCTTCTCCATCCATGGGATTTTCCAGGAAAGAGTACTGGAGTGGGGTGCCATAAAGGGCTACATTCTACATATAATTATGTACATAATTTTTACTGTTAAAACATAAATGACTACAAAAGCATGGATTAGAACATTTGCCTTAGAATTGATGACAGAATTCTATAGGGTTATAAAGAACTGCTGCTGCTACTGCTAAGTCGCTTCAGTTGTGTCCGACTCTCTGCGACCCCATAGACGGCAGCCCACCAGGCTCCGCCGTCCCTGAGATTCTCCAGGCAAGAACACTGGAGTGGGCTGCCATTTCCTTCTCCAATGCATGAAAGAGAAAAGTGAAAGTGAAGTCCCTCAGTCGTGTCCGACTCTTAGCAACCCTATGGACTGCAGCCTACCAGGCTCCTCCGCCCATGGATTTTCCAGGCAAGAGTACTGGAGTGGGGTGCCATTGCCTTCTTCTTATAAAGAACAGAACATATATTTTAACATATCTTGATTTATATCTTATTATATATACATTCAGGCTAATTCCAAAAGCAAAGATTGGATAATACGCTCTTTCCAGCATAAGTAAATTGCATTTCTGTTTTAAAAACATTGTTTTGAAAGTGCTCACCTCTGCCAATCATTTTGTCTGCCTCTAGTTTGGAAGGTATATTAAATGTCTCCTTTTTGCAGGCTTCACAAGCAAAACTGAAGACCTAAGGAAAAAAATGGTCACATTAATACAGTATAGAATAGAGAACAAGGTTTTAGATATGCAAAATAAATAAATCCTAGAGTTCTACTGTATAGCATAGTGCCTACTGTTAACCATACTGTATTGTATACTAAAATTTTTGCTAAGAGGATAAGATTTAAGTGTTCTTACCAAAATAAAATAGTAACAATAAGTGAAGAAGGCAAGAGAAAACTTGGAGGTAATGGATATGCTTATGGCATAGAGCATGATGATCTTGCAGCTACATACTTATCACCAAGTTCATATGCTTTGATATGCACAGCTTGTTGTGTGTCCATTTCACCTCAGTAAAGTAGGTTTGTTTTTTAAAAAAAGAATTAAGAACAAAGCCATATGATCGTCTCAATAGGTGCAAGCAACTGACAAAATCCAACACTGATTTACAATTTAAAATTTTCCAACAAACGAGGAATAGAAGAGAAGTTGCTCAACATGATAAAGAGCATCTAAGAAAAACATCATGATTAACAGAGAAAGACTGAATGCTTTCCTCTGACAGAAGGAAAAAAACCATGATGCCTGCTCTCATCACTTCTATTCAACACTGTACTGGGGCTTCTAGCTTCTAGCCAAGGCAGACACACACACACACACACACACACACACACACACACACACAATAAAAGGCATCCAGATTGGGAAAGAAGAAGCAAAATAGTTTCTATTTTCAAATAATATGAACTTGTATTACACATAGAAAATCCTAAGGAATCCACTAAAAGACTATCAAAAATAATAAATGGTTTCAGCAAGGTTGCAGAATACAAGGTTAAGACAGAAAAACTGATTGCATTCCTGTCCACTAGCAATGAAAAGAATCTGAAACCAAAAGCAAGCAAACAATTTCATTTACAATAGAAAACCCATCTTCATAGGTCAAAACACATATTCCCAAAATTCATCTAGCAGATTCAAGGAACTCCCTATCAAAATCCCAAAGTTTTTTTGTTTTGGTTTGTTGNTCAGGACATGGTACTCACCCCATGAATTCTCAGATCACCCCAATCCATTCCCATCTCAGCGCTTATCACTTAATGTTACAATCATTTGCCTACTTCTATCTTCCACACTAGATTCATAAACTACATGAGAGCAAGTGTTAGTCACTCAGTCATATACAACTCTTTGCGACCGCATGAACTGTAGCCCTCCAGGCTCCTCTGTCCATGGGATTCTCCAGGCAAGGATACTGGAATAGGTAGCCATTCCCTTCTCCAAGGGATCTCCCTGACCCATGGATCAAACCCACGTCTCCTACACTGCAGACAGATTCTTTACTATCTGAGCCACCAGGGAAGGTCATGAGAGCAATGGCCATGCCATGCTAAGTCACTTCAGTTGTGTCCAACTCTGTGTGACGCTACGGACTGTAGCCCACCAGGCTCCTCTGTCTACAGGATACTCCAGGCAAGAATACTGGAATGGGTTGTCAAGCCCTTCTCCAAGGGATCTTCCCAACCCAAGGATCAAACCCATATCTCTTAACTCTCCTGCATTGGCAAGCAGTTTCTTTACTTCTAGCACCACCTGGGAAGCCCAAATGACTAAACGTATTTCTAGCTTAAGTACTTAGAGCAGTGCTTTCGACAGGTCAAAGTAGGTGCTCAACAGCCAGCTGTTAAATGAATGAATTAACTAATAAAGATCACTTAATGGCTATAGAGTCTTTACCATATTATAATTATTAGTTTTTAGTGATGTTCTACTTTTTCTCATTATTAATTTTTTAGTGATTTTACTCTTCATGAATATCTTCAAATCTGTTGATTTTTAAATGTTTATAGAATTACTAAAACCTGAACAAAACAGACTCTTGGAACTAAAACAATCCCAATCAGAAGGAATGGAAAACCTACCTGTTGAAGGAACAAGGGGAAAGGTCCCAGGGAATTCTCCTGCATTGAGCACGGAATAGGTGCCCATCTCCTTTTGGAACGCCTGAGAACAGTTTCTTTAGTGTGTCTTTTCCTCAATACCTGAATCGAGAGAAAGACAATTAACAATTTTTAAAAAAAAGCATCACAGTCTACTTCATTGTAAAACAGTAGATGGACCAGTCTCCAGTGTGTGCATACTAGATAACACGATCTTCTCTGAATTAGGTTAAAAAAATGTAACCAGATTTTAAAGGTTTCATGAACCAAAGAATTTTACTTTGTATACATTTCTGTATTAATCCTGACCAAACTTTCAGATTAGGAAAATCACTGTACTTTCAGGTTTTTCTGTTCTGTCCCAAAATGAAACAGAGAATGCATCCTCTTTCTAACAAGCTATAGAAAGCTCTTACTTGTTCTTTCTGCTAAAACCTCATACTCTCAGGTGAACCAGAGTGAGATCATGCATTTTCTTTGTTGCCTGAACACTCTAACTCCACTGTCCAATAAGGAAGCCACAAGCCACATGTGACCATTTAAGGTAATTAGAACTAAGTAAAATATATCTTCCATCCTTCAGTTGCACTAGTTACATGATAATTGTCATTAGTCATTAATTAATTAATGTTGGATGACTATATCACACAGTGCAGATTGTAGAACATTTTCATCATTGTTGAAAGTTCTATTGGAATTTTTAGTGATTTCCATTTCATTTCATGGTATAGTAAGGAAGATGCGATATTTCCTGAGAATTAATTAATAATATATTAAGCAATTATTAAAGTGCTAAGCAGAAACTTATTAATTTAAGTGACTTTTCATTACTATAATACACTTCACACTGATTAGTTGTAATTCACTACAGCCTTCCTCTTGATGTAGAATCTGGAATTACAGTGAATAATCACTGGCTGACAGCTAATACCACTCAGACACACGTACTACAGGATTTCCATCCTATTTTAACATCAGAATAACTGTGGCACTTGAAATCAACCCCTTACTCACTGGGAACTACTGCACTTAGCCTTAATTTAAATGCACCTATTGACTCTGGGTCAGGGGTAACTGAGCAGTAGTAACAGAGGTAACAAAAGGGATTGACTCATGTCCTTAAGCAACTGTGGATAGGTTGTTTGCACTAATAAAAAATTACCAGTGCTGCAAGAGAGGGATTGCCAAACTGACAAAGGCAGACAAAAGCAAGTAGACTCTGGAGATGGAAGAAGCCTTCACAGAGAGGTGCCATTAGATCTAATAAAGCCAGATCCAAAGTCAATGCCTAACCAATGTCGAGAGGGGAGGAGGAGGGAGGAAAGGAGACAGGGAGGAAGGGAAAGCAAACAGAAAGGGGGAAAAAAGAAGAGGAAAATAAATCTTATTTATCCTTTTCTTTGCAATTTTTAATGAGAGCATTTAAATGAGAAGAAAAACACGCCTGAAAATATCAATGGACTTTTGAATACCTTCTTCTGATATTCCAGGAGCACAAGAATCTCTTTCTGTGTCTGTTTCTTTGTGTCAGAGAGCCATATGGTGAAAGATCTTTTCTCATCAGATAACACAACAGCGTGGGCTGTGTATACTGACCCATCTTCTAGAACTCTGAAATCAGGATCACTGGACTGGATGTGGTCTACAGACCCAAGGCACTCTTTCAAATTAACTGCAAGTAAGAATTTTCAAGTTGTAAAGTAAGAAACACATGCAAAACAAGGGAGGGAAAATGTTCTAATAATATATACAATCTTCTTCAAAACCCTGAAGTGGGATGAAATGAACCAATCAGTCTGCATTTAGCAAATATTTTAGCCAGCTTCTTTACACGTATTTTTTAAGAGTGATCATTCTTCTTCTGTTAAAAATGATAATTCTAGATTGCATATTTGTTTAAACAAGGTACTTAAAACTTTTATATTCTTCTAAAAGGCTTATGAAAATGATCTTCCTATTGAAGACATATGCATGTTGCAATCAGGACAAAGCTGAACTACACACCCACACACACACACCTGGATAAACAAACAGAAGAGCTTTTCTTAACAATATAATAAGCCTTCTAAGATACACCTGTCTTCAGCCAGAAATTATACACATGAACCCAAAGAGTGACAGAGTATATGAGTTTGGTAAGTAGTCAAATAAGAAAAATCTGTACATTCTTCCTGCCCCACCCCAACGTCACTAACTCCCCTGGGGACCACAGTTCTCTTGTGTTGTTATTCCTTTCTTTCTGGGGCTTCCTACTGAAATTCTGAAATTCTTCTCTCCCTGGGAATTTTCCCAAGTGCAAAGTTATAAAATACAAGTCTCATACCAGTGTTTCAATATTATATCTAAAAGTATCAAGTACATCCCATTCTTCCACTTATCTGCCTTAACAGAAACCAAAGTGATATCCTAATACCCACTAAAGTAATATCCTCTCAAAGAATTCATGTTACCCATGTGTAGTGTTTTCACTTTAATTTAAATCTGTCACAGATGGAAACATTAAGTCAAAAAAAAGAAAACTAAACATCTTTAGAAGTGATGATTTATTTCCCTTCTGCTCACGTTTTTACCAGAGTGATAAAGTCTGGTCTATTTCCCTAGAGGAACACCTTTACATCCTTTCTTTTCTTCCTTCCCAGGAATGGGACGCTTTTTGAAAAAGTAAATTTGGTATCTCTGGGACAAGCTGCATCTCTCAACAAAATCATGATATTTTCCTCCAATATTTCCTGTTCCATGGAGAAATTCCATCTGAACAGACCTGCCTGGTTGTTGGGAAAATTTGAGGTTCCCCAACTTCTCACTGGGCAAATGACTGATTAAACCCAGTTTTGAAAGGAACAGCACACCGTGTTATATTTCTCACTGCAGCCATAGCATTGATAAAAATTCTGCTCTGACTCTCTGAGCTCCTTACCTGTGCCTCTCAAATGCTTGGAATCTTGGAGTAATGAAAGGGCTGCTGCTGCTGCCGCTAAGTCGCTTGAGTCATGTCCGACTCTGTGCGACCCCAGAGACGGCAGCCTACCAGGCTCCGCCCCTGGGATTCTCCAGGCAAGAACACTGGAGTGGGTTGCCATTTCCTTCTCCAATGTATGAAAGTGAAAAGTGAAAGTGAAGTCACTCAGTCGTGTCTGACTCTTCGCGACCCCATGGACTGCAGCCCACCAGGCTTCTCCATCCATGGGATTTTCCAGGAAAGAGTACTGGAGTGGGGTGCCATAAAGGGCTACATTCTACATATAATTATGTACATAATTTTTACTGTTAAAACATAAATGACTACAAAAGCATGGATTAGAACATTTGCCTTAGAATTGATGACAGAATTCTATAGGGTTATAAAGAACTGCTGCTGCTACTGCTAAGTCGCTTCAGTTGTGTCCGACTCTCTGCGACCCCATAGACGGCAGCCCACCAGGCTCCGCCGTCCCTGAGATTCTCCAGGCAAGAACACTGGAGTGGGCTGCCATTTCCTTCTCCAATGCATGAAAGAGAAAAGTGAAAGTGAAGTCCCTCAGTCGTGTCCGACTCTTAGCAACCCTATGGACTGCAGCCTACCAGGCTCCTCCGCCCATGGATTTTCCAGGCAAGAGTACTGGAGTGGGGTGCCATTGCCTTCTTCTTATAAAGAACAGAACATATATTTTAACATATCTTGATTTATATCTTATTATATATACATTCAGGCTAATTCCAAAAGCAAAGATTGGATAATACGCTCTTTCCAGCATAAGTAAATTGCATTTCTGTTTTAAAAACATTGTTTTGAAAGTGCTCACCTCTGCCAATCATTTTGTCTGCCTCTAGTTTGGAAGGTATATTAAATGTCTCCTTTTTGCAGGCTTCACAAGCAAAACTGAAGACCTAAGGAAAAAAATGGTCACATTAATACAGTATAGAATAGAGAACAAGGTTTTAGATATGCAAAATAAATAAATCCTAGAGTTCTACTGTATAGCATAGTGCCTACTGTTAACCATACTGTATTGTATACTAAAATTTTTGCTAAGAGGATAGAACTTAAGTGTTCTTACCAAAATAAAATAGTAACAATAAGTGAAGAAGGCAAGAGAAAACTTGGAGGTAATGGATATGCTTATGGCATAGAGCATGATGATCTTGCAGCTACATACTTATCACCAAGTTCATATGCTTTGATATGCACAGCTTGTTGTGTGTCCATTTCACCTCAGTAAAGTAGGTTTGTTTTTTAAAAAAAGAATTAAGAACAAAGCCATATGATCGTCTCAATAGGTGCAAGCAACTGACAAAATCCAACACTGATTTACAATTTAAAATTTTCCAGCAAGCGAGGAATAGAAGAGAAGTTGCTCAACATGATAAAGAGCATCTAAGAAAAACATCATGGTTAACAGAGAAAGACTGAATGCTTTCCTCTGACAGAAGGAAAAAAACCATGATGCCTGCTCTCATCACTTCTATTCAACACTGTACTGGGGCTTCTAGCTTCTAGCCAAGGCAGACACACACACACACACACACACACACACACACACACACACAATAAAAGGCATCCAGATTGGGAAAGAAGAAGCAAAATAGTTTCTATTTTCAAATAATATGAACTTGTATTACACATAGAAAATCCTAAGGAATCCACTAAAAGACTATCAAAAATAATAAATGGTTTCAGCAAGGTTGCAGAATACAAGGTTAAGACAGAAAAACTGATTGCATTTCTGTCCACTAGCAATGAAAAGAATCTGAAACCAAAAGCAAGCAAACAATTTCATTTACAATAGAAAACCCATCTTCATAGGTCAAAACACATATTCCCAAAATTCATCTAGCAGATTCAAGGAACTCCCTATCAAAATCCCAAAGTTTTTTTGTTTTGGTTTGTTGTTTTTTGTTTTTTTTTTTTTGCAGAAATTGAAAATCAATCCTTGAGGAAATTCAGGGCACTGAAAGACGAAATTAACCTGAAAAAGAACAAAGTTGAAAATTTTCCCAATTTCAAAACTTAGTACAAAAATACAATAATCAAGGCAGAGGGGTACTAGCATAAGGATAAACATATAGATGAATGGAATAGAACTGAAATTCAGAAAACAGGCCTTTCTGTTCTTAAAAATACATTATTGGTCTGGTTTGCTGCCATTTATTTTAATATTTAAAATACTTGATCATAAGAGAGATCAGGCTTCTACTTTTTTTTCATACCATCTTCATAAAATGAGTTAGGGAGAGTTCAATTTTGTTTTGTTTTTTCCTAATCTTTGAAACAATTTATAAAAGGTAGAGGTTATTTGTTCTATATATTTATGGAAGAATTCACCTACCACACAGGTCTAGGCTTGATGGATACGAGGGTGTGTATAAGTGGAGATATTTGGCTTCCAATTCAGTGTCTTTATAAGTCTATTTAGAATTTGTACACCTCCTCAAGTCAATGTTGGCAATTTGTACCTTGTAGAAAATTGCCTATTTTGTCTCTTTTCAGATTAGCTAGAATAATACATAAATATTATTATCTATTTGTTAAAACTTCTATCCTCTCCATAAATGTGACTGTTTTTATTCCTAATACTAAAAAGCTATGCCTTTTCTATTTTTCACTTGTGCAATTGTAGCAGGTTTGTCTATACTTTCAAATAATAGTGTTTGGGTTCGTTAATCTTCTATATTGTTTGTTTCATTTTTTAAAAAACTGTCCCTCTTAAGATATATTCTAACTACACATGTATTTTAATAAAAAATAAAAGGAACACTATTGCACTTGCCTTAAAGTTATAGTTTGCCTTAAAGTTATAAAGGTTTAGAAATAAAATATTACTATTATTTTCAAAGCATTTCAAAGTAATGCTATTTTTTCCTATTTAACTCTCCCCAATTTCATTTCTTCCCTGATAGAGGGACCTCCCCAAATTCAAGTAAACTCTAACGGATGATTTTTTATCTTGGTAAATCATTTACTTCCCTACTTCCGCTTAATTGTATCCCATGTGTATGTACCCCTAAAGAAGACTGGTTCATTTTATCAATTTTAAGCCGTACATATATATATAGTCATATGCTAATTGTAAGCAACTTGATTTCTTTGCATGAATTATGTTGTGTAGTTTATCCATGCTGAATATATAGCAGCAGGTCATTCGTCTTTGTCTCTGTATAATAAACATCACTGGAAATGATGTACAATTAATTCAAGGTGAAAAGTATGCTATAAAGGAAAATGCTATTTTAATTCCTTTTGACGAGCCCTTTTAGCAAATGATATATTAACCATGTCCAAGTACATACCATTTATAATATAGAATAGATAAAGAGATAAAGTAGATGAGCAGACAAAAGTATCACCAACCAATACAGGAAGAGAGCAGTTTCCTTGAGGAGCAGAATACTGGCAAGGTTGGCAAAAAGGGTGAAAAAAATTAGTTTTGCCTGGTGAATATTAAATTTTATATTCCTATGGGAAATCCAGTGGAAGCACAGTGCCTTCCCTGCTGGCTCATTGATAAAGAATTCATCTATAATGCTGGAGACTCAGGAGATGCAGGTTCAATCCCTGGGTCAGGAAGATTCCACCTAGAGGAAATGGCAACCCACTCCANGTGAATATTAAATTTTATATTCCTATGGGAAATCCAGTGGAAACACAGTGCCTTCCCTGCTGGCTCATTGATAAAGAATTCATCTGTAATGCTGGAAACTCAGGAGATGCAGGTTCAATCCCTGGGTCAGGAAGATTCCACCTAGAGGAAATGGCAACCCACTCCAGTATTCTTGCCTAGAGAATCCCATGGACAGAGAAGCCTGGTGGGCTACAGCCCAAAGGATCACAAAGAGTCCGACGCGACTGAGCACACACACACACAGGAAATCTAAGCAGAAAGGTCCAGAAGACAGCTAGATAGATAGACCTATACTTAAGGGCAACTCAAAGCCAGATATACAAATCAGGGAGTCAGCAGTAGCTGGAGAGTGGTTGAAATTATGGCACAAATTGGATTTCCAGGGAGAGAGTGAGCGAAAGTCACTTCAGTCGTGTCCCATTCTCCAACTCCATGGACTATACAGTCCATGGAATTCTCCAGGCCAGAACACTGGAGGGGATAGCCTTTCCCTTCTCCAGGGTATCTTCCCAACCCAGGGATCAAACACAGGTCTCCTGCACTGCAGGCGGATTCTTTACCAGCTGAGCCACAAGGGAAACCCAAGAGTACTGGAGTGGGTAGACTATCCCCTCTCCAGGAGATCTTCCTGACCCAGGAATCCAACCAGGGTTTCCTGTATTGCATGCAGATTTTTTTT
>SJYW01007583.1:169529-212013 GCA_006410735.1 Raphicerus campestris
TTGGGGGGGGTGGGGGGGGTTGGTTCTCAAGCTGGGCACTATTGATATTTTGATGCAGGCAATTCTTTATTGTGGAGGGCTGTCCTGGGTAGTGTGGGATATTTAACAGCATCCCTAATCTCTACCCTACTCTGTGGATAACAACAGCAACAGCTCTGTAGGTGCCAGAGAAATCACATCTCTACTCCCAGTTGTAATAGCCACAGGTGGGCAGCGAGCAAGGAGCAGGAAGATTTCTGGCAGCAGAAGGGTGCCAAGGACATGTCAGTCTTGTATGAAACTTGCTCAACTTCTTTCGATGCTTTCAGAGTGTGCTATTTTTTTAAATCTTATTTATTGTTTTGTACTGGGTGTAGTTGATGTCCAATATTATATGTCTCTGGTATATGATATAATGATTCAAAATATTCAAAGTTATACTCCATTTATAGTTATTATAGAATATTAGTGGTGTCCTGTGTATGGTACAGTATGATACATCCTTGTAGCTTATGCTGGAGAGAGTGGCATTCACATGAGAGACTCATTTCTGCTTTCTAGGGGACAGAGGCTGATCAGAGTATTTTTCTTTCTCTGACTGTTGTTTAAGTAACTTTAATTGAGAATTATGAACATACCAAATTGGCATATACTCAAGGAGTGGGGGAGGCTGTTCTCCTTCCTTTTATCTCTACATTTACTCAGCCAGATTCCAGTTTCCTTAAGCAGTATGATTTTAAGAACTATGCCATGTTTGATTGCTCTGCTTTAAACACAACCTGTAGGCATTTATCTAAAATTTAGATTTTTCTAAATTGTCAAAATTGTCCAATACATTGCTAAACAGTCACATTTCCTAAGTTTGCCTTTTTTTTTTTAAAGTCAGTTTATGGTGTGACCTCGTTATGAACTTACACTCTGCTAAACTCCCTGTGGATTTGTATAAACACTGCCCCTCAGCTACTTTTTTCTCATCTTCTGTTTTACAGTTGTTTCAGATCCTATGGCATGGCTTTTTGTTTCTCTGTCACATCTGCTTGGTAAACTCAGCTCATAATTCTAGCCTCTTGAGATATTTTGAATCCTATTTTGTCTCCCAGTGTATTTACTATTCCACCCAGCTTTGTGCCATCCACAAATTTTGACAAGTGTGCTTTTTGTATCTTTGTTCAAGGCATTGATGAAAATATTGAATAGGATGAAGACTAGAATCAGAGTCATCACTGGAGACCTCTTTCAAGATTGCCAGTGATTCATTCATCAGAAACTTTTGGTCACAGTTTATTAAATGAATAACAGATTCATGCCATTAAATTATAATCCAATCCATATTTCCTTATTGTGTTACAAGGGTACTTTAATGACTCTTTAAATATTTGAAGATTCTTCCTGCTCTCACGAAATTGCTTAGAATCTGCTCCTGCCCTGACTGGTGATTCAGTCACACATCCAATTCATTTAGCAGATATCCAAGGATACTTTGCATAGATCAGGTGCTCTCTAGATGCTAGACCTGAGATACTGGGCACTGATAGTCCTCCTGTCAATTACCGGCACAGTGGGTTGAAGTGGTGTCAGGAACGCTGTGATGGGGGCCTGGAGAGGGGAACCTGCTAAGCCCCAGGTGTAGGGGTTAGGGGCCACCAAGGAGGTGACTTTCAAACTCTCTTGAAGACTGAAAAACACTTTTCCAGGTGGGAAGGATGGAGTAAATACACAAGAACCTGAAATGGGAGCAGGGCCATGGAAAGCTCTGGCTTGCCTCGCAAGATAGGAAAAGGGAATGAAGGGCATGACTCCTGAAGCCCCTGAGTTTCTGGCCCTTTCGCCCTCCTGGACATCTTCCTCTCAGTGCTCTGGGGTGCCAGCATCTGGCCCTAAGCCAGCACTTGATACTGTCCACCTGGCTCAAAACAGTGGGCTGATACATTTCTGGGGTGGGACATTACTTGGCTGATGGTCTTTTGCACTTTGTTGAACCACGTTCACCAATCTTGTGTCAGTACAGTTGACTTACTAATAGTTAAATCCCAGGCTTCCTCCACATGCTGCTGGTAATAGCAAATGCTTATACTGGAGTAGACTATGAGCATCTTTTTTACTCTAGATTCTGTTGTTTTGTGCATTAAGCACTCTTCCAAATATGTATGTACCGTTACATTCTTGACAAGCAAGTCTTTTACATCTGTTTACTTACACAGTTTAAAGTTTTGTGAGAGCAAGAATTTTATCTATATGTGGTAGACACAATGTACATTTTTTCTTCAAAGGATAAAAGGAAATAAATGGTAATCTGTTATTGTTCTATATTAAATACATCTGAGAATGCTTTTAACCCCCAGAAATGTCCAGACATGCTGACTTTGGTAAACTAACCAAAATTTAGATGAAGATAGCCAAATAGCCATTAATCCATGTCAGTGCATGATCCATACCAGTGTCCTTGGCAGTGTGGAAAATTCACCTGGTCTCGCTGTGACTCCTTAATCAGGCATGTTTGTGTACAGATCATTCACACTGCAGATATCTTAGGGTGGAGTCTGTGGGGATCTGCAGAAAGTTTATTCCAGAGCACTCTTGGGTAGAAGATCTGTAGGAAGGGAGTCAACAGTGGCTGAAAAGAAGGGTAGATTTTGCTGCATTTGTACAAACCATCAACACTGCAGGAGACCCTGGAGCTCTGATGGCCCTTTAGATTCACCCCTAAAGGAGGGGATAGGGGTGACAGATATTCACGATCCCATACAGCCCAGGCTCTGGGAGGGGGGACACCTCCTTGAAGGGAGGTGACCTTGGATAAAGCAAACTGTTGACCTTGCATGGAGGGAGGTGGCTGCATTCCTCTGGGGTAGTTCCCAGCCAAGGGGCAGCAGGTGGGACCCTCCACAGCAGTACTTCTGGCATCTGGGAAATGAGTGTGTCTGTCCTGTGGGAATGAATACTCGATGGGTCCCCACATCAGTAATAAGAATCAGGAGGGTAATGTCTTCAGTGCAAGAGCTCATGGATCTCTTCTGAAATTCTGCTCAGCTTTCGATGGGAACTTTAAAAATCACCCATTTCCTGTTTCCATCTTAATTGTTCACCAGTTCAGCAGAGATGTAGGGTAATGACCTGTCCACTTTCTATGGTGAACCGACTCTCTTACCTTGAGTTACAAATGGCTGATTTTTAATCCGGCCTTAATTCTGTAGCCAGTAGTACTGCCAGGGCTTCCTTGGACACTCATGCTGTTTTTGAGGTCTCTTCCTTCCAAGAGACTGGGAAACTGAAGAGGCTCAGTAGTTGGTGAACCCTTTGCAGGACCAGAAAGCATGTAGCCATACACAGGATCCCACTGACAGGATAACCTGTGCACTTGAAGTGCATGTGGACATGTGTCTACCCTCTTGGAATGCTCTGCATTTCTAGAAGGTCAATCAGTTCAGTTGCTCAGTCATGTCCAACTCTTTGCAATCCCATGGACTGCAGCATGCCAGGCCTTCCTGTCCATCACCAACTCCTGCAACTTGCTCAAACTCATGTCCATCGAGTNGAAATTGCTTAGAATCTGCTCCTGCCCTGACTGGTGATTCAGTCACACATCCAATTCATTTAGCAGATATCCAAGGATACTTTGCATAGATCAGGTGCTCTCTAGATGCTAGACCTGAGATACTGGGCACTGATAGTCCTCCTGTCAATTACCGGCACAGTGGGTTGAAGTGGTGTCAGGAACGCTGTGATGGGGGCCTGGAGAGGGGAACCTGCTAAGCCCCAGGTGTAGGGGTTAGGGGCCACCAAGGAGGTGACTTTCAAACTCTCTTGAAGACTGAAAAACACTTTTCCAGGTGGGAAGGATGGAGTAAATACACAAGAACCTGAAATGGGAGCAGGGCCATGGAAAGCTCTGGCTTGCCTCGCAAGATAGGAAAAGGGAATGAAGGGCATGACTCCTGAAGCCCCTGAGTTTCTGGCCCTTTCGCCCTCCTGGGCATCTTCCTCTCAGTGCTCTGGGGTGCCAGCATCTGGCCCTAAGCCAGCACTTGATACTGTCCACCTGGCTCAAAACAGTGGGCTGATACATTTCTGGGGTGGGACATTACTTGGCTGATGGTCTTTTGCACTTTGTTGAACCACGTTCACCAATCTTGTGTCAGTACAGTTGACTTACTAATAGTTAAATCCCAGGCTTCCTCCACATGCTGCTGGTAATAGCAAATGCTTATACTGGAGTAGACTATGAGCATCTTTTTTACTCTAGATTCTGTTGTTTTGTGCATTAAGCACTCTTCCAAATATGTATGTACCGTTACATTCTTGACAAGCAAGTCTTTTACATCTGTTTACTTACACAGTTTAAAGTTTTGTGAGAGCAAGAATTTTATCTATATGTGGTAGACACAATGTACATTTTTTCTTCAAAGGATAAAAGGAAATAAATGGTAATCTGTTATTGTTCTATATTAAATACATCTGAGAATGCTTTTAACCCCCAGAAATGTCCAGACATGCTGACTTTGGTAAACTAACCAAAATTTAGATGAAGATAGCCAAATAGCCATTAATCCATGTCAGTGCATGATCCATACCAGTGTCCTTGGCAGTGTGGAAAATTCACCTGGTCTCGCTGTGACTCCTTAATCAGGCATGTTTGTGTACAGATCATTCACACTGCAGATATCTTAGGGTGGAGTCTGTGGGGATCTGCAGAAAGTTTATTCCAGAGCACTCTTGGGTAGAAGATCTGTAGGAAGGGAGTCAACAGTGGCTGAAAAGAAGGGTAGATTTTGCTGCATTTGTACAAACCATCAACACTGCAGGAGACCCTGGAGCTCTGATGGCCCTTTAGATTCACCCCTAAAGGAGGGGATAGGGGTGACAGATATTCACGATCCCATACAGCCCAGGCTCTGGGAGGGGGGACACCTCCTTGAAGGGAGGTGACCTTGGATAAAGCAAACTGTTGACCTTGCATGGAGGGAGGTGGCTGCATTCCTCTGGGGTAGTTCCCAGCCAAGGGGCAGCAGGTGGGACCCTCCACAGCAGTACTTCTGGCATCTGGGAAATGAGTGTGTCTGTCCTGTGGGGATGAATACTCGATGGGTCCCCACATCAGTAATAAGAATCAGGAGGGTAATGTCTTCAGTGCAAGAGCTCATGGATCTCTTCTGAAATTCTGCTCAGCTTTTGATGGGAACTTTAAAAATCACCCATTTCCTGTTTCCATCTTAATTGTTCACCAGTTCAGCAGAGATGTAGGGTAATGACCTGTCCACTTTCTATGGTGCACCGACTCTCTTACCTTGAGTTACAAATGGCTGATTTTTAATCCGGCCTTAATTCTGTAGCCAGTAGTACTGCCAGGGCTTCCTTGGACACTCATGCTGTTTTTGAGGTCTCTTCCTTCCAAGAGACTGGGAAACTGAAGAGACTCAGTAGTTGGTGAACCCTTTGCAGGACCAGAAAGCATGTAGCCATACACAGGATCCCACTGACGGGATAACCTGTGCACTTGAAGTGCATGTGGACATGTGTCTACCCTCTTGGAATGCTCTGCATTTCTAGAAGGTCAATCAGTTCAGTTGCTCAGTCATGTCCAACTCTTTGCAATCCCATGGACTGCAGCATGCCAGGCCTTCCTGTCCATCACCAACTCCTGCAACTTGCTCAAACTCATGTCCATCGAGTCGGTGACGCCATCCAACCATCTCATCCTCCGTTGTCCCCTTCTCCTCCTGCCTTCAATCTTTCCCAGAATCAAGGTCTTTCTAAGGAGTGAGTTCTTCGCATCAGGTGGCCAAAGTATTGGAATTTCAGCTTCAGCAATAGGTCAGAAAAGCACAAAATTGAACTAGCTCCTGAGTACAGAACACCATATGCAAAAAACTGCAACCCATTTCCCCCAGAATCCTTTGTTCTTGGGTGGAATTGCCATCCATGTACTAATGGGTAAAATTTGAGAGAAGACCTGGGCTCCAAAAGACCTGCTCAGTCAGTCAGTTCAGTCGCTCAGTCGTGTCTGACTCTTTGCGACCCCATGAATCGCAGCACACCAGGCCTCCCTGTTCATCACCATCTCTCGGAGTTCACTCAGACTCACGTTCATCGAGTCCGTGATGCCTCCAACCATCTCATCCTTGGTCGTCCCCTTCTCCTCCTGCCCCCAATCCCTCCCAGCATCAGAGTCTTTTCCAATGAGTCAGCTCTTCGCATGAGGTGGCCAAAGTACTGGAGTTTCAGCTTTAGCATCATTCCTTCCAAAGAAATCCCAGGGTTGATCTCCTTCAGAATGGACTGGTTGGATCTCCTTGCAATTCAAGGGACTCTCAAGAGTCTTCTCCAACACCACAGTTCAAAAGCATCAATTCTTTGGCGCTCAGCCTTCTTCACAGTCCAACTCTCACATCCATACATGAGCACTGGAAAAACCATAGCCTTGACTAGACGGACCTTTGTTGGCAAAGTAATGTCTCTGCTTTTGAATATGCTATCTAGGTTGATCATAACTTTCCTTCCAAGGAGTAAGCTACAGGGGCTCAAATGTCCACGCCTGCACCTCTGCTTCTGCCGGCACGCGTGTGGGTGTGTTTCTATCAAACACTGAATTACATCTCAGCCTAATGTCTGTGTCTCTCTGCATGCCCTCCACGTCAGTGAAAGATGAAAAGAGAATGAAAACAAAGAAGGAATGTGCCCAAGCAAGGGCGCTGAGGCTTCTCCAGCACTTCCAGTGATTCCAGTTCCAGCAATCCTAGGGCTCATACCCCTTCCTTGAAGCGCTCAGTTCTCTGCTTTGCCTTCCAAAGGCATAGAGAATCTGTCTCCTGGACAGATTCATTAACAAATTAATAGAATAATCAGCAGGGCTTTGTGTGCATTTTAGAGATAAAAAACTAGTAACAGCATTCTTTGACTCTTTAATGGGCCGATAAGCACCCACTATCTGCTCTGTGGCTGAGCTAATCATGCAGATAAAGGAGGTGAAATCAATCCAGAGTTCTGCGGAGGTCATTTACAGCTGAGGCTGTGCTCTGCAGTGGCTGGAAGACATTGTGAAGATGATAACAGGGATGTGCGAAAAGAGAAGGAGGCGTGCAGGGCAGGTAGACCCAAACTTCTAAGTTGTGCTATGCCTGGCAAAGTCCCCAAAGCCCCCATCTGTAGGGCTTCACCCTTAGAGGCATCTGGTAAGTTTGGGAGAAACGCTTTTGGGGTGTGCCTGCTCTTCAACTGGTTTGACATCTGATCCGAAAGTCATGGAAGTGAAGGAGCTCTCTTCCCCTGCCTTGCCCTCCTCCTGTTTGAAATCAAGTGACTATGATTGCTTTTTAGAGTGAAAGATTAATAGCTGAGCTCTTTTGCAGGCAATTATTAGGTAGGTCTCCTGCTCAGCCTGCAGGCATCACCCCACCCTGGGCCCTTACACCTTCACAGGTATATGTGGGCACCTAGGGTCCTCTGCCCCATCCAGCGATGGTTGCTGCTCTCTGGCACATTGCTTGACCCTGTTTTGTGCCTGGCCACCTGTGGGTCACTGCCCATCCCCAGGTCGAAGGAAGGACTGGGGTGGGGGGGGGGCATGTGTGGAACTAAGTGGTGCTGTCAGGCCAACACAGAGACTTTCACACTGCATGGTGCACAGAGGTATAGGGATGATGCTAGAAGACAGAATGACTGGAGAAGGGCCTCGGCCACCCTCCGGATGGCAGACGTATCTTTGCTTCCCACGGTTCCGGCCAATGAGGCTCACCAGTCAGAGGCAGCTTTCAGCGGCACGCTGCACCAAAACTTGCGCAAAAGTTCATTCATTCAAACAGGGCGAGTTTTTGACAAGAAAGTGACAATGATTAAGCCAGACAGAATTTCGTTGCTCATTTAAAAATAAAGAAGTAGCTTATTCAGGCTCTTATGATGAGCCAGAGTCGGAAAGCCTGGCTCAAGGTCCTGCTCTAGCGTCTCCACCTGCTGCCGCATTAGGACCCCAAATGGCTAATCTCCCCCTGTCCACGGAGTTCACATTCCAGATAGAAGGAAAGAGGAAGTACAAGGTAAAGTAGGGGGTGGGGAGTCTCATTGTAAGAACTCTCCCTGGAAGCGGCATATCCCATGAGACAGAATTAGGTCATCTGGTCACAGCCAGCTCACTGGATGCCTAGACGTTCCGAGGTTTATGACACAAGTGACCCAGAGACCCAAATGATAGAGTAACCACCAGCGGTCCCTTCCCCTAAGGGCCAGGAGAATGCCCGTCTCCTGAAACAAAGCTTATNTGGCATATCTCATGAGACAGAATTAGGTCATCTGGTCACAGCCAGCTCACTGGATGCCTAGATGTCCCGAGGTTTATGACACAAGTGACCCAGAGACCCAAATGATAGAGTAACCACCAGCGGTCCCTTCCCCTAAGGGCTAGGAGAATGCCCGTCTCCTGAAACGAAGCTTATAACATAATGAAACTTGGAAAAAAAATCAAAAGGTTAAATAAAAGATGGGATTCACAGAAGAGATCCATAGGGGAAATCTAGATCAAATGTGCTTAAATATAATTAATAAGTATCCATTCTTAACAGTTTATTCTTGGATCACTGAGCCACTAGGAAGAGATGGTGTGGACGTTGGGAATACTTCTGTAGTCCATGAACAAAAGTCTCTCTCTCTCTCCCTCTCTCTCTCTCTCTCTCTCTCTCTCACACACACACACACACACACACACACACAGGAGTATACATCTCACCTCTGGAGATACACAACAACACTGCTCTTACCCAAAGGTCCGTCATGTGTTCCTACATACAGAAATATCCAAGTGCTATAAAAAGAGAAGGGGTAGAAAATTAGAGAATAAAGGAATTGGGGTGAAAAAGGAGGTGTGTGGTCTCAGTTCTGAGTCCCTGTCCATCCAAGGGTCGAGTGTGGACCAAATCCATGGAAGGCTAATGTCAATTAACATCACTGGGCCTTGAAGCATGGCGGAGAACAGGTGCCCCCCATGCTGGCAGGTGGCACAGACCTGACCCTCTCTTGGACAGGAACCTTCCGGTGTGGCTCCCAACAGTGAGGTGCAGGCAGTGTGACCTGGTCAGGCCCCCGAGGCCACAGAGGGCAATTCCAGCCTGTCCACCACATCCTTCCACCAGGCACCCCGGCACTCCTTTCTCTACCTGGTTGGTGCTCAGCTGTCAACTGCAAATGATGGACAGGATTTCAACCGCCTCTGAGGAGAGCGCAGAACCATTAATAAAACATCAACAGCACAGGAATCCACAGGAGCCATAAAATAAAATCAAAATTAAATAACAAGTCAGAGCTCTGGCAAAATCCTACTTCCAGGAGTCTCGAGGGAGACAGTTATGTCCCAGGAGGTGTTGACTATGGAGATGGCTTTCAAGACAGGCAGAGGAGGCAGCTTGACTTAGATAACAGAGAAGGAGGAAGGCCCCTCGGGGAGATGCCTGTTCTGTGCAAGTGCGTGGGTGCCCACTTCCTTCCAAACCAGAATGCACCTGAGTGCCTCTGTGCTTCCGCCCCTTCCTCTTCTCCCCAGCTGGCTTTTCCACCAGATTTCAGCACAGGAGTGATGTGGGCCAGCTGCGTCAGGAAGTCAGGGGACCCGTGTGCTCCCTACGGGGCAGGTGGCAGGTGCCCCCAACCTGTGCATCCAGGACGCCCTCCAGGACTGTGGGGAATGTGACACCCGTCGAGGTGCCAGGTCTGCTTGGTTCGTTTCTCCATCTCCTGGAGAAGTTCTGTGTCATTGATTCTCTGCTTTGTCTTCAGTCTATGCTGTGGCCTCCGGAAAGGTAGTCAAGACTTAGAGGCCTGCATTCTCTCTAAGAAGCAAGAGTGTTCAGTGTTTCCCAGGTTTGCCCCTGAGAAAGAAAAGAAAGTGGTAGGTTGAAAATGCCCCCTCCCAAAACATCCACACCCTAATCCTGGGCCTTGGGAGTGCTCGTTTAATATACACGTTTGTTTGCTTGTTTGAAAGTCTCAAAGTTTCCACCCCAGCCTTAGCATCCAACCTATTATTTCATCCCTTTCAAACAATTTGATCAAGTTTTCTCTCTTTCCTTCTGTCAAAAGTCGAGTTGTAATCCCAGCTGCTTGTCACTTAAAAGAAGAAAGTTGTAACATAACTAAAAAGACTCTCCCTGCAATGATCACACCACGTTGAAGCGAGAGTTCTAGGAGCACCCGTGGCAGACGCGCGGGTCCCTTTAAGCACATCCCTCTTGTGATCTCCCCCTGGAGGCTGGCTGACACCTGGTCCATAGATCAGGGCTCTGAGGCTGAGGCTGCCTGTAAACCCAGGCTTTGCTCGCAGTACCCCCGGTTGCTGTCCACGTTGGGTGATGCTTGTTTGAAGCACACCTGGAAACACACCTGGAGACTTGTACTCAAGAGGGCCCCAGGCACTCGCTCTTCACTGACACAGACACCAAGTCTGTGTCCCAGCCACCCTTCCACCCTCCGAGAGCGTGGTGCAATGGCTGAGTGTGGTCTGCAGGGAGCGTCTGCCATGGACTGCTGCCCCAGCGCTCCATTTCAACCAGCTCCACGGGGCTGGGGGGACTGACGGTTTATCCGCACAACAGCGGAGTCCAGGTGAAAACCGCTGCCCTCACCTGTACCTTCTGCTGAAACCCCCTTCTGTCAACTCAGCCTGAAAAAAACAGTCTATTTTTCTTGTTATAAAGGTCTACTCTTAGGAAAAACAGGAGTCTTTTCCTCTCAGGAGCGTTAGTGTGAGTGCATGTGCTCACACAAGTGTGTGCCCATGTGTATAAAGCCAGGCGTGAGTGCGATAGTTATTAAAATAAGGATTCTACTCTGTTGAATGTAGTCATTCTTTTTTTTTTCCTCTTAAGGATCCCTGTCTAATGATCCAATCGTCTTTCTCTTTGCAATTTTTTTTTATTAAATGGTATGTTATTGCCTTTCCTTTGAATGAAATAAGATTGTGGTTTTTATATATCTTCATGACTTCTGCTCCTCTATTCTGGGATTTTCCCTATTTCCTAGAGGATTTTGCTAGTATGAAGCGTGGTAAAGCCAGTTGCAGTTGTCCACCATGGACTACCCCCTGCAGGGCCTTGACAGCTGACCTGGTTCAACATGGGTTGCTACCTATCAAGTACGTATTTTGGTCAGGGGCGTTTTATAGCAAGCATGGGGCTCCAGGTTTGTATTTGGAAATTCTAACAACCCTTTCCCTTTGGCCAACTTCCATTTTCTTTTTTGTGTCATTAGTGAGTTTATTATTATTTTTTAATTGAAGGGTAATTGTTTTACAATATTCTATTGGTTTCTGCTGTACAAGAAAATGAATCAGCCATTAGATGTATATATATATCCCCTCCCTCCTGAGCCCCCCTTCCCCCTCCCATCTCGCTTGCCTCCTCTAGGTCATCACAGAGCTCTGAGCTGAACTCCCTGCACTATACAGCAGCTTCCTACTAGCTCTCTANCTGCAATGATCACACCACGTTGAAGCGAGAGTTCTAGGAGCACCCGTGGCAGACGCGCGGGTCCCTTTAAGCACATCCCTCTTGTGATCTCCCCCTGGAGGCTGGCTGACACCTGGTCCATAGATCAGGGCTCTGAGGCTGAGGCTGCCTGTAAACCCAGGCTTTGCTCGCAGTACCCCCGGTTGCTGTCCACGTTGGGTGATGCTTGTTTGAAGCACACCTGGAAACACACCTGGAGACTTGTACTCAAGAGGGCCCCAGGCACTCGCTCTTCACTGACACAGACACCAAGTCTGTGTCCCAGCCACCCTTCCACCCTCCGAGAGCGTGGTGCAATGGCTGAGTGTGGTCTGCAGGGAGCGTCTGCCATGGACTGCTGCCCCAGCGCTCCATTTCAACCAGCTCCACGGGGCTGGGGGGACTGACGGTTTATCCGCACAACAGCGGAGTCCAGGTGAAAACCGCTGCCCTCACCTGTACCTTCTGCTGAAACCCCCTTCTGTCAACTCAGCCTGAAAAAACAGTCTATTTTTCTTGTTATAAAGGTCTACTCTTAGGAAAAACAAAGTCTTTTCCTCTCAGGAGCGTTAGTGTGAGTGCATGTGCTCACACAAGTGTGTGCCCATGTGTATAAAGCCAGGCGTGAGTGCGATAGTTATTAAAATAAGGATTCTACTCTGTTGAATGTAGTCATTCTTTTTTTTTTCCTTCTTAAGGATCCCTGTCTAATGATCCAATTGTCTTTCTCTTTGCAATTTTTTTTTATTAAATGGTATGTTATTGCCTTTCCTTTGAATGAAATAAGATTGTGGTTTTTATATATCTTCATGACTTCTGCTCCTCTATTCTGGGATTTTCCCTATTTCCTAGAGGATTTTGCTAGTATGAAGCGTGGTAAAGCCAGTTGCAGTTGTCCACCATGGACTACCCCCTGCAGGGCCTTGACAGCTGACCTGGTTCAACATGGGTTGCTACCTATCAAGTACGTATTTTGGTCAGGGGCGTTTTATAGCAAGCATGGGGCTCCAGGTTTGTATTTGGAAATTCTAACAACCCTTTCCCTTTGGCCAACTTCCATTTTCTTTTTTGTGTCATTAGTGAGTTTATTATTATTTTTTAATTGAAGGGTAATTGTTTTACAATATTCTATTGGTTTCTGCTGTACAAGAAAATGAATCAGCCATTAGATGTATATATATATCCCCTCCCTCCTGAGCCCCCCTTCCCCCTCCCATCTCGCTTGCCTCCTCTAGGTCATCACAGAGCTCTGAGCTGAACTCCCTGCACTATACAGCAGCTTCCCACTAGCTCTCTAGTTTAGACACACTAGTGTGTAGATNCCCCTCCCTCCTGAGCCCCCCTTCCCCCTCCCATCTCGCTTGCCTCCTCTAGGTCATCACAGAGCTCTGAGCTGAACTCCCTGCACTATACAGCAGCTTCCCACTAGCTCTCTAGTTTAGACACACTAGTGTGTAGATATCAATGCCACTCTCTCGATTTGTCCTACCCTCTGCCTCCCCCTCTGTGTCCGCAGATCAGTTCTCTTTGTCCGTGTCTCCATTCCTTCCCTGCAAATAGGTTTATCAGTACTGTTTTTCTAGTTGGCTGAATGGCATCACCGACTCAAAGGACGTGAGTGTGAGTGAACTCCAGGAGTTGGTGATAGACAGGGAGGCCTGGTGTGCGGCAATCATGGGGTCGCAAAGAGTCGGACATGACTGAGCAACTGAACTGAACTGAACTGAATATACAATTGTTTTTCTCTTTCTCTTTTCAATTTTTACCTTTATTGAAGTATAGTTGATTTACGATGTTTCAGCTCTACAGCAGTGTATAACAGCAATGATTCAGTTAAACATACATATCTATCTTTTTCAGACTCTTTCCTTTATAATTATGATCAGATATTGAATATCGTTCCCTGTGCTATATGGTAAATCTTCACTGTTTATCTGTATACAGTATGTATCTGTTAACCCAAAATTCCACTTTGTCCACTGTGGTTACAAGTTTGTTTTCTATGACTGTGAGTCTATTTCTCTCTTTTCTAAAAGCTCATTTGTCTCACTTTTTTAGTTTCACATATGAGTGATATATGGTATTTGTCTAACTTGATTTAGTATGATCATCTCTAGGCTCATCCACGTTACTGCACATGGCATTACTTCATTCTTCTTCATGGCTAAGGGGTATTCCATTGTATATACATACCACATCGTCTTTATCCATCCACCTGCTGATGGACTTCAGTTTTCTTCCATGCCTTGGCTAACACGAGTACTACTACTATGAACTCTGGGGTGCACATATCCTTTTGAATTAGAGTTCTTCCCCAGTATAGTCCCAGGAATGGGACTGCTGGACCATGTGGTAACTCTATTTTTAGTTTTTTAAGGAACCTCTACTGTTCTCCATGTTCACTTCACCAACTTCACCAAGTGTAGGAGGATTCCTTTTTTCCCCATACCCTCTTCAGCACTGATTAATTGTAGACTTTTTGATGATGGCCATTCTGACCAGTGTGAGGCGATACCTCATTGTGGTTTGATTTGCATATACCTGAAAATTAGCGATAGTTCATGGGGTCACAAAGAGTCAGACAGGACTTAGCGACTGAACAGCAAATAATCGGTGATAGTGAGCATCTTTCCATGTGCATGGCCAACTTCAGTTTTCATTCATCTGGCTTCCTCACTACCCAGACAGGGAAGACGGCGCCCCAGGCTGGGGAACTGAGCACAGTCAGGCTTCTCGAAAGGGCTGCATGTGATGTGCTCAGCTCCAGGGGGTCAGGAGGATACTTTGAAAGGAGGAGGGAGGGACTTAGACTTCCTGCCCTGAAATGGACCCCTATCTCCTTTCCACTGTGTTGCCAAGGGAACCACCCTCCAGCTCCACTTCTCTATCTGGTAGCTCTTTCTTTTGGGGCGATTCAAGCTGTTTAAAGCCAGACTGGCAGCCTCCTCGGCTCCGGTTCCTGACATTTCTGACTGACGCTGCTGGCTGCACCGCATGGGCAGGCTCATGGCAGCGTGCAGAGCTACAAGAAAAACCTAAATTTAAATGTTAAAAAGCTTTTGTTCATTACCGGTGGCATTTCGCCCCTCCCTCCATTTGTCACTTGGAGCAGAGCTGTGACTCTTTTAATATCAAACAAATAATAAGCTCCCTGCAAAGTGATTTTTCTGACAAGGAGCTCAATATATTAAACTTTATCTATATTTTAATAGCCAATTTCACACCAAACTGCCTTCTTAATAATGTATTTACCACCTGGGGATATTATTCCAACCCATCTGGAAAGAATTGGAAATTAACTGTCCCTAAACTGAGCCTGTGTGTGCTTTCCACTTGCTGTGGCAAACAGCGGTATCTTTGCTGGGGGCAGGGTGCGGTGAGAGGGGGTCTCCCACCTGGGAAGGGTGTGATCTGGAAGAGAAATGATTGTAGGTTTAGGGCTTTGAATTCCTTCTCCAGAAGCAAAGCTCATTCCCATGATAAGCTGAGAAGGGATGCGACTGGGTAGGACAGGGCTGCTGGGAGCAAAAAACTGTCCTGCCGTGTTTTAGAGAGAACAGACTTCCTTTACTGCCGATGGCAGTGGGTTGGCTTGGGACAAATTTCCTACGGGCTAACCTGCAGTTTCCTCTTCTGCAGGAGGAAGCAGATAGCTAGATGCCTTCAGGGATCATTTTTTGTGTGTATGAAACTTGCATGCATGGTGGCAGTTCCGCCTCTCTCTTGAAAACGCTTTATCCTTCTTTACCATAATGTGCAGTATTTGGAGGACTGTTGCTTTACTCTCGTGGTTATTAATACCCATGGAAGTTGGCAAAGACTGAGAAGCTGTGTAGACACTAAGATGAATGAAGAGCCCTTGGAGAAGACAGGAGAGCTTCTCACTGGGGGAGCTGTTAACAGGTAGCCACAGGTAATCACAGGCTCCCTCCAGTGATCACAGGGAGAAATGACCAGACTGTGTCCAACAGACCATTGAGCTAGCACCATCAGATCACGCAGATGGACAAGCACTTCCCAAGCCACACCCTGCTGGGGAAGATGTGAGGATGAGAGTGTTCTAAAAGGAAAGGGTTGTGACAGGGCGGAAGTGTGGCATCTTTCTTGGGGACTCGGGGAGGATCACCAAAGACAGTGGATATTTTACCTGCATCTTGAAGGATGAACAGGTGGTCACAGGACATTCAGGTAAGAGTGTGGATGTGTGTGCAAGCCCAACTCTGTGGACTCTGAGGGCGAAGCAGGAGGAAGGGACTTACTAGGAGTCAGACAAGGTCTGGGTCCCAATTTGAATGGAACCTAAATCTCTGGTGTGTGCTAAAGGTTTCAAAGAGACTATGAAGAACTGCTTTGTTTTATGACTCTGAAGACATAAAATTTGTGTGCAGGATCAGCTTGGAAAATGCGTCAACTCTAGGATGTGGCGGATATAGGTCAAGGTTTCAAGAGTGAGAGAAGCAGGGACCTCCCTTGGAAGTTCAATGGTTAAGACTCCATGCTTTCAATCAATGCAGGGAACATGGCTTAAGATCCTGGCAGGAGAACTAGGATCCCATGTGCTGCAAGGCATGGCCAAAAAGAGAGTGAGGGGCCGGTAACTTTGTGAGGGATGAACGGAAATTTGTAGAAAGCACACAGGCCCTTTGATGCAAACAAAATAAGAGTAAGCCTGATGTGGCTCCAGTGAGCCTGAGACCCCGGGGTGGGCTGGTGGCGAGAGTCTCCCCACCCCTCCTCCTGGTGTCCTGCCTGGCTCTCTGCTGTCTATTGGCACCCCATGGAAGCCTTGTGCATGAGCTTTGCACCAGGTCCCCAGTCCAGCGTGGGCTGTGCAGAGCAGAGGAAGAGGATGGGAAAGGCAGCTTCCATGAAGGGAAGACACTCACCAGCATTCTTAGAGAGAAAGGCACTGATTCACCAGGACAGAACAAAAAGGTTTATATGCGAAGGGAAAATCTGATGGGATGTTTGTTGGCCTGGGCTGATAGCAGAGCCACAGAAAGGCCAGGGAGTGGTGGTATGGGGGGCTGGGGGTGGGACTACCTGCCTCATCACGTGTCTGTCCCCTTCCTGGGGAGCGGTGCCAACGCATGTGCAGGGGGAGAGTAGGAGTGAGAGCTATCTCCCAGGGCCTGGGGACTCAGAGTCCCAAATTAATCAGCAAACAAGGAGACTAACCGTGACAGGCAGGTCAAGGAGGCAAGGGGTGAAAGGCTCCTTTAATTCTGTCATTGGAAGACATGTGATGCTAACAGTTACCTGGGGACCCCATGATAATGGATCCCCTAACTTAATCAGAGAGATAAGGGCTGCCACTGCAGCTGAGGCCACGCCAGGAGCCAAGGAGCAATAGGCACTGGCCCTCCGGGCCCTGGACTGCTGCAGAGATAATAAACTATATAAAAATCTGTCACTGAGAGATAAGTGATGAATTAGAATCAATTATATGCTTAAAATAATAGACATCCCAGCTTCCCTACTGCTGATGTGAAGGTGTTGACTGGCCTCAGCGGTAGTAACAGAAGGACGGCTCTCCATGATACCCTCTGTGTGAGTGGACGGGAAGCACGGCTGAGAGAGACCTTCCTGGCTAGGCTTTCTGCTTTTTGGTGAAGGGGGAAAAAGATACACAGAGGGTCATGAGTCAAGTTTTCACCTCGATCTCCCTCCTCACTGGTGAGTTTGTCTTCACATCCTGTGTGCTGGGATCAACCAGTTGAATAAGGAGGTCTCGGGAAGGCATTTCTCCATGCCCCTCTCTTTTCAGGAAGTACAACATGCATAAATGCCTAGTCTACAAGGAGGACTGATGTTTGCTAGGAGTATGCTAAAGTCCAGGTGGAGTGACCCAGAATGAAGGTGCAACAGTGAAAAGAGATTTGGGGGGTTGGTTGAAGGGACAAACCCAATCCTATCCTTTTGTCTTGTCCCCTCTACTCCCCTACCATCTTCTGAATCATAAGAACATAGTCAAGAGAAAGACCCAAGAGCTTTTAGCATTTTTAGCGTTTTGAATTTCAATTCCGACTTTCCACATTTTCTTGAATTATTACTACTTCTACCGCTGCTCTTCCATAAGAGCCTAAGCCTCTAGATTCAAATCCTCTCTATAGACATGACTGTCACAGCTCATTGGGTTACTATTTCCTCCCTCCCTTCTCCTGTCCAATGAGCAAACTCCTCTTCATGCCTCAATACCCAACTCATCCTTGGTCCCCTTGGCAAAGCTCCCTCTGACCATGATTCCCTGCAGGCATCACACACACAAGCAGAGAGTAAAGCAGTGATTACTTCGGGTCTTGGGTTTCATAGGCAGCTACTTCTCAACCCTGTGATCTACTAGCATTGTCTTTTCTTAAGTCTTAGTTTTCTCAACTGAAAATGGGTGTTTCAGTAACAGCATTCAACTCTTGGGTTTATTATGCACAGTAAATGAAATAAGACATGAGAAATGCCTGCATCCATCTTGTCCTAGGTGGATAGTGATTGTTGATGGTATTAAAACTCTTTCTTACTGTGCTCACTGGGGTTGATCACCTGTATGTATCATTTACAATAAGGGGAGCATCCTGAGGGCAGAGACTGTTCCATTCAGTTGCTACCATTCCAGCACCGAGAACAGAGGTTGAGGTCAGCCCTTCAGGTCCCTTAGGGCCATCAGGGATTGCAAGTGCACATTGGAAGATGCAGATTCCTGTCCAAGCAGATTATCTAACTGGGGACCCCCAGTGCCCCTCTCCTGGGTGGGGCTCTGGCACCCTGTGCCTTCTCCCCCAGCCCCCCCTTTTCTCTCCTTTTTCCTCCTCTGTGCACTCACGCTGACCTGGTAAGCTTTTAGTCTTTTGTGTGGTTCTGTATCACAAGTTTAATTAGAAAATCGCGCCTGGGCTTTTTAATAGCCGGAGCTCTGGCTGGACAGCCCTGGCCGCGGTCCCCGTGTGTGCTCAGGGCTGCTTTGCGCAGGCGCGCGCCAGCAGTCGGGGCGCACTGGGACTCCCGCCCTGAATCTTATTTACATTCGGACTAACAATAGCTCTGGAGCCTGGCTATAAATAATTTCTGGGGAAGAGCTGTCTAATTAAACGTGCAGCAGCAAGGAAAGTGCTTTAACCACAAGGCTGGTGTCCTAATGAACGTAATCACTGGATGGGGACAGCTTAGGAATCGCATCTCGACATCTCCCTGAGGAGGCAGAGAGAGAGATGGAGGGAAATACTCTGGGAGAATTTCCAATCAATATTTAATCGTGGAGTGTGTTCAACTCGTTAGAGGGCCTCTTTTTCCTTCTGTTTTCCCATACCCAGGGGTAGAAAGGGTTTGCACAGGCAGCTTTGTGGGGTGGCCTTAGCCTCAGATCCAGTGGGAAAATTGTCTGTGGGTTGTCAATATTGAATAAAAATTATCTGAACACATAAAAGGTATGAATTAGTAAGCAGTGGCATGTCATCTTGATAGGTACTGGATTTAAAGGTACACGTGGGTGGGAGGTGGGATTTCAGTCTTTTCTGCTGGTCTGCTGTATTTCTAGACTCTAGTTGGCTCAGTGGTAAAGAATCCACTCCCCAGTGCAGGAGACTTGGGTTCGATTCCTGGCTTGGGAAGATCCCCTGGAGAAGGAAATGGCAACCTACTCCAGTATTTTTGCCTGGAGAATCACTTGGACAGAGGAGCCTGGCAGGCCACAGCCCATGGGGTCGCAAAGGGCTGACCAAACAGTGCAACCGCAGCAGACTCTCAGGAGACAGGGGCTCTGGGTGGGGTGTTCTGCCCTTTCTTAGTATGGAGCTGGGACAGGGCGCTGGCTCCCCGCAGTGTTTGATGCCAGCAATAGGGCAGCTTCCCGATGGCTGTCCTCATGGAGGACACTGCTCCTGGTGGCATCCAGGCGACTGCTAGCCGACCCACCCAAGAGGAAGCAAGCCCAAGGCAGCCATGCTTCCTCTGCTTCATTAGAAACAGACAATATAGCATCGGCCAGCTGGAAAAGGACAAAATCAGGACACAGGGTTGTTTTCCCCACGTTCCTGGTATCAGGTCCCTGAGGACAGAAAGAGTTCTATGCAGGGAAGAACAGCACAGCATTAGAGTCACATGTTGGGAACAAAAACGATGCGTGTGCTCACAGATTTGCATAGATACCTACAAACACGCACATCTAGAGGACAGACACACATGTACACACATGGTGGGTAACATGCATGTTGTTGAAAACCCAGTCAACCCAGTGCCCTAACAGTTCACAGAGCTGATGAGGGTGGGGGTCTGCAGAAGAGCCCCTGGACCATGATAACAAACCAGTTCTCACGTCTTGCGCTCCCTCCCATGCACGGAGATTGAAAAACAAGTGTGGATACCTGTGATTAATCTAATTCACCACTGGATGTCAACGTTGCTCTAGTCAATTAGAGAACAAACAGAAATCCCAATATCCTCTGTCTGGGAAAAGCAAAGTTTGATGTGCTGAGGGTGTAAGTATGCTGGGGTTAGGGAGGGGCAGACAGACATCCTCCAACAGATCCAAGAGGGAAAATGATCAAACTCTAAATTCATCTCATATCCCTTTCATTACAAACGCCGGCTTCCTCCATGTTCCTTATTCCCTTTCCCATTTATTATTCCCCTCAATTAACACTTCCNTAAGGAGAGAAATTTCTGGGTCACAGAATTTGGGAATGTTTAAATATAGAAGGTATCGCCAACGTGCTTATCACAATGCCAGCTTGTACTCCTACTGGTGATGTCTAAAGAGACTGAAGAATCACATTTTCTCCAGTACTGACTAGGAACAGTCATTTTCATCTTTGCAGATTGATTCTGTATAAAAAGCTACTAATTTTAGTCTTCATTTATAATTTCTCCCTATGTGTTTTCTCCTCTATGCTATGCCTGTTCATTTATTTTGCCCATTTTCCTATCAGTTTGGTCTATTCTTCTCATTGACTTATTGTTAGGCATTCTTTCAATGTTCTTGACATTAATTTTGTCAGTCTTATGAATAGCTCCATTTTCAATCCACTTGAGATAATTAGTCCTGAGAATAAAGGAAGCATGCATTTCTTTTCTTCCATGATCAAATAAACCCACTATTCTTGACCTTCTTCATCTCTTTTAATCTTCTACCCCATGACATGAGCAGATTGAATGGATCTGAGTCTGAGCTGGAAAGGAGTCGACCTTCATTAGTACATTCCAAGAGGAAAAGGCAGAGCTGGTCTAACCGCACCCTTGCCACCCCCCCAAAGAAGCCTCATTTTATTTATTCTAAAAGAAACGTGGAGCCATCCTCCCAATTTCTACCTNATTAGTACATTCCAAGAGGAAAAGGCAGAGCTGGTCTAACCGCACCCTTGCCACCCCCCCAAAGAAGCCTCATTTTATTTATTCTAAAAGAAACGTGGAGCCATCCTCCCAATTTCTACCTGGTTTTAATTAATGGTCCTTCTTGATGCCTTCTCCATCTTCTCAGAAAGCAGACTGTCTTGCTCCAAAATGATCAAAGAATTACGAATGAGCATCTCTTCCTCCTGTGCTTTCCTCGGCAAAGATGACACAGACACTGGGAAAGGCATGGAGGGATTCATTATTCATGCAGATGAGCCTCACAATTCAATAGAGCTAATTAGGAAAATGATGGAGTAAATTAGCACTTTATGCAAGTGTATTAATATTAATAAAACTGCCATTTTACCCTGAGGCTAAAACAGAAGTGGTGGAGAGCACAGGGCTGACCAGAGCTGGGACTGTGGACATGCCTGCTTGCTGGGATCGCGGCCAAACTGGAGGGCCCTCTTTCTCTCTGTTATCAAAATTTTCTTAATAGAAAGAGAGACACACATTTCAGTGTCATGGGTGGGTGGAGTCCTCTTGAGTTTATTCTGGCTTCTTGAAAGAAAATCCCATACTTTCCCACCTTGTTGATAATAATAACATGCTTGTCCAAATCGCGATTTCATATCCACTGTCTTATTCAAGTTTTACAACAAGCTTATGGGATGAAGTGTTAGTATAGTCCCATTCTTCATTGAATGCTTTGCCCCCAGGTCTTCCAATCATTCATTTTGCTCTATATCTATTCCATGACACCTGGCTTAGCTCCAGTCTCCATCCTGGTCTCAGTTCTTGGCCCCTAAAATTCATCCTGTAAACTGTGGCCGAACAATCACTTGAAATCACGCATCAGATCGTGTTGTCCCAACCCAGCTGCAAACATTTCGGTAGTTTGACTTTGCTTTCAGTATTGACGCAGCCTCTCTAGCACATGGGACTCTTTCACCAATGAACCTCCTTTCTCAGGTCAGCCCCACTTTGACTTTCTGTTTCTCCGCATTCCAGCCACAGGGAACGGCTGCCTGCTCCAAGTGCATGCAAGGACCTCTGGGCTCCATCACCTGGCTCCTTGGTAATTAGTACAGAAGTTTGTCTTCCCAGAAAAACTCTAATTTTCTTCCCAGAGCTGTCCTGGTGTGCTACCATCTCTCATATACCAGCCAGTCTTCTACCAGAACAGAGGATTTCTAGAGGACAGAGGTCAGTCCTTGTTGATCATAAGGTTCACTCTCTCAACCATTAATCAGCCTAAAGTGTTATCAGAAGGATGAATGAGTGAGCACATGAATGGGTATGAGCACATGTGGGTAGGTCATACACTTGTCAGGAGAAGGAAGACTTAGAAACCTGTCTTGAAATCCTATTCTCTCTGATATTCACATGGATGCCTGGATTCATTTTTGGTTCATTACTTTTAGGGTGCTGGTTTGGATAACCTATAAGATTATTCATTAGATGGAGCTTAAGAGGTTCAAATTTTACAAGACTCATTATTGGAATTCTTTCTACATCATCAGTAGATTTGCTTAATTTGCCTCCAGAGGGTCATGGAATCTGTAGAGAACTTTCTATTGTAGTTTACTGGACTTTTTTTTCCCCCTGATCTTAATTAACTCTCTGTTGCCCATTCTTGTTTTGATATTCCAAACCCTAAACAAGATTCCATTTCATAGGGAAAAAAAAAAAACACAAACCTTTCTAAAGCTAAACAGATCTAGAACCCTGGCAATCAGGTGTCTGATTGGGTGAACGAGAGAAGGGAATGTGGGGTTACACTTGTAACCTATGCTTACAGTTAGGTCAAGCCTTTGTGTGCGTGTGCATGCTAAGTTGCTTCAGTTGTGTCTGATTCTTCACAATCCTGTGGACTATAGCCGGCCAGGCTCCTCAGTCCATGGGATTCTCCAGGCAAGCATACTGGAGTGGGTTGCCATGCCCTCCTCCAGGGGATCTTCCCAATACCCAGGATGGAACCCGTGTCTACTGTGTCTCCTGTACTGACAGGAGAGTTCTTTACCACTAATAGCACCTGGGAAGCACAAGGTCAAGCCTGTGTGAAAGTGTTTATGACATCTGCACCAGGGATAGTACAGGGCATAATGATAAGAGGAGTGGAGGAAGTGGGTGACAGCATGTCCAGAACACTAACAGGTTGACACTGTGAAAAATTGTAGATAAAATACTTGTAGAGATATGGATGTAGTTACAGTCTGTCATACAGAGTGAAATCAGTCAGAGAAAAACAAACATCATATTATATCACATATATGTGGAATCTAGAAAGATGGTACAGATGACCCTATTTGTAGGGCGGGAACAGAGACGCAGATATAGAGAATGGACATGTAGACCTGGGGGAAGGAGAAGGTGGGACGGATAGGGATGGGACTGACGTATGTACACCACCATGTGTAAAATAGAGAGCTAGTGAGAAGCTGCTGTATATATAGCACAGGGAGCTCAGCTCCGGGCTCTGCGAGGGGTGGGATGGAGGCGAGGTGGGGAGGGAGACTCAAGAGGAGGAGGACATGTGTATACATGTAGCTGATTCACTTTGTTGTACAGCAGAAACTAACACAACAATGAAAAGCGATGATACTCCCAGTTTAAATAACTACGACAAACTCAGCAGTGATGCAAGGTGGCAGAGGCTAGGTATTCAGTGATGTCAACTGGACTCTCAATGTTCTTACTGCCAATATGACATAGTGTTTTCAAGCCAAGGCAGGCATAGGTGATAGGTGATCACTGAAGCTAGATCCTGCTCACTGTCTGGGGCCTGGTCAGTGATCAGTGGCCTAAGAGGCTGCCGGTGTAGGTGGGAAGGCAGAGTACCTAGGGATGGAGGGCCTGGGGCAGCATATTTAGGCAGCCAAAGTCCCTCCACCCTGGACAACTCACTTAGCATTTTAAAGCCATAGTTTTCTTATCTATCTATAAAAGGGGAAAATAATGGTTAACAATCACTAAATACTGTAAGGATTAAACAGGATCATAGATCTCATGATGCTTTGTAATACAATTGTTTATTAGTATGAGTTATTCAGTTTGTCTGTTAGTAAGTATTACATTTTTGTTCCCCCAGGTTCCCACACTTAGGGCTGCAATGGATTGATCTAGATTATATCATAAGTACTTAATAAGCATGTGTGAAATGTATCTGGAATGTGTTATAACTGAGTGGCAGAAAGGACTCTAAGGGCTCCATTTCTGAAGAATAGCAAGTGCTCAATAAAACCTGGCTACCACTCTGCGTTGTTTTGGTGTCTCAGCAGATCTAAGTAGAAGGTGGAGTTGGGGGCATCACCCCACCTAGATCCAGGCCGAGGCTGTACATAGTTGGCTTTCTGCCCTTGATGTGGGTTACCTGGAGGGAGGGCTTAGCCCCACCGGAAGAACAGTGTATTCCTGAATTTCAGGTCTTTGCAAAACTCAGCTCTCCGTGAGGCTGTACTTTCAATGCAGGGCTATTGCCCTCCAGGAAACTTCTGAGATGACTTTAGATGACTCCAAGTTCAATGGACAGAAATCAGGGAAAGTGACTGGTACACAGCATACTTATTAAGAAAATAATTTCTCTGTGTCCACTTTAATCCTTTTCTTTGTTTTCCTTCAAATTTACCAATAGAACAGCAATGGGCAATCTATATAATTGGCTTAGCCTTGGAAATACACTTAGCTGCATGTGGGAAAGAGATGCTATTTTTGTTTGTAAAACCACATGTAGATATATATAATGCTTTGTGGAATACTTGGTATAAACAAAGCGTCTTGTTGGTAATATGGGGGGACTAGGAAGAATAAATAAGACACAGGCTTCAGCTATTGTTCAGTGATGAGGTGGTAGAGTCATAAGACGTGACCTCTGACCTCCAGGGTCTCAGTGTCAATAAGACAGGATGGTGCACTGTTACAGCACATAACGTGTGCTGAGCAAGGACAGTGCCCATGGCAGGGCTCAATGCATCGCCTACAAGATCACAATGGATGAACACAGGATCTTGACTTTTTCATTGCGGATGGTCACTGCCCTGTGCAAAGCTGGACATAGTGAAAACTCCAGACTTATTTCTTGAGTAGCTGAGTGACTTCTGTTAAAGGGAGAACTTGACCAAGCTAGCAGCGGGCCCGCCCCAGCCCAGGAGGCATCTACCTGGCATTGTTCTGGGTGCCAGCACTGACTGTTTTCCTTTCAAGACGGTGGTACTGTGCCCTGCCTGGGAAAGGTCACTCAGCAAGTGGTTTAGCGGATGTTCTGACAGAGGGAGGTGTCGGATGACTCTTCTTGGAGAAGCAACTTTGGAAACTGGAGGGAAGGCGTGCTTTTCTCTGGGGATGATGGAAGACGTAGCGGGCCACCGGCAGCTATTTAAACACAGGAAAGGCAGCTTCATTCAAAAACCTCTCAAGGTTTGGCAAGGAGCACTCCAATCAGTAGCCTTCCTATTGTGTGTAATTGTTATGCAAATAAGCCGGCAGAGTCATCCAGGCTGGGAACAGGAATATTGGCCCTCCCCAGGGGAGCTCTGGCAGAGACCCAGCCCTGGGGGCCAGCAGTTCTGCAGTGCTGTCTCGATGCTTGGGCTTGTGGTGAGCGGGTTTATTCATTTGACCGTTGGAGAGAAGATGATTCTTTAAGAAGCAAAAATATGTGAGTTTCATAATGTGGTCCAAGCCTAGATTTTTACCTACTGCCTGCAAGTGTCAGAAACAGATTATTTGATTGGTTGGAGGAGAAGTGGGTCCAGGGTGGTAAAGCAATTTGTCCAAAGAACCCACTGTTACTACCTCTAAGTTCATTATAATTTTACACACTCCCCCCATCCCTTTAGGGCTTCCTAAGTGGTGAGGTGGTTAAGAATCTGTCTGCTGATGCCGGAGACACAGGTTCGATCCCTGGTTCAGGAAGATCCCTGGAGGAGGGCACAGCAACCCAGTCTACTATACTTGCCTGGGAAATCCCATAGACAGAGGAGCCTGGCAGGCCACAGTCCATGGGGTTGCAAAGAGTCGGATACAACTGAGTGACTGAACAAGCACACGCATCTTGTCTTTGCTCTTGCACCAAATCTACACCCCTCCTTTAGGCAGTCGGGGCCCTCTGTCCTCTCCCACCAGCCCATCTTATCCCTCCCAGCTCCCTCAGGTGTCTCCTGTAGTGTACTTCAGGCATTTTCGGTCTGTCTTCAGATATAGTGGACACATGCGTATCTGTTACCCTCTGCAATCCAGGTGGGATTTGGCCATACAGGACCGGCTCTCCCTATCACCTTGGGCATTGCCATGACCACAGTCTGGCCAGTCTCCATCACAGCTTTACATTGTTGGGTGTAACTGGTCCTGTCATTATCATTTCACTGCACAGTATCTGTTTCAGGGCTGCTATGGGACCGACCATACTTTACAGACTTGCTGCTGCTGCTGCTGCTACTAAGTCGCTTCAGTCGTGTCTGACTCTGTGCGACCCCATAGACAGCCTCCCACCAGGCTCCTCCGTCCCTGGGATTCTCCAGGCAAGAACACTAGAGCGGGTTGCCATTTCCTTCTCCAATGCATGAAAGTGAAAAGTGAAAGTGAAGTCACTCAGTCGTGTCCGACTCTTAGCGACCTCATGGACTGCAGCCCACCAGGCTCCTCTATCCATGGGATTTTCCAGGCAAGAGTACTGGAGTGGGGTGCCATTGCCTTCTCCATTACAGACTTGAGACCTTTACAATTCTCTGTGCCTGGCACTATGCTAGGCACACAGTAAGTGCCTAATAAATGCTTGGGAAATAAATCAAGTCCCTGATGACCTCAGCATTCACAGCAGACACTCATTCTTGCCCATTGAGTCATGGTAAATTGCAGGAATCCCTCCTTGGTCCTGGGTTCCCAGAAGCAGGCCAAGTTTGGGGATGTGTCATTTATCAGATTCTCTCTGGCCTGTGAACTGAGCAGAGATGGACCAGACACCACCTTGGGAGAACAGAGATGAAAACATACATGCTTGTCTTAGAGTCAGTTTTCTGACCGCATTATGTACTTAAGAATTAAATTTACTAAAGCCACTTCAAGTGCTAACACTTCATTATAAGGTACTTATCAGTAATAAATCCACAGGACCTATGCGTTTTAAAGAAAACAACAAATACTTAGAACAAATGAAGACCTTGCTTTGTTCTCATCCGAGACAATTTCTGTTCTAGAGGAAACACGTCATTTCTAATTGGATGGATTAAAGATGTCAGACTATTATTAATATAGTATTTTTAATAATCATACAAAATGCCAAACTTTTCTCTAATTCCTCTTGCAGGAATTTAATATAAACTGGTAATTAAGAGAAGAAGGGGAATTTCTTGCTGACATTAAATGTCAATTTTTTATTATCCAAGGCACTCTCTTTGGCTCTTTTTTTTCCTACTTCTGGATCATCGCTAATAGTTGGTAAGACTTCAGGAAATAGCCTGTGTGCTCATGAATCTAAGCTATACTCAGCCTCTCTCCTGTTCTCCTTTGTCCCTTCAGAAAGTTCATGAAAGAGAAGGGCTATCTTTGCCATCCTTATTTATTTCTCACTTTTGTTTCAAGGCTCTATAATGTACCCTCTCTGCTCAACTGAAACAAATTTCCTTAAGGTTGTCAATGTCTTCCCCAAGTCTTACTTAGCCTCTTAATGACATTTGACAAAATGGCTACGTTTTATGTTTCAAAACTCATCACGCTTTCACTCTGAATGGCCAGTCTTTCTGCCACCTTTATAAAGGTTCCATCTCCTTCTCCAATCCCTCTTCTCTGCGATGTTGGTTTGTCCATCTCTAAGCCTCTCCCAGTAGAGCACGTCTAGTCCCTCAGCCTCAAATGTTATGCCCATTCTGATGAAGTCTACACTTTCTACTTCCACATTTTTCTTGAGTGCCTCGACCTCATACAAACATTTGTCCTAGTGGAGATCAGTTCAGTTCAGTCGCTCAGTTGCGTCTGACTCTGACTCCATGGACTACAGCACGCAAGGCTTACCTGTCCATCACGAACTCTGACAGTTTTCTCAAACTCATGTCCATGGNCTAAGTCGCTTCAGTCGTGTCTGACTCTGTGCGACCCCATAGACAGCCTCCCACCAGGCTCCTCCGTCCCTGGGATTCTCCAGGCAAGAACACTAGAGCGGGTTGCCATTTCCTTCTCCAATGCATGAAAGTGAAAAGTGAAAGTGAAGTCACTCAGTCGTGTCCGACTCTTAGCGACCTCATGGACTGCAGCCCACCAGGCTCCTCTATCCATGGGATTTTCCAGGCAAGAGTACTGGAGTGGGGTGCCATTGCCTTCTCCATTACAGACTTGAGACCTTTACAATTCTCTGTGCCTGGCACTATGCTAGGCACACAGTAAGTGCCTAATAAATGCTTGGGAAATAAATCAAGTCCCTGATGACCTTAGCATTCACAGCAGACACTCATTCTTGCCCACTGAGCCATGGTAAATTGCAGGAATCCCTCCTTGGTCCTGGGTTCCCAGAAGCAGGCCAAGTTTGGGGATGTGTCATTTATCAGATTCTCTCTGGCCTGTGAACTGAGCAGAGATGGACCAGACACCACCTTGGGAGAACAGAGATGAAAACATACATGCTTGTCTTAGAGTCAGTTTTCTGACCGCATTATGTACTTAAGAATTAAATTTACTAAAGGCACTTCAAGTGCTAACACTTCATTATAAGGTACTTATCAGTAATAAATCCACAGGATCTATGTGTTTTAAAGAAAACAACAAATACTTAGAACAAATGAAGACCTCGCTTTGTTCTCATCCGAGACAATTTCTGTTCTAGAGGAAACACGTCATTTCTAATTGGATGGATTAAAGATGTCAGACTATTATTAATATAGTATTTTTAATAATCATACAAAATGCCAAACTTTTCTCTAATTCCTCTTGCAGGAATTTAATATAAACTGGTAATTAAGAGAAGAAGGGGAATTTCTTGCTGACATTAAATGTCAATTTTTTATTATCCAAGGCACTCTCTTTGGCTCTTTTTTTTCGTACTTCTGGATCATCACTAATAGTTGGTAAGACTTCAGGAAATAGCCTGTGTGCTCATGGATCTAAGCTGTACTCAGCCTCTCTCCTGTTCTCCTTTGTCCCTTCGGAAAGTTCATGAAAGAGAAGGGCTATCTTTGCCATCCTTATTTATTTCTCACTTTTGTTTCAAGGCTCTATAATGTACCCTCTCTGCTCAACTGAAACAAATTTCCTTAAGGTTGTCAATGTCTTCCCCAAGTCTTACTTAGCCTCTTAATGACATTTGACAAAATGGCTACGTTTTATGTTTCAAAACTCATCACGCTTTCACTCTGAATGGCCAGTCTTTCTGCCACCTTTATAAAGGTTCCATCTCCTTCTCCAATCCCTCTTCTCTGCGATGTTGGTTTGTCCATCTCTAAGCCTCTCCCAGTAGAGCACGTCTAGTCCCTCAGCCTCAAATGTTATGCCCATTCTGATGAAGTCTACACTTTCTACTTCCACATTTTTCTTGAGTGCCTCGACCTCATACAAACATTTGTCCTAGTGGAGATCAGTTCAGTTCAGTCGCTCAGTTGCGTCTGACTCTGACTCCATGGACTACAGCACGCAAGGCTTACCTGTCCATCACGAACTCTGACAGTTTTCTCAAACTCATGTCCATGGAGTCAGTGATGCCATCCAAACATCTCATCCTCTGTCATCCCCTTCTCCTCCCACCTTCAATCTTTCCCAGTATCAGGGTCTTTTCCAATGAGTCAGTTCTTCGCATCAGGTGGCCAAAGTATTGGAGTTTCAGCTTCAGTCCTTCCAATGAATGTTGGAAGGAGATAATAATACATGCATTAATAGAGGAGATAATATATGCATTAATTCATCAGTGCATCAAGGAAAACACAGCATTCGAGGCGGCAGTATGCACCAGAAAGATAAGGAGGGAAGGGGTGGGAGCCCCTGGGAGGGTGCTTCTTAGTGAGAGAAGATGTCGTGGCATGGAAACCTCAGGACACATGGGTATTTGGAGGATGAGCTTCTCATGCAGATGGAGCTACAGCCTTGAGGCAAGAGTGAGCCTGGAGGCTCTGGAAAAAGGGACAATGGCCAGTCAGGAGTCACTCCAGCGGAGGAAAGGTCAGAGGCGGGAGGAGCCAGCCCTCGTGAGGCTCTCAGAGTGGAGGGTCTGGGGCAGAGTTTTGACAGCTTCACTGCTGTCCGGAGCATCTGATGTGTGGCAGACCATGCCGAAGCTGGGGGACCACCCGGAGGATTCATAACGACCTAGCAGGGAGATGAAGGTGGTTTAGTGTGGGCTGACATCCGTGGAGGTGGGCAGAGAGGATGGGATTCTGAATGCATTTGGAAAGTAGATCTGGCACTACTTGCTGATGGAAGGGGTGTGAGATATAAAAGGATGGGAACCAAGGATGAATCCAGAATTTTGATTCTGAGCAGTTGAAAAGATCAAGTTGACATTTACTGAGATGTGAAACGTGGGAGATGCAAGTTTGAAATGGGAGAGAAATTTGAGTTGTTTACTGGAAATCTGAATTGAGAGGGTAAGTGAGCAGAAGAAGCTTCAGTTCTGGGATTCAGAGAAAGATGTAAATGTGTACCTTGAGTCATTAGTCTGGCAATAATCACATAAGTTCTCCAGGTGAGCGCAGAGGTTCAAGGACTGAGTCCTTCTCCCTCACCCCCCAAATCTCCTTATTTATAAGCCTTGTCAATCCCATCCCAGAAATATCTTTTGTTAATACATTCACACCTCCAAGGGGCGCTGCTCACAGGATGAGCTATGTAAAGGCCACAACTGCAGAAAGGACACAACTGTGATCTTGCACATGACTACCCCAGTTTTACAGAGGGTTTAGTTTACCTCTCGTCATTTCAATAGCTAACCCCCCTGTTTGGGCTCCATGCTATCAATCCTTCTCTCCACTGTGATGGCAGACTGACTATTTAAACCCAAATTTGACATGCCTGCCCCTGCTTTCTTAAAAACTATAGTGGCTTCTAGCTTATTAGAAGTTAAAGGGCTTGATCTTTTAAAGCCTTCCCAGTCCTGGCCCAAACTATTTCTCTGCCTTCATCTCCTACCTCACCACCCATTTTTCATCAACTGCTGACACTTCTTTGCACTACATCTGCTCTGAGTGTGGTATCTCTACCTGCCAAGATCAGCTGGGAGCCCCAGTATTTCTGCCCCTAGCATTCACCCCTTCTCTCCTCCCTGAGGTTCCCCCACGTCCATCATGCTTCTGTGGCTCAGCTCAGCTTCCGTATCTTCTGCCAAGATTCCTACGGGTACCTGGGTCCATTTCAACTACGTTTTTAAGATTTTCTTTTTAAAATGATTTCGGCCGTGCTGGGTCTTCATTGCTGCGTGTGGGTTTTCTCTGGTTGAGGCGAGTGGCGGCCACTCTCTGGTCGCGGTGCGGGGGTTTCTCGTGCAGGGGCTTCTCTTGTTGCGGAGCACAGGCTCTAGTGTGCATGGGCTTCAGCAACTGTGGTCCACGGGCTTTGCTGCTCTGCGACATGTGGGATCTTCCTGGACCAGGGGTGGAGCCTGTGTCTCCTGAAGTGGCAGGTGGATTCTTAACCACTGGACCACCAGGGAAATCCTCTATTTCAACTCTTAATCAGCTATATAGAATCTCATGATTCCTCCAGTGACTTCCTGTGTGCATCATCTCTCCAACGAGATAATAAGTTCCTCTAGGGCAAGAAACCATGCAATGGGTATTTCTGTCCACGCACCATAGCACTATGCAGTAGAAAGACAGCTTAATGGATACTTTTTTGAACTGAATTAAATATACTGAAACGCTTCCTGTTTCACCATGTTCATAGATCAGGTAGGTCACTGAAGATTCCTACACATGTTCTAGATAATTCTGTCTGCCAATTCTGGGTACAGAAGTTCCCATGGCTCCTAAGTATCTCCTTTTTATACTTAACAATTCAAGAACTAGATGGCACGGGTTCTGCCAAAGTGTATTTATATGAATATGAAAAAATATGGCCACAAGCGTGCGAATGTGTGACTTCATGTTTCATGATAGTGACATGTGATTTCTTGTGATTTGGGACATGCAGATGAATAGATGGCTGTCTATGAGCTAAATTTAGCAGTGAGCTGGCTCAGGTCCAGACTCTGATATTTTGGGGGTATTATTTCGTTGTTATTGACACAGTGGAGAATTTGGTTCAGAGATCCAGCAGAGAAAGTTCTTCCTTAGGAGCCCAGGGCAGGGACAACAAACAGCTATAAATAGCTTATCAATGAGCACCTCCTACTTTGGATAAGTGTTTCCAGCCAGAAAAAAAAAGAAAGAAAGAAAAAAAAAAAGCTCTACATAAATGGAAATAACTAACACCCATTGAGCCTGACAATTTACAAAGCACTTTCACATTTATTGTTTTATTAGACACACCAACTACCATGCAAATAGATAAAGAGAAGAGATGGTGATCCCGCGTCTACAAATTAGGGGGAATGAAAACCCTTAGATGCTGAAAGGTCAGTCCAGTGTCAACCAGGCAGGTTGCAAAAGAGCACGGGTTTGGGACCAGGGTCTTCAGACCCCACATTTAGCTCTTTCTGTGATGCATGACACTGTTCCCAAAACAACGAAAATTTCAAAAAGTTTAGATGGCTTCATCTAAAGATGCTGCTTCTTCTGTCCCTAATCCCTTTTGGAGTAAGGAATTCCATGGGGATTCACTCACTCATACATTTGGCAGCAAAGTGAGAACAATGCATTTTTTTCCCTTGAACTTTAAAAGGTGATTTAATAAATAAATGAAAAATAAACTGAGAAGAGTAGCTGAACCAGGTCTTCTGTTTCTAATAGAATCATAAATGCCAGAAAGTGCTGGGGATGATTTATTATCCTGTTATTATAAGTGACTGGGAAGCTTTCAATGGAGTCCTTGCTAATTTCTAGCAGCTGCATTAAATCAGAAACTCTATTAGCTATTATAAAACCATCATCCCATTTTCCTGCAAATCAACTTGAACACCTGATAGGAATTTGGAGCTGTCTGTTATTCTGTGTGCTAACCTCATCCTTGGCCTCCAGGCAGGAAATAAACACCAATCAGAGGTGGCCTGGCATCCACCACATCAACTGTTAAGGATTAATCAATGACCGTCTACCTTTTATAGGCGGTATTCTTGATGGGAGACATAGCTCTTCTTATGAGCACCACTTCACTGAGAGAACGGATACTGAGACATCATCAAATCCCACATTCTGAATCTGAGACCCCTGCCCCCGGCTTCGACCCAGCCTGACATGTAAATCTAGCACTCATCCACCCCATGTAAGCGCAGAGAGGAAAAGCAGCTGCATATAAATCAGCTGGAAATTGTTGGCACCTCTTCCCTCATTTGCTGTGATGTTCACAATAGGATTTATCTCCCAGGACTTACTTTCCCACGACCAGATCAGCAACACCTTATGCTGGGCAAGTTGTCAGTCTCCCTGACTCTTACATTGGAGGAGATAGCTGGTTAGGGCTGGCTTATGTGCAATCTGATGGGGAGACCAGGAGAGGACACAGCCTGGAAGTCAAGCCTCCTGTGTTTGTGCAGATTCTGGAGTCAGGGAAGCAGAGCCAGAGGGAGAGAATCTCTTGTCTTCCACCTGTCACCAGATAGAAGAGAAGAGACTTTTCAGAGAATGTTACAGGGCTTAGTAATGGATTGGATGTGGAAACTGTGGTTTCTTGCCCGAAACCTGGGTGAACATCCAAGCTGGAGAAGTTGAGTAATCAAGGGACTCATACGTGTTTCATTGTTATGATGAGTTTATATCCTATATATTTACCTCATATGCTCCCACTGGTTATCTTTGTTCTTTCTGTTTTCTCTGCCTGAAATTATTTTCCTCCAAAGCATCATGTGGTTCATCTCCTTGCTTTAAGTTTTTGATCAAATGTATTTTCATCAGAGATTTCCATAAGCGCACAATTTAAAATCGGATTTCCACCCCCTGTTATTCTCTTATCTGGCTTCAGTTTTCTTCAGAGTACTTATCACCTGCTATCACTATATTTTGCTCTTTTGTTTATTGTCTTGCACACCGCACTGGGCTTAAAGTGGCAACGCCATTGTGTATCTCATCCACTTCTGTATTAACAATAAGTAAAACAGCATTTGCCTCCTACTGGGTGCTCGGCAGTGTTGAGAGAATGAACAGATGAGTCCTAGGAGCAATGTTCAGAGAGAGGGACAGAGACACAGATAGTGAGGGAGTGTAGGCTTAAGAAATTAACTAGTGAGTTATGTTCATACAAGTAATCTTTGAAGCCATAGGATCTGGAGGAAATATAGAGCCCATAAGAGGGCCTTGAAGACCTCCAACCTTCAAAGAAGATGAACTTGCAATGAAGAAAAAGCGGGAGTAGACTAGGATGAAGGAAGGAAATCAAGGAAAATAGGGTGTGCAGGAGGAGAAAGTGTTGAAAGATGCAGAGCTGTCAAAAAGATGAATGTTTAAGAGTATCCAGTGGAAATGGTGTTCCTGAGGTTCCCCAGGAGGAACTGTCTGATGGAGAGGTTAGTGTGTGCAGAAATGTGGCTGAGAGATGAGAGGTGAGAAGAAGCGTGATTGGAAAACTCCTAGAGATAGTCTACAATGGGGCGACAGTGATAGAGAAAAAAGCCTAAAAAGGCTGGAGTAATTTTTTTAAATTTTATTTTAACTCTTCATGTATTTAAAGGCCAGTGGAGAAGACAACCTTTAGGCGATGAGTCTGAATGTACAATAAATTCAGAGAGTGTTCATCAGGATTATTTGCCTGAGAAACCAAGAGGGATGGATCAAAAGCATGGGCGGAGCTATAGGGCAAAACACAAGAGGGACAGTACTTTGGCAATGAGGGGCAAGAGAGCCCGGACGTGCCCAGGGAGTGAAGGTGAGAGGGGTCCCACCAGGGGTCCTCATGGTCTCTAAGATGGAGGGTCCATGTGCTGAGAGCAGGGGATATGAGTGGGCCTCCAAGGATGGAGATGTTCAGAGAGGGTGGAAAGACGCCGTGGGGAGTGGCAGGATGAGTAACGGAGAACGGGGAAGGCAGAGTGGAGGTCCCTTGACTTCAGTTAGCGTGAGTTGATGAGAAAGCAGCCTGCCCTGTCGCGCCCTGAGCTGCGCTGCTCTTCTTAGCCAAGGCTCAGAGGAAGCTGGGTTCTCCCAGACTGCCAGGGGTTTGGTGATGAGGTTGTGACTGAAAGAGTGATGAATGGGGGAGTTTAAGGCATTGGGCCAAGTGGAACAACAGACAGTGAAATCCAAGTTGGTTCAGGGGGAATTAAACAGACTAGAGGTTTTTCCTGAGAAAGAGAGGAGCCTGGGGAGAGGGCCCCAAAGTGGTCAAAGAGATGCTGCTACTTGGACAACACCTGGCAGGAGAGGGGGTCGTTTGATAAGAGTAGGGGTATTTGAGCCAGTGATCTGGGGGAGATGGAGCGATTCTGTTTCTTGACAAGGCCCACTTGCTCAGAGCCAGGCTNAAAAAAAAAAGCTCTACATAAATGGAAATAACTAACACCCATTGAGCCTGACAATTTACAAAGCACTTTCACATTTATTGTTTTATTAGACACACCAACTACCATGCAAATAGATAAAGAGAAGAGATGGTGATCCCGCGTCTACAAATTAGGGGGAATGAAAACCCTTAGATGCTGAAAGGTCAGTCCAGTGTCAACCAGGCAGGTTGCAAAAGAGCACGGGTTTGGGACCAGGGTCTTCAGACCCCACATTTAGCTCTTTCTGTGATGCATGACACTGTTCCCAAAACAACGAAAATTTCAAAAAGTTTAGATGGCTTCATCTAAAGATGCTGCTTCTTCTGTCCCTAATCCCTTTTGGAGTAAGGAATTCCATGGGGATTCACTCACTCATACATTTGGCAGCAAAGTGAGAACAATGCATTTTTTTCCCTTGAACTTTAAAAGGTGATTTAATAAATAAATGAAAAATAAACTGAGAAGAGTAGCTGAACCAGGTCTTCTGTTTCTAATAGAATCATAAATGCCAGAAAGTGCTGGGGATGATTTATTATCCTGTTATTATAAGTGACTGGGAAGCTTTCAATGGAGTCCTTGCTAATTTCTAGCAGCTGCATTAAATCAGAAACTCTATTAGCTATTATAAAACCATCATCCCATTTTCCTGCAAATCAACTTGAACACCTGATAGGAATTTGGAGCTGTCTGTTATTCTGTGTGCTAACCTCATCCTTGGCCTCCAGGCAGGAAATAAACACCAATCAGAGGTGGCCTGGCATCCACCACATCAACTGTTAAGGATTAATCAATGACCGTCTACCTTTTATAGGCGGTATTCTTGATGGGAGACATAGCTCTTCTTATGAGCACCACTTCACTGAGAGAACGGATACTGAGACATCATCAAATCCCACATTCTGAATCTGAGACCCCTGCCCCCGGCTTCGACCCAGCCTGACATGTAAATCTAGCACTCATCCACCCCATGTAAGCGCAGAGAGGAAAAGCAGCTGCATATAAATCAGCTGGAAATTGTTGGCACCTCTTCCCTCATTTGCTGTGATGTTCACAATAGGATTTATCTCCCAGGACTTACTTTCCCACGACCAGATCAGCAACACCTTATGCTGGGCAAGTTGTCAGTCTCCCTGACTCTTACATTGGAGGAGATAGCTGGTTAGGGCTGGCTTATGTGCAATCTGATGGGGAGACCAGGAGAGGACACAGCCTGGAAGTCAAGCCTCCTGTGTTTGTGCAGATTCTGGAGTCAGGGAAGCAGAGCCAGAGGGAGAGAATCTCTTGTCTTCCACCTGTCACCAGATAGAAGAGAAGAGACTTTTCAGAGAATGTTACAGGGCTTAGTAATGGATTGGATGTGGAAACTGTGGTTTCTTGCCCGAAACCTGGGTGAACATCCAAGCTGGAGAAGTTGAGTAATCAAGGGACTCATACGTGTTTCATTGTTATGATGAGTTTATATCCTATATATTTACCTCATATGCTCCCACTGGTTATCTTTGTTCTTTCTGTTTTCTCTGCCTGAAATTATTTTCCTCCAAAGCATCATGTGGTTCATCTCCTTGCTTTAAGTTTTTGATCAAATGTATTTTCATCAGAGATTTCCATAAGCGCACAATTTAAAATCGGATTTCCACCCCCTGTTATTCTCTTATCTGGCTTCAGTTTTCTTCAGAGTACTTATCACCTGCTATCACTATATTTTGCTCTTTTGTTTATTGTCTTGCACACCGCACTGGGCTTAAAGTGGCAACGCCATTGTGTATCTCATCCACTTCTGTATTAACAATAAGTAAAACAGCATTTGCCTCCTACTGGGTGCTCGGCAGTGTTGAGAGAATGAACAGATGAGTCCTAGGAGCAATGTTCAGAGAGAGGGACAGAGACACAGATAGTGAGGGAGTGTAGGCTTAAGAAATTAACTAGTGAGTTATGTTCATACAAGTAATCTTTGAAGCCATAGGATCTGGAGGAAATATAGAGCCCATAAGAGGGCCTTGAAGACCTCCAACCTTCAAAGAAGATGAACTTGCAATGAAGAAAAAGCGGGAGTAGACTAGGATGAAGGAAGGAAATCAAGGAAAATAGGGTGTGCAGGAGGAGAAAGTGTTGAAAGATGCAGAGCTGTCAAAAAGATGAATGTTTAAGAGTATCCAGTGGAAATGGTGTTCCTGAGGTTCCCCAGGAGGAACTGTCTGATGGAGAGGTTAGTGTGTGCAGAAATGCGGCTGAGCGATGAGAGGTGAGAAGAAGCGTGATTGGAAAACTCCTAGAGATACTTGTCTACAATGGGGCGACAGTGATAGAGAAAAAAGCCTAAAAAGGCTGGAGTAATTTTTTTTTATTTTATTTTAACTCTTCATGTATTTAAAGGCCAGTGGAGAAGACAACCTTTAGGCGATGAGTCTGAATGTACAATAAATTCAGAGAGTGTTCATCAGGATTATTTGCCTGAGAAACCAAGAGGGATGGATCAAAAGCATGGGCGGAGCTATAGGGCAAAACACAAGAGGGACAGTACTTTGGCAATGAGGGGCAAGAGAGCCCGGACGTGCCCAGGGAGTGAAGGTGAGAGGGGTCCCACCAGGGGTCCTCATGGTCTCTAAGATGGAGGGTCCATGTGCTGAGAGCAGGGGATATGAGTGGGCCTCCAAGGATGGAGATGTTCAGAGAGGGTGGAAAGACGCCGTGGGGAGTGGCAGGATGAGTAACGGAGAACGGGGAAGGCAGAGTGGAGGTCCCTTGACTTCAGTTAGCGTGAGTTGATGAGAAAGCAGCCTGCCCTGTCGCGCCCTGAGCTGCGCTGCTCTTCTTAGCCAAGGCTCAGAGGAAGCTGGGTTCTCCCAGACTTCCAGGGGTTTGGTGATGAGGTTGTGACTGAAAGAGTGATGAATGGGGGAGTTTAAGGCATTGGGCCAAGTGGAACAACAGACAGTGAAATCCAAGTTGGTTCAGGGGGAATTAAACAGACTAGAGGTTTTTCCTGAGAAAGAGAGGAGCCTGGGGAGAGGGCCCCAAAGTGGTCAAAGAGATGCTGCTACTTGGACAACACCTGGCAGGAGAGGGGGTCGTTTGATAAGAGTAGGGGTATTTGAGCCAGTGATCTGGGGGAGATGGAGCGATTCTGTTTCTTGACAAGGCCCACTTGCTCAGAGCCAGGCTGGCGTCACTCACAAAATGCATCAAGTCCTGAGAATGGGGACGACATTTATGTTAAAGTCTAAGCCAGAACTGAGCCCAAAGTGGGGATGAAGAGGCCTCTTCCAGGAGTGAACAGTGGTTGCCAAGGTAGATGCTGGCACAAGTGGGCAAGCTGATTAAAAACAAGCATCAAACACAGAATGGTCATCCTCGCTGGCACTGCCCAGGGCAGAGAGACAGCTGAGGGGCCAGTGCTGGCACAGGCCAGGCAAGGCTTTCCTTAGATCTGGGACACTCAGATGCCCCGATCCTGGTTCGCAATGGCGGCAGCCCTGGGGAGAGAAAGGCACTCTTTCGCATCAATAAAGTTACTACATACAAAGTGAGTAACCTCCGGCCTATGACATGAGTACTTGGCGCCTAGAGCAGAGCCAGCAGAGGTCATGGTTTCCACAAAGATCTCGGAGCTGATTGATCACAAGGACAGGCCTGTTCCTCCTCCTGTTCCCCTTCATTAGCAAACAGAGCCTCTTGTCTGCTGGGCTGCCCATGGCCGCTGCAGCAATAGCTGAGAGAGGATGGAGAGAGAGGAAAAAGACACCAAGAGGAAAGTGTCACTGTTCCCAAATGCTGTATCATCTGACAATTTCTCTCTGTTGGGCAACAGCTGTTTACCATGACAAATGATGGCTTTAATAAAATGTACACACAGAGATGCACCAGAAAATGAATACTGGAGCTTTCTGCTTGACATGTCATGGGGGGCATTCCCCTGGTGATGCATAGGTCCTGGGGAGTTGCATGTGGCCGATACCTTTCAGATGGATGACCTTGGTAGGTGGCTGGCCCTGGCATCAGGCAGGTTTCACCTGCAGAGAGCAGAAGACGCTGCAACTGGTTTGCTCAAAGGTGCTCAGTGTGGGACATGAAATGGCATGGGGAGGGATGGCAAAGTGGGTTGAATGCTCAGCAAGTCACACCACAGAACTGGGGGGTAGGGAGCTGCCAACAGGTTCTGTTTTACACACAAGAAGCTGCCTCCATTCCCAATCAAAGACACCAAAATTAGAAAACTGCCTCTGTCAGGACACTACTGCCTTAGGGAAGCTGCCTTGAGCAGGAATCCACACCAGGCCTTCCTGGGGACCAGCACCATGGGCCTGCTCCTTCTATGATGCTGGGCACCTGGGACAGCAAGTACTTGGGCCCTTGAGCTCCAGAAAAAGCAAGTGCCTCCATGATAACGTTGACAGAGAAGAAGAGGACCTGTGGTGGCCGCACGGTGGTTCTAGGAGAAGTACAGGAGGTCACACACAGATGTGGGGCTGAGTTGGAACTGGCAAGATTTTGGTGGATTTAGGATCCTGCAAATCCAGATTTAGGGCTAGACAGTGAGTCCCCTGTGGGTGTGCTTTTTTGTGATGAGTTTATTTCTTTGTGACGGTGCTGGGTCTTCATTCTGCACGCAGGCTTTCTCTAGTTACGGTGAGAGGGGGCTGCTCTCTGGTTTGGGCACGTGTACTGCTCCCTGTAGTGGCTTCTCCTGTGCTGGAGCCCTGGCTGGAGGACATGCAGGCTCCGTGGCTCCCGGGCTCTGTAGCGCAGGCTCAGCAGTTGTGATTCACAGGCTTAGTTGATCCACAGCATGTGACATCTTCCCGGACAAGGAATCGAACCCATGTCTCCTACATTAGCAGGTGGATTCTTATCTCCTGTATCACCAAGAACGTCCTGTGGGTGTGCTTTAGAGGCAGGAGGATGGAGGGTAAAGTTGGAAGGATGGAGAGTACACTTGGGGGTGGGGAGAATGAGAGGCAGGGACAGGGAGAACGTGTCCTCATCGGGAACTGCAGGGCACCCGGCCTCCCTGGAGTCTCCATATCTAAGTGTCTTCACACTTCACCTGTCACCTCCACACAGCCACATAAAGGGGAAGGACCTCAACCACTGAAAGTTCCACAGAGGGGCCATTCCATGCCTAAGGGAGAAGTGACAGGTGAAGACACATAGAAATATTCTATTCTTATTATAAAGAGATGGAAGCAGCAACTGCTTCCTGCTCCTGGAAGAGGCCTCTTCATCCCCACTTTGGGCTCGGTTCTGGCCTCTGATAGAGAGGAATAGTTAGATTATTCCGAGGAGGGGAAACAACAGGGGAAGAATCATATTTGTGAGCTGTGTGTGATGTTGGAAGTGAGGGTTTGTTTATAGGATGCACGTGGGAAAATGATTTCATTAAAAATAAAAATGTTGACTCTATGGGGAGAGAGGGTTGGGTTCTTATTGTAAAGAACCATGAGTGCCAAAAGGAAAGCACTAAAGGCCAAATGGGAAAACTTAAAGACATGAGAGATAGAAAAACAAAAAGGAAGCCTAAATATATCAATAATAACTAAAATGTGAGTAGATTAAACAAACCAATCAAAGGACAAAGATTGACTGAAAACACAAAAAAAACAAGATCCAACTACACACACATTAGAAATAAATGTAATGAGGATAAAAACGTGGAAAAGATGCACAATGCCAACAGGGATAAAAAAAAAGTTAGACTGGCTATACCACAAAATAGACTTTGAAAGAAAACAAATAGACAAAAAAATATTATGGATTGAGGGAGGTTTTATAATGATAAAGGGCCAATCCATCAGGAAGATATAAAAATTATAAATACATATGCATCTAACAAGAGACTCATAAAATACATGAAGCAAACACTGACATAATTGATGAGAAATGAATAATTCAACAATAATAGTTGGAAACTTTATAACCCACTTTCAATAATAGATACAAAACTAGGCAGAAGATCCACAAAGAAAGAAAAGACACGTAAACCAGTGAGAACCAACAAGTGTCTTTGGACCTGCCAGTTCAGTCATAGAGGAGCAGATTAGTCTCAGATATAAACAGAACATTCTCCAGGATAGATCACACGCTAAGCTATAAAGCAAGCCTCCACAACTTTTAGAGGATCGATGTACAAAGTGTGGCATCCAACCATAATGAAATGAAAAGAACAATCAATAATATGAAGACACAACCAGGAAAAATACAGATGCAGCTAACATACTGCTTAGAGATGAATATAGAGGTGTAAACCCTTTTTTAAAAAAGAGTGTGTGTGTTTAGTCACTCAGTCATGTCCGACTCTTTGTGACCCTACTCTGTAGGCTCCTCTGTCCATGGAATTCTCCAGGCAAGAATACAGGAGTGGGTTGCCATACCCTCCTCCAGGGGATCTTCCCAACTCAGGGATCAAACCCAGATCTCCCGCATTGCAGGCAGATTTCTTACCAGCTGAGCCACCATGGATGCCCCATTTAAGAAGAGGAAAAGTTTCAAATCAAAATCTTAACCTTCTACCTTAAGACAATGGAAAAGGACAGAAAACTAAACCTCTATCAAGCAGACAAAAAACAATATTATACTCAAAGTCAGTGGAAGAAAGAATTATAAATAACAGAGAAAATCAATAAAACTAAAAGGTGGTTCTTTGGAAAGAGTGACAAAATTAACAAAACTTTAGGCAGACTACCTAACCTGCCTCTTGAGAAATCTGTATGCAGGTCAGGAAGCAACAGTTAGAAGTGGACATGGAACAATAGACTGGTTCCAAACAGGAAAAGGAGTACGTCAAGGCTGTATATTGTCACCCTGCTTATTTAACTTATATGCAGAGTACATCATGAGAAACGCTGGGCTGGAAGAAACACAAGCTGGAATCAAGATTGCGGGAGAAATATCAATCACCTCAGATATGCAGATGACACTACCCTTATGGCAGAAAGTGAAGAGGAGCTAAAAAGCCTCTTGATGAAAGTGAAAGAGGAGAGTGAAAAAGTTGGCTTAAAGCTCAACATTCAGAAAACAAAGATCATGGCATCCGGTCCCATCACTTCATGGGAAATAGATGGGGAAATAGTGTCAGACTTTTTATTTTGGGGGGCTCCAAAGTCACTGCAGATGGTGACTGCAGCCATGAAATTAGAAGATGCTTACTCCTTGGGAGAAAAGTTATGACCAACCTAGATAG
>SJYW01007583.1:222806-253004 GCA_006410735.1 Raphicerus campestris
TTTCACTGTGATTGGTCATATCGTCCACTCAGTTGCCAACATTGGAAACCCAGTGACAGACTAAATCCCTCTCAGTCTTTCAGAGTGCACTTCAAAGTCACTTCCTTTGAACAGTTTTCCAAGAACCCTCATCTAATTTAGATGGTCCAACTCTTAGATGTGTAACATTCCTACATACTTTAAATCTTACCATACTGTATTACAATATCTGATTCACTTGCCTACTAGACTATAAACTCCTGTGGGCAGGTACTATATCCTATGTTCTGTATGCCCTGACCCAGCAAAGTTTTTCAATAAGTAGAGTCTTCCCTGGTGACTCAGATGGTAAAGAATCTGCCTGCAATGAAGAAGACCCAGGTTCATTCCCTGGGTAGGGAAGATCCCCTAGAGGAGGAAATAGCAACCCACTCCAGTATTCTTGCCATGGACAGAGGAACCTGGTGGGCTACAGTCCATGGGGTTGCCAGAGTTGGACATGATTGGGCAACTAACACAATTGGTCAGAAAAAAAAATAATGAATTAGTCAACAAAATAAATGAACAATATATTTTTTCAAAGCTTGGCTAATGAGATAAGATTGCAAGTACTTAACATATAATGTAAGAGGCAAGTTCTAGATCCTTTCTAAGACTTTGGGGGCTCAGGTTCATCTTAGCAGGAAGGGGGCCAGGGAGCAGGTGGAGCATCAGAGTACAGGAACCCAGTGCTGAGCTCTCTGTTGGGGTTTCATGTACAGCTTGTACAGTTCTTCAAAGGAAGAAAAAGTACAGTGTTGCCTGGCTAACCAGTGAGAAAGCTGGGGCTCAGAGGCCCACTGCCCATGGCCCTGGGTGGCAAGTTCAGATTCTCTTGCATACACTGATTCTCAGGTGGAGTGATCCAATTTCTACCTGTCAGCTTGGAAGCTATAATGAGACTTGGGTTGGGGGCAGGGGTGGTTGGTGAGACTGTAATAACTCCTATTGAGCATTTAAAAAACTTTTTATGGCTTGTAGGTCTCAATATTATGGCTTATATGATTTGATTTATAGAACTCTGTGCGATGTGACTGTAAACTAATGAGGCTGACTTTATTGAAAGGCTCATAGAAACTGGTCTCTTTGCAGGAGGCTCCGGCCTTTCTAGAAGGAGACATTCAGTGTGGTTGATGCCTTGTGATGTCCCACCATTGAGGAGTTTGGGGGCCAGGGAGGGGATGAGAATAGGAAGAAGCATCATGGTGGGGATGGAGGTGGATCCTCGGCTGTCGGCTTTACTGACATTCCAGAGACCATGGGAAGTGGACATCAGTTCTCTCATGCAACAAATATTTGCTGGTATTTATGCCATTCCAGGCTCCAGTCCACTGCAGAGGAATCAGGGATGAGCAGAAGAAACACCTGCTCTCGGGGACCATGTGATCCTGATGAGAGAGAGAGTTAGTTACAAGGACCCACGTGTGTCAGATATGTTGAAGGAAGAATGTAGGCCAGTGAGGCCAGTATTATAGCAACTGGATTGTAATTCATCAGTAGATCATTCCTTTGGTCGTGGGGAATATATCCTCTATATCTTTTCACAAAGTGAATCTTGTGTGCTTTACGCTTTGCTTCTATTGCTGTTTCGTTCGTTTTGGTCAGTTTCAGTCATTTTGGCATCAAGAGAAGAGGAGTTTTATGGTCTTTGATGGCAGTCAGCGTGCCAGGTACAGCAAGCAGGCTGAGCTGTCCTCATTCTCAAGGCAGCCCTGCCAAGAAGCTCCTGTTAACCCATTTTACAGATGAGAACACACAGACTTAGAGAGGATGAGTGGTGTGCCCCCAATCACAGTTACAGGAGGCAGAGCTGGGATGTGCAATGTGGAGATTAATTCCTGTCTGCTGCTGGTTCTTCTCACTGGCCCGAGCACATGGGACCCGAGAGAGATTGTAATGTGGTTGATGATGGAAGGAGGGAGGCAGCATGAGACTCCACTGACCTGAAGTCTGGCCTCGGGTCAGCAGTGGACCAGGAAAACCACTGAAATCTCTTTGTCTCTAAAGTCCTTATCACAAGGGAAAGTGAAAGAAAGTGAAGTCGCTCAGTCGTGTCCGACTCTTTGTGACCCCATGGCCTGTAGCCCACTATGCTCCTCTGTCCATGGAATTTTCCAGGCAAGAGTACTGGAGTGAGTTGCCATTTCCTTCTCCAGAGGATCTTCCCGACCCAAGGATCAAACCCAGGTCTCCCGCTTTGTAAGCAGACGCTTTACCATCTGAGCCACCAGGGAAGTTGAAAATATGGTAACTATGTAGGGATGGTATCAACCAGACTTACTGTGGTGATCATTGTGCAACACATCCAAATATCTAATCATTATGTCGTACACCTGAGATTACTATAGCTTTATAGGTCAGTCATACTTCGAAAAAGCACATACATTTGTCTTAGTTATCAAGGGAGCAAAAAGACAAAGGGAAATGAAATTCTTCGTTCCCATCTAACACTGGCCATGTAGGCAGTTATTATAAGGAATTGCTTTGAGTTTTATTTTGAACAGAACTTGTATCTCATCCAAAGCATTACATTCTGGTATATTTCCATTTCTTGGAAATTTCCTTGAACCTGAAAAACAGAAGGCTTTTGGCTCAGTTCGTTTTTGGTTCTGACCTCTCTGTTTACTAGTGAATATCTCTAGTTTAAGATAGCTGCGTGTCCTGAGGGTCTGAGACAGCCAGTGTCCTCTGGCTCAGCCTCCATGCCTCCTTGATCGTCCTGCCCCATTGGGTCCTCCTGCCCCATTGGATCCTCCTGATTTAGGTTGGTTTCTGGAATATAAATATGCATCATGTTCTAGCTTCTTACTTTCTTTCTTCCTAAGGCACACACTGAGCAGCTGGGTACAACCTTCTCTCAGATAAACACAAGCTGTAAGTTTTCCTTATTTATGAATAACACACAGTTTGAAATTGCTTTTACAACTGGATACAAATTTCATTAGATAAATTCAGATATTTCTGCTGGATGCAGATTTCCCCATAGCTATCCTCAGCTAGGCAGCCTCTCCATGGTACAAGGAAATCATAGTAATAACCACTTTGATCATTAGGTGACTTCTAGTTCTAAAATCGGCTCTTTAAAATTAGAGACCTGTTCAGTTTCTCACATCACACACACGCAACTTCTGAACAACTGGGAGATTTGTCTGTCCTGCTCTGTACAGTGTATCTGCCCCCAGAGCCACTTCAGAGAAAAAAAAATGATGGCAGGGGAATTACATCTCTTTCTATAGATAATGAGGATGAATATTGATGGATGCCTACTGATGGCAAGGCAGGAAACTGACTGCTTTATATTCAGTATTTCATTTAACACTCACAAGTACAGTACACAATCATTACTATCATTGCCTGTATTTACAGGTAGGGAAACTCAGGGTGATCAAAGTTAAGGATATTATGTAAAATCACCCAGAAGTAGATTTTAGAGGTTGGATTCGGGTGTCTATGTTCTGACCTACCACCCAGTAAAACAAAGGCTTTTGACTGACCTACATCACAGCTGATAGGTTACAGAAGAAAAAGACTTAAACCTGCCCCTGACTCCCCATCGGCTTCATTAAGGGTAAGTGAACAGCATTTTCTTAAATCCAAACTGATATAATTGACAGTCGCACCCCCTAACAGTCTTAGAATCTAGACAGAAGCTGAGACGTGAGCGAGCAGAGGAAATACATTGAGACGACGGGAAAACAGTGGAATCACTAAACGTTAGAATGGCACAGGTTCTGGAGTTTAAACTGATGGGATTTATTTCTAATTTACAAACAAAGGCAGAGGGGCCTCTGGATGTGGGGTGAGGGTTCCATGGATCACATACTCCCCCTACCCTACCCACACAGAGTGGATGGAGAGAGACTTTTATTACCCTTTCCCCTGTAACAGGGGGCCTAACTGGGGCACCAGTGTCCTCGGGCTCCGATGTGACTTCAGCCTCTTTCCTCCTGCTGCCAGCCCATGGCTCCTTCCGACTGTCTCATACAGCGTTTTACTCACTCTTTCAACTTCTGCCTCCTTAAACCTATTTCTTCTGGATTCATCCCCACCACCAGACATTGTGCCACTTCAGACTCAACCCCTACCTCTTTATTTCCTCAGCCTCAACATGTAGACTCTCAGGGAGCCCTAGCCACAGCACTTCCACAGCACACGCCTTATCTTTCTCTGTTTCTCTATCACCCTGTTCACCACGGTCACCAACATCATCTCTTCCCTCTTCTACTCCTGATTCCACTTCGTGTCCTTGAAACCCCTTCTCTTCATGACAAAGGGATATCTTAAAGGTCATCAGATCATGTCACCTCCTTGCTTTAAGTTCTCTGAAGCTATTAAACTGCACTGGGTCCAACTTGCATTTCCTATTTCAAATCACCCTAAATATCTAGATATCTGTAAGACCTGAATCAAGGCTTAGGTTGGCCCCTGGGCCAATTAAATCCTCTTTTTTTTTTTTTTTTACATGCCCCAAGTTGTCATCACAGGAAAGTGAGAATTTTGCTATATAATCATAATTTATGATTGCGAAGTGCATCCATGGTGCCAAGTCCTTTGGCAATTGTCTCATTAATTGTCACCCTGTCTGTATTAATCATGTTTTGAGTTTTTTTTTAATTCTGTATTTTATGATGCTCTGACATCTTGGAGGTTTTCTAATTCTGGACTCTCCAGGGCTAGCTATTTCTAGAGATAGCAAATGACTAGCCTTCAACCTGNAGTTGGCCCCTGGGCCAATTAAATCCTCTTATTTTTTTTTTTTTACATGCCCCAAGTTGTCATCACAGGAAAGTGAGAATTTTGCATATAATCATAATTTATGATTGCGAAGTGCATCCATGATGCCAAGTCCTTTGGCAATTGTCTCATTAATTGTCACCCTGTCTGTATTAATCATGTTTTGAGTTTTTTTTTTTTTTAATTCTGTATTTTATGATGCTTTGACATCTTGGAGGTTTTCTAATTCTGGACTCTCCAGGGCTAGCTATTTCTAGAGATAGCAAATGACTAGCCTTCAACCTGCCATTCATATGCCAACCAACCCATTAAGAGCCCACAACCCTAACCACTTTCTCTACCCAACTGTCACCAAGCCAGTGCTTCCCCTGCCCTGAGTCACCCCAGGGCCAGGTACTGGACAACTAGAGGATACAGGGAGAGTCTGAGGCTGTCACAATTATTGAAACAATCCAACCCCATGTTCGATTAAGCTCGCCTACCCTGCCTTGTCCATTCCTTCACCTGGAAACTACCATAAAGCCTCTGGATTTGACCTTCTCCTTGTTCTTTCTCGGAGAAGGCAATGGCACCCCACTCCAGTACTCTTGCCTGGAAACTCCCATGGATGGAGGAGCCTGGTATGCTGCAGTCCATGGGGTCACTGAGTCAGACAAAACTGAGCGACTTCACTTTGACTTTTCACTTTCATGCACTAGAGAAGGGAATGGCAACCCACTCCAGTGCTCTTGCCTGGAGAATCCCAGGGATGGCAGAGCGCGGTGGGCTGCCGTCTGTGGGGTCTCACACACAGTCGGACACGACTGAAGTGACTTAGCGATTGTTCTTTCTGCTTCCTGGTGCTTCCCCAAGCAACCCTGCGTGGCGTGGCATGCCTCCTCCTCTGGGGAACACCAAGGGANCACTTTGACTTTTCACTTTCATGCACTGGAGAAGGGAATGGCAACCCACTCCAGTGCTCTTGCCTGGAGAATCCCAGGGATGGTGGAGCGTGGTGGGCTGCCGTCTGTGGGGTCACACAGAGTCAGACACGACTGAAGTGTCTTAGCAGTTGTTCTTTCTGCTTCCTGGTGCTTCCCCAAGCAACCCTGCGTGGCGTGGCATGCCTCCTCCTCTGGGGAACACCAAGGGATAAACTCCCTTCTTTCAAGGCAGTGTTTTCCATGTCTGCCACCTTAACCGACCTACCTTCCAACCTAATCTTGGGGACGTTTCACAATACCCCCAAATCCTATGAAATAGGTGAGACAGGCGTTATTAGATACCAGTCACACAGCAGAAGGGTCGAGGAGTCAGTGTCTGAATGGATGATCCAACTGCAGAACCAGTGTGCTGAGTTCTCTAATCCATCCTCATTGTATGTGTCCTCATGTATGTCATCATATATCCAAGCAAGGCATAGCTAGTAGGGGCTCCCTACCTTGGTGTCAAGTCAAGCATTTCATAGAAATCTGCTGATATAAACTATAAAGGAGCTCACTCCCTTTTCCCTTTCCCATTTCAATCTGGGTTGGCCTTCTACTATCTCAAAGGATACACTGGTCACTAGCAATGCCTTACAGATGAGTGAATCACCCCCACCAAACTGTAGACAGGTGTAGATTCACACAAAAATCAAACTCCTGCCGTTATTTCTCTGTTTCACTAGATCTTAAGTTCAATCCACTTGTTCACCCACAAATACTGAACTAGCTAGAAAGCCGACTCACGGAAGAGAAAGATGATGGCCCCATTCTCTAGGACTCCAGATATCTCGAGCTGGGGGGAGTCAGCCCTGCAAAAATAAAAAAAGTTGACCATCTCCCCAAGGGCAGAATGTTCACGTGTTATGAATATACAATGTCTCGCTTCATCTTATCTCTGCCTCTCTTCTTGCCCCACCTGCTTTCCTTACACCTGGAATCTCATGTTCTTTTCTGCTTTCTTTTCCAACAACTCCTTTCATCTCAAGCAGTCCTACATGGGCTGATTCAGCCGTTGGGAACAGCCCAGCTGCACCNGCCCCACCTGTTTTCCTTACACCTGGAATCTCATGTTCTTTTCTGCTTTCTTTTCCAACAACTCCTTTCATCTCAAGCAGTCCTACATGGGCTGATTCAGCCGTTGGGAACAGCCCAGCTGCACCTCCTGAGAAGTGTCAGAACCGGCAGTGGTGTGAGTCGGTCATTCGTGTGCCTGGCAACCAAGTGGAGGGAACTGCGTGACTTGTGTGGCAGCCTGACCCATCCTGACGGCTCACACCCTTGGTGTTCAAGAGACAAACTCTGTAATTGAAGAAAAGTGTAAGCCCAGCCCCAGTTCTCCCCTTTGCACAATTGAAGTCCTTCCAGGACATTGACAGTGGACAAAAACATCTCATGATTTAGAGAGTTGTGTGCAATGTGTAAACAGAAAACGCAGCTACACTCAGGTCTTAAGGAAAGATGTGTGTCGTTAAAGCTGGTGGGTGATCCCAGAATAAGTTATTAGGCTGCTCTCTGAGGCCTTGCCTCTCCTCCTAGCATGTATCACCCCTCCTGGCATGGAGCTCACTAGGAAGCATACTACCCACCTGCATTGTTAATGCCTGCTTTCCTGGAAGGAACTCCAGGTACTTTCACTCTATTAAAACTTACACAACTCATGTGGCATAACTAGCAACAAGTATTCTTTCTTCCTGAGGTCCCATGCTCTAATTAAAAACTTTAGACCTGGGATACGTGTAGTTATCTTTTTGCAAGGGGTGGAGGATGGACAGCATTTATTTTTATATTGTATATTTATCATAGTATAGTATATAGTTGTTTAATCACTAAGTCGTGCTGACTCTTTGGCATCCCATGGACTGTAGCCCATCAGGCTCTTCTGTCCATGAGATTCTCCAGGCAAGAATACTGGAGTGGGTAGCCATTTTCTTTTCCAGGGGATCTTCCCAGGCAAGGGATTGAACCCATGTCTCCTGCATTGGCAGGCAGATTCTTTATCACTGAGCCACCAAGGAAGCCCACAGTATATTGTAGTATAGTATCTGTGTCCAGTCCTTTATAACTGAGAGCAGGTAGCATGCTTTTGTGCCCTTCAGCAATGAACACAATTCATGGCAAGAGTTTACAGCTTATTTCTGAATTACATTTCCTTGGAACAATTGTTCAGAGCCCAGGCTAATATTGCAAAGGATTTGAGTACCAACACAGTAAAGCAAAATGCACCTAGCAACCATTCAATTCTGATTATGATACAAGCACAGGAGCCACACAATAAGGTGTGGCTTTTGCCAGGGAGACAGAAAGAAATCTTCTCAATAGGCCCAAGGAAAGCCTTCAGCTCTTGACCAGAAGAAATGCCTTGGCACTCCAAACTGACAGACTGGGTTCTAAGAATGGCCTAATCACCAGTTCCTCTCCAGATGCATGATGGTTCCACTTCATGTTGTGATCATAAAGCAACAGACAGATTTTGTGAAAGTCAGTCAATACTTTTTAGGATCTCTGTGTGTTTTTCCCAGCTCTTGTATGCTAACAATGAGATCCTAGGGTAGTAATGTGGAGTAGGATGCGGACGATTTAGCACGTGATGCGGTAGGGAGACATTCAGATTTGCCATTTGGAGAGATAGAAAGTAAGTCTAGGGCCAGGAGTATTTCCAAGATGGGTCACCGGAGCAGAAAGCGCTCCACCATCTCGCCAGAGCCCAGGAAAGCTCTGTCTGGGATGGGACTGTAGCTCGGCCACGTGGAGTGGGGACGGCAGAGCTGTGGACGCCTCGCACCGCGCGCACTGAGTCGGCATTCTGGCGCGGGAAACCTAGTTGAGCTCTTCAGGGCGGGGTTTGGCAACTTCTGCCTTGGCATCCGGCATCCGGGGAGGGAAGGTGCGAGTCAGTTTCCAATTTGCTGCGGTCCCCGAGCTCCCTCTCCCGCCCTTCCCTCCCGCCAGCATGTAGGGAAGCCGCCGAAAGGGGCGCAGCGTTCCCGGGCAGCCGCGGTGTCGCGGGAGAGAGGAGCCGGGGAGGTGGCAGCCCGGCCCGCGCGGCTCCTGGCGCGAGTGGGCGGCGCGGCGGGGGTTAAGGTGGGAGTCCGCACCCCGCGCCCGCCGGGATGCGCGCGGTCAGCCCGCTTGCTCGGCGCGGGCACCGCGGAGAGCGGCGGTCAGTAATGGAGCTGCTGCCATGACAACCCCGGCGGTCGGGGCCCGCGCGCGTCGGGTCTGCTCCCGGGAGGCCGGCAGCGCGGAGGCCGGGGGCGGCCGCTGAGCTTGGCGTCCGCGCGTCCCCGCGCCCCGCGCCGCGTCCCCGGAGAGGCGGGCGCGCCGTCTGCCCGCTCCCCGTGCGCCCCGAGCCTGCGCCGCGGGCGCTCCGCGGGCCGGGCCGGCCGCCAGTCGCCGCCCGGGCTGCGGCGAGGACGCCAGGCACCCACCGCTCCGGAGGATCGTTGGACTTGGCCGCGGCTGCGGGTCCCCGCGGTGGAACTTTTTACCGCCTTGGGGTTCCAGATCGGAGACTCGGGCTGGTTTCTAAATACATCTGTACATATGTGTGATCTAATAAAACATTCTCTCCTCTCCTTGAAGCGGCAGCTTTTTATGACATCTCCTTTATGTCGGAGACACTTGCCTGGCTTCTTTGGGTTATAAACTTTTGATGCCAGACCTCGGCAGGACGTGCCCAACTGAATGTTAAAGTAGCATCTCGAAGAGAGGCAGAGAAAGAACAACCGTGACCTTCATCCCGCACCTTCCTCCTTCCTCTCCCTTCCCGGCCGCCTCCCTCCTCCCCAGGGGAGCATCGAGAAAGCGTTTTGGATGCAGGAGGGGGCATCTGGTTGTGCCAGGCTGGAAAGCTGAGGCAGGATCTGAGGAAGAATCAGTAGACTCCGGAGAGCCTGGACTCCGCTTCTCCTTAGACCCCTCTCCTCTTCTGGCTGGTTCCAGCCCCTGCCTCCCTCCCCGCGCGGCTGCCCGAGACCCGCCGGCGTGCGGGGCGGGGGACGAGGACCGAGCCGCCGCCGGAGTTCTGGGAAGTTGTGGCTGTCGAGGATGGGGGTCTGTGGGTCCCTCTTCCTGCCCTGGAAGTGCCTCGTGGTCGTGTCTCTCAGGCTGCTGTTCCTTGTACCCACAGGAGTGCCCGTGCGCAGCGGAGATGCCACCTTCCCCAAGGCGATGGACAACGTGACGGTCCGGCAGGGGGAGAGCGCCACCCTCAGGTAGGGAGCTGAACTTCGGCGGGGGACTGAGCCCCTCGGATGGGATTCGGTGGGAACCGGTGAGCGAGAGAGGACCGGAGACCTGCGTGGGGGACGAGCGTGGGAGAGGTCTTTTGCAGGCCCAAGAGGTGCCCACTTGGCGTTCTGTGGCAGCTGGGACCCGTTCTCCTGGACAGCTTGGTCATTCGCTGTGGTTTCTCTGGCCCCGGGTTTTCGAAGCGAGTCCTGAGGTCCAGGCTTGGGACTGCATGTATCCATGAGGCTGTGGCTAGGCTTGGCACTGCGACGCGAGCCCTGGCATTGAAATACTGGGGTCTGAGCTTGGGAGCACTGGTGTCCTGGGGGCTGTCTCACAGTCAGGAAGGTATGTGATGAGGCACGGTGGTCCAGAGAGGGCTGGTTGGCCTCTACCAGCGGGATACCTGAAATTTCCGGCTCTGGAATTGCCAGCTGCTGGGCCCGGGCCCTTTATGAGTCTGCAGCCATCTATGCCAATCCCGTGTGCTGCTCCTGGGGCCCGGTTGTAAATTACGANGGGGCTGTCTCACAGTCAGGAAGGTATGTGATGAGGCACGGTGGTCCAGAGAGGGCTGGTTGGCCTCTACCAGCGGGATACCTGAAATTTCCGGCTCTGGAATTGCCAGCTGCTGGGCCCGGGCCCTTTATGAGTCTGCAGCCATCTATGCCAATCCCGTGTGCTGCTCCTGGGGCCCGGTTGTAAATTACGAGGGCAGTTTTATCTTTGCAGGCTCGGCCCAGGGAGAGGAAACATGCCTCTTTTATGCAACGACAACACTCCTGTGTGAAAAGCACAATAGGAAAGCTTTTTGTTTCACCTTAATGAGTTACAGAGAAGCACTTACGGGCTCCAGGCAAATGGGTGGAGATTCTTGGAATATGAACCTTTAGGGACCCGGCCTGCTGCAGCAGAGACTTTAATAAAAATGCAGCCACCACTTTCCACCAGCTCAGCAGATATCATCTTTTATCCCTTTAATGAGGCAGTTCTGGTCCTCGGAGACAGATTCAGGGACGTCCCAGCTTAACTCTGCTCACAGTGTGCACGGGGTGAATGCATTTGCCCTGCCTGTGACTTTGATGGTTACGGTGGAAATAAAACATCGTGCCCCAGATTCTGCAGCCGAGAAGCCTGGCAGCTTCAAGGAACGCGTGAGGGTGGGGCTCCCTTTCTGCTCGGCGCTCGACTTCCTTGGTGTCCCTCTCAGCCCTGACGAGCCTCTCCCTGGGGAAGGAAAGGAAGGCCTCACGGGACCACTACTCTTCCTTCTTAAGGCTAGGCGTGGAGGTTGATGCTTGCCTTCTGGGTGGTCTCACTGTGTTTACTTCTGAGCCCAAGGACAGGTCCTGGAATCCTTTCTGCTGGTGCATGGAGGCCCCAGAAGGAGGGAGAAAAAACATAATGTAGACAGACCTCCTTTCTCGACCTCCAGCAGGAGGGAACACCCCTGGGCTGCCCCGGACTAGGGGAAGTATAACGTGCATGCTTCCTTGCATCAGAGAAATCCCGGGGTGAGGGGCTGNAGAGGAAGTTAGAGAAGGGAGGTGTTGGAGCCTGGTGCCCCTTCCCTGCAAGACCACACTGCAGACCCTTCAGTAAAACTTGTGGGGTGGGGCTTAAATAAATAGACGCCGTCATCCATAATTGACTGTATGTCAGGTGCCAGGCCAATTACTCATTGTTTCATGTAATTTTCAGAATATTATGATCCTGTCCAGAAAGGAGACATATTCTTCTATCCTTCTAGGGTCTTCTGTCTGGTCTAAGAATTAAACAGACAGCAGACAGGTGAAGAGGAGAAAGTCAAACAAAAGTTTTATAACATATATACATGGAAGAAACCCAGGGGAACTAAATAACTCACCCAAAAGGCCAAAGTCCTCACCCTGAACACCATCCTCAGCTGAAGACAAAGGAGGATATTGGAAGTAGTGATGTGGGACTTTTAAGTAGAGGAAGGCAGTTCACATGGAGTTGAAAAAGTAGATTGGTTGGTAAATGAATGTTTGTTTGTTCAACAAAGAGGGATGCAGAGTGGGCTCTGATCTCTGGGAGTTGCCCCCCACACCTGGCTGTATTCTTTGCAGACATCTCTCCTGACCCTCTAGCCCTGGAATAGATCCTCTATCTGAATTCTCAAGGCAGTTCCTGGGAAGGTCAGAGTTTCTTCCTGAGTCTTGGGCCTTGACTGTTTTCAGCTTGAGATAATCCACATGCCAGAAACATTTCANTATGCTGATTAGAAAGCAACACCTAAGTGCAGGTTGTATAGGAGCCAAACAAAGCCTCAGTAATGACCTGTGATGCTCTGTCCTTTCTGGGTTCAGATGCATACAGAGCTCTAAATTCTCCTCCCCCCGCCCACCGCCATCCAGCACACACACAGAGCTCTAGCATTCTCAGTCCTTCCGCAAGTGCCAGCCTGCGCCCTGCTTTCTGCTCATGGTCATCTCATCTGAGCCCCCATAACGCCTGTGCAAATCTTTGTTCTGATAGATACATACTCTGTACACGTCAGTTACATGTGGGTGTGGTTGGACTGTGAGTTCCTAGAGGCACGAAGCCATGACCTAGGTGTTGGCTACAGATACCGTCATGGATACTGAGGATCCAAATTGATACATCTGGGCTGAATGCTTTACTCCACTGTAAAGGAGCCCAGTCTCTTATTCTGGAGTGTTAATCTGCAGCGATAAAATGCTCACAGCAAAAGGGTTCTGTTCTCTTCACAGTATGGTGGTTGGTTAGAGCCTTTTGGGGCCTGGGGGACTTGCATTCTGGTGCGATCACTTGCCAGGGGGGACATTGAGTCCACCAGTGGCCCCCAAGGCTGCAGCATCCTTGGGACAAGGCAAGGAGCAGGGTAGCAGAGCAGATGGAGGTCTTCTCAGCTGCGGTAGGGTGATGGACTTGAGAACAGGGCTGTTCCTGCGGAGACCTGCCTTCTGTTGACCCGGGGAGACACGCGGAGCCAGGAGGGAGAGGGACGGATGGGGAAGCTGGCGTTTTCCAATCCGGCAGGCCTGGAAGAGGGGGCCTGACTAGATTGAGGCCATCTAATCACCAACTGGTAGGGATGCCAGTGCCGGGGATGGGGGGCGCATCTTAAGGCAGTCAGCATACGTGTTTCGTGACTTTCTGGATTGCTCTATAAACAACTCAGCTGTTCCCATCTAAGCCCTTGTTCATTTTTTTGGCCTTTAAGTAAATTTGGTTTTGGGGTTCACTTTAGTCCTGCTGTTCTAGAAAGGGACCTTGGCCTGACTACCTTGCTCACTGTGTAGCTGGCTCTGGTATAGGGGGAGGGTGGAGGCGAGCAGTACTGGACAGCCTGAGCTCCAGACCTGATGGGGTCCAGACATGAGATGCAGAGGACAAGAGGTCCCATCCATCCTTCCCAAAGGAGGACTTGAACACTGTCATCAATGGGAAGCATCGTCATGGTCCTAAACGTGTATTTAGGGCTGGCCAAAATGGTGTTGCCTGTTAAGTTAGGAACTGTTAACCTTTTTTGATTTTTTTCTTTTCCAATCTACTCAGGATGGCCCCAGACTATTTTGGGTTCATTCGTTTGTGTACCATTTCCCCTGCAGGAGGATGCTTTTCAGCTGACATTGGGTTGGGGAGGAAGGTAGCTGGGAATGGGCCCTGGGGAGAGAGGCTTCCCGCTGAGTGCCTTCTCACCTTCCAGCCATAGCACCTTCCTGGGACTTCTCGTACCTGGCACATCTTTTTTTAAGACATTAAAACTGAAGCTGTGATGTTTCTGCAGCTCAGCATTCACCCTGCCTCCATCTGTGTGTCATTGCCTCAGTAGAGGAAGTTAGAGAAGGGAGGTGTTGGAGCCTGGTGCCCCTTCCCTGCAAGACCACACTGCAGACCCTTCAGTAAAACCTGTGGGGTGGGGCTTAAATAAATAGACACTGTCATCCATAATTGACTGTATTTCAGGTGCCAGGCCAATTACTCATTGTTTCATGTAATTTTCAGAATATTATGATCCTGTCCAGAAAGGAGACATTTTCTTCTATCCTTCTAGGGTCTTCTGTCTGGTCTAAGAATTAAACAGACAGCAGACAGGTGAAGAGGAGAAAGTCAAACAAAAGTTTTATAACATATATACATGGAAGAAACCCAGGGGAACTAAATAACTCACCCAAAAGGCCAAAGTCCTCACCCTGAACACCATCCTCAGCTGAAGACAAAGGAGGATATTGGAAGTAGTGATGTGGGACTTTTAAGTAGAGGAAGGCAGTTCACATGGAGTTGAAAAAGTAGATTGGTTGGTAAATGAATGTTTGTTTGTTCAACAAAGAGGGATGCAGAGTGGGCTCTGATCTCTGGGAGTTGCCCCCCACACCTGGCTGTATTCTTTGCAGACATCTCTCCTGACCCTCTAGCCCTGGAATAGATCCTCTATCTGAATTCTCAAGGCAGTTCCTGGGAAGGTCAGAGTTTCTTCCTGAGTCTTGGGCCTTGACTGTTTTCAGCTTGAGATAATCCACATGCCAGAAACATTTCGGGATGTCGAATTTTGTTCCTCTACAATCCCCAGTGTAGAGACTGAGGTGCAGAAAGTTGAGGCGCTTGCCTTGGGTCACGTGGTTATTATGTGTTAGAGTCTGTGTTTGTTCCTATAATGCTGTTTCACCCCTCTTCTGAGTTTGATAGTACCCTCTTCCAGGTAGGGAGAGCAGAGAATGTTTCCATGAGCTTCAAGCAGAAAAAGCAAACGGCTCCTCTGTGTTCCTGGGACCTGTATTTAAGCAAAGGTTAGGAGGTCTGCACTGGGTTGCAGGCTGTGGCTGTCTGTTGCTGTGCCCCCAGCAGGTCCTTTGCGCCTCTCACCTGCACACCAGCAAGCACTGCTCTATCTCTTGGGGCCAGAAATCAAGCTGCAGGGGGTCCCACCCGCCATGTGTGCTGCCCCAGAATCATGGGTGCCCTTAGCTTTGGCCCTGCCCTGAACGCTATGCCCTCCGGGAACATCTGTGACTTCTCTCAGGATGAGCAGCACCTCCAGGGACCCTGCAGACAGGACAGAACCAGCAGGTGAATGATGACAAGGACACCAATGACAGAGCATTTCTCCAAGAATCAGGAGGAAGCAAGTGATCCACGTGGAAGGATGGAAGGGAGAGAAGTCACGTGTTTTTAGATCCAAAAATCCAAGTCATTGTGGAATCCCGTCTCCCCATCTTTATGCTCATAGTCTAAACCGTCAAGACTGTGGCAGCAGTGGGCACAGGCCCTTTTTGCTCACCTTGCGGCTGACTCATCCCCTACAATGTCTGCCTGACCTCTTGTGGCCTCCTCTTCCCTGGAGATGGTACATTTTGCTTAAATCAAAGAGATGCTGAAGGACTTGACCTGGCTTCCTTAAGAGTGCTGATCAATGTTGAAAACTTGCTTTTGAATATTAAACATCTCCAGTGGGTCTGAAGATTTATGAGATCTCGATTAACCAAGTTTCCATTGCATAATAGAAATACAGTATGTTTTAACTGGTCGTGAAGGTTTCTGGCAAGGCCACAGAAGATAATTTAACTCATAATTATCCAAAATGCTCTAGACCCGCCATGAAGAATAATAGAACACGATGTTGTTGTAGAAGAAGTAATTACGCAAAAGAGGGGAAAAATGAATATGATAATTTTCTATTTTTCGTGAATGCCAGTGCTGAAGAAAAGTAGACATAATTACAGGAAGATAACATGGAAACATTTTCCCAAAGACATTTCTGAATACTTCCAAAAGTTTGGGAGTTTTTATTATTGTTTCTGTTGTACCAAATTTAATTTTAAGATGCATAGCTTTCCTTTTATTAGATTCGAGTGTGCGTTTGCAGCCTCGATAATGTTGAGGAGTATTTTCATGAGTATTAATAAAGCAAGGAAGATAGATCAAGGAGACGAAAGACAAAAATGGAAAGCATAGAGAAGGAAAGAGTCTTTCTCAGGGCGTCAGCAAGAGTCGAAGAAAGACAGAGACTCTGTCCACGTGAGGACAAAGTGGCCTAGGGTGGACTCTCTGGAGTCCCAGGTAGAGGAAGAGGGGGATACAGGAAGTGGCAGTGCCGCCCTCCCTCCCCCAGGCTCTGCTGTGCCAATGGCCCCACTCCGACTGAGTGTCTGGGTCACGGGGCCACACCCACACAGGTGTGCGTGTCCACCCTAAGGCATTCTGTGTGTGTGTGTGTTAGTCGCTCAGTCGTGTCCGACTCTTTGCGACCCCATGGAGTGTAGCCGACCAGGCTCATCTGTCCAAGGGATTCTCCAGGCAAGAATACTGGAGTGGGTAGCCATGCCTTCCTCCAGGGGATCTTCCCAGCCCAGGGGTGGAACCCGGGTCTCCCACACTGCAGGCAGTCTTTACCATCTGAGCCACCAGGGAAGCCCCATCCTAAGTCAAGGTGCCAGCAAATTCAGGGCTCGGTTCTCACTTGCTGCCAGAACCCGGCTCTTTCTGACCGTTGGTTTCACCTGGCAGCTGGAGACCCCCTTCGGTCACTGAGCCCTGGCGCATGTCCTTCTCCTTTGTGTTGGACCCACCCCAGGCGCTGGGTGATCGGCAGTCTGCTCTGTTCAGCAGGAGTCCTTTCTCCAAAAGCCCAGCTCCAATGTTGACCCCAATCCTCTCTAACTCCTCCTGATTCCTGGACTTTCCAGCATTTACTGTTCACCTGGCCACTGGAACGTCCTTTCAGAGACCACCTTACAGGCAGGCAGCCGGTAAGGGCTCAGCCAGTTCATGCTTCCCCTTTCCTCCCCGTCATTCTTGGATATATGTGTTGCTCTATCGGATCCCATGCACCTTGACTGGGATTGATTGCAATTGATGCCATCCCAGTGTAGGGATTCTCGTTTGATGTTTGGAACTCCCCACGATGGATAAAAGAAGTCAGCATGTGTTTTGCAAGGAAATGAATCCATCAGGTATGTTATTGGAGTGGCCATGCCCACATTGACTTAGGTGACTGAAAGGCACCTGTGTAGAAGGAGGGAATAAAGGGATTCATATTTGTGCTGGCCTATGCTCTGCAAGGAGATCCAACCAGTCCATTCTAAAGGAGATCAGTCCTGGGTGTTCTTTGGAAGGAATGATGCTAAAGCTGAAACTCCAGTACTTTGGCCACCTCATGCGAAGCGTTGACTCATTGGAAAAGACTCTGATGCTGGGAGGGACTGAGGGCAGGAGGAAAAGGGGACGACAGAGGATGAGATGGCTGGATGGCATCACTGACTCAATGGATGTGAGTCTGAGTGAACTCCGGGAGTTGGTGATGGACAGGGAGGCCTGGAGTGCTGCGATTCATGGGGTTGCAGAGAGTCAGACACGACTGAGCGACTGAACTGAACTGAACTGATGCTTTCCAGCCCACCCCTCAAAATACTCCTCTCCCTGCTCTTGTTGGCACTGCTTCTGTGCCTTTTGTTAAATGTATTAACACTCTCTCTCCATCTTTGGGTCCCAGTGTCCAGTTCAAAACCTAACTCAGAGGGGATGCTCCAAGTTTGTTGAAAAGATGAATGTGTGTCCTTTATCTCTGTCTGTCCACCTCTTTCTCTCACACTCACATACCTACTTTTCCTAATGAAGATATTCTCATCCATTTTTAAGCAATTGGGAAGTCACTGACATTACAACCAAAGATTCTGGCATTTGAGTCCTAGTTGAGATAATGATCTCTCCCTAGATACTTGGTATTTAACTTGTCCTGTCTCCTCCTGCTTATTATAATTGCAGCATTTTCGAATTTCACACCATTCTTAAAGTCACCATCCTGAGATGCTGAGCAGTTACAAGGGAGATATACCAGCCTCCTCCCTTTTTATTAAGGATACAAAATAGAGGGTGGCATATCCTGGGACTGTATCTGCAAACTCTCGGGAATGGAAAATATGTCAGTGAGAGCAGTCTTCTAAAATTGCAGAGGGCATCTCAGGATGAAGGGACTTAGGGACCTATTGCTTTGTCCGTGTGAAATATAGCAGCATCTGTGATGAGCTCTCACTATGAGATCCTTGAATACATCCCCAGAGCACCTGTCCTGCTATAGCTGTGCAGTGGGAACAGTTTATAGATCTTCTTGATTTTAAGTTTACATTTATGCTCGGCTAGTCAGTGGGCTTCCCTGATGCCTGAGATAGGAAAAATCTGCCTGCAATGTGGAAGACCTGCATTCTATTCCTGGGTTGGGATGATCCCTCAGAGGACAGCATGGGAACCTATTCCAGCATTCTTTCTGGAGAAGACCCATGGACAGAGGAGCCTGGTGGGCTACGGTCGATGGGGTTGCAAAGAGTCACACATGACTGAGCAGCTAAACACAGCACAGCAGTCAGTGGGCGCTTAGAGAAACAGAAGGTTCAGAATAACTCGTGTCAAGAGGTTAAGGCACAGACTAACTCAGGAAGATTCAGTTCAAATCCTGGCTGAATGTGATCAGACAAGTGACCAAGTTTATCCAACCCTCAATTTTAAATAGAGGATTGAGGGCTTATATACCCACTTCACTAAGTTGTAGGGGAGGAGTAGATGGCATTAAGTTTGTAAGAGCTTAGACTAAAATCAGACATGTAGCAAGTTCATGATAAACAGCATTAATGTTTTCAAAAAATGTAAGTTACTGAATTCACAATTTTAACAACTAGCTTTTATTGACTACTCTGTGCCAAGCCCTGTTCTAAGCGGCATGGAAATTATAAAGTTGAATTAATCCCAGAGTTTCCTCTTTAAACCCTCGCATCTAGTGAATATGTTAGCAGAATAAAGGGCCCATAGATCAGGAAGTGGGGGAGAAAGGAGCCAGAGGGAGAGAGTGAGGAGGGGAAGAGGGAATTTGCATAAAATGCACTATATTCTGTGTTCACTTAGACAAACCCTGGCATTCACATTCAACCACGTAACGTCCACTCTAAACCAATACAGTATTGTAAAGTAGAATAAAGTAAAAATAAAATAATAAAAAAAAGATATAGAATATTTTTTTTATCACCCTCAAAGAATTTCTCTATGCCCTCTCTTTTTTTGTGGTCAAATATGCACGACATGAAATTTACTATTTCAACCACTTTTAAATATGCATTTCTATGTGATTTCTATGTATCTCCAGGTCTGTTTTCATCTTTCTGAACAGAAAGCCTGCCCCCCTCCCCCTTTAAAGACTACTTCCCCATCCTGTCTCCCTGCTGCCCTGAGTTTCTGTCTCCTTTGGGACTTCATATACGTGGGATCATACAGTATTTGTCCTTCTGTGACTGCCCTATTTCACTTAGCCTCATGTCTTCAAGGTTCATCACTGTAGCGTGTATCAGAATTTCCTTCCTTCTGAAGGCTGAAAAATATCCAATTGTAGGTTTATACCACTATGTATCATTTGCTTATCTATGGAAACGTGGGCTGCTGCTGTGAATAATGCTGCTATGGACGTGGGTGTGCACTTATCTGTTCTCTGCTTTCAGTTCTTTTGGTGTATTCCCAGAAATGGGATTTTATATGCCCAGAAGTGGATCATGTGGTAATCCTGTATAATTTGGAGGAACTGCCATACCATTTTGCGTAGCGGCTGCACCATTTTACATCCCCTCCAGCGATGCACGAGGGTTCCAGTTTCTCCACATCCTTGTCAACACTTGCTATTTTCAGTTGTTTGTTTTATAATAGCCGTTTTAATGGAGGTGAAATGTTATCTCACTGGTTTTGATCTGCATTTCCTTGACGATTAGTGATATTGATGTGCTANCCCTCTTCTGAGTTTGATAGTACCCTCTTCCAGGTAGGGAGAGCAGAGAATGTTTCCATGAGCTTCAAGCAGAAAAAGCAAACGGCTCCTCTGTGTTCCTGGGACCTGTATTTAAGCAAAGGTTAGGAGGTCTGCACTGGGTTGCAGGCTGTGGCTGTCTGTTGCTGTGCCCCCAGCAGGTCCTTTGCGCCTCTCACCTGCACACCAGCAAGCACTGCTCTATCTCTTGGGGCCAGAAATCAAGCTGCAGGGGGTCCCACCCCCCATGTGTGCTGCCCCAGAATCATGGGTGCCCTTAGCTTTGGCCCTGCCCTGAACGCTATGCCCTCCGGGAACATCTGTGACTTCTCTCAGGATGAGCAGCACCTCCAGGGACCCTGCAGACAGGACAGAACCAGCAGGTGAATGATGACAAGGACACCAATGACAGAGCATTTCTCCAAGAATCAGGAGGAAGCAAGTGATCCACGTGGAAGGATGGAAGGGAGAGAAGTCACGTGTTTTTAGATCCAAAAATCCAAGTCATTGTGGAATCCCGTCTCCCCATCTTTATGCTCATAGTCTAAACCGTCAAGACTGTGGCAGCAGTGGGCACAGGCCCTTTTTGCTCACCTTGCGGCTGACTCATCCCCTACAATGTCTGCCTGACCTCTTGTGGCCTCCTCTTCCCTGGAGATGGTACATTTTGCTTAAATCAAAGAGATGCTGAAGGACTTGACCTGGCTTCCTTAAGAGTGCTGATCAATGTTGAAAACTTGCTTTTGAATATTAAACATCTCCAGTGGGTCTGAAGATTTATGAGATCTCGATTAACCAAGTTTCCATTGCATAATAGAAATACAGTATGTTTTAACTGGTCGTGAAGGTTTCTGGCAAGGCCACAGAAGATAATTTAACTCATAATTATCCAAAATGCTCTAGACCCGCCATGAAGAATAATAGAACACGATGTTGTTGTAGAAGAAGTAATTACGCAAAAGAGGGGAAAAATGAATATGATAATTTTCTATTTTTCGTGAATGCCAGTGCTGAAGAAAAGTAGACATAATTACAGGAAGATAACATGGAAACATTTTCCCAAAGACATTTCTGAATACTTCCAAAAGTTTGGGAGTTTTTATTATTGTTTCTGTTGTACCAAATTTAATTTTAAGATGCATAGCTTTCCTTTTATTAGATTCGAGTGTGCGTTTGCAGCCTCGATAATGTTGAGGAGTATTTTCATGAGTATTAATAAAGCAAGGAAGATAGATCAAGGAGACGAAAGACAAAAATGGAAAGCATAGAGAAGGAAAGAGTCTTTCTCAGGGCGTCAGCAAGAGTCGAAGAAAGACAGAGACTCTGTCCACGTGAGGACAAAGTGGCCTAGGGTGGACTCTCTGGAGTCCCAGGTAGAGGAAGAGGGGGATACAGGAAGTGACAGTGCCGCCCTCCCTCCCCCAGGCTCTGCTGTGCCAATGGCCCCACTCCGACTGAGTGTCTGGGTCACGGGGCCACACCCACACAGGTGTGCGTGTCCACCCTAAGGCATTCTGTGTGTGTGTGTGTTAGTCGCTCAGTCGTGTCCGACTCTTTGCGACCCCATGGAGTGTAGCCGACCAGGCTCATCTGTCCAAGGGATTCTCCAGGCAAGAATACTGGAGTGGGTAGCCATGCCTTCCTCCAGGGGATCTTCCCAGCCCAGGGGTGGAACCCGGGTCTCCCACACTGCAGGCAGTCTTTACCATCTGAGCTACCAGGGAAGCCCCATCCTAAGTCAAGGTGCCAGCAAATTCAGGGCTCGGTTCTCACTTGCTGCCAGAACCCGGCTCTTTCTGACCGTTGGTTTCACCTGGCAGCTGGAGACCCCCTTCGGTCACTGAGCCCTGGCGCATGTCCTTCTCCTTTGTGTTGGACCCACCCCAGGCGCTGGGTGATCGGCAGTCTGCTCTGTTCAGCAGGAGTCCTTTCTCCAAAAGCCCAGCTCCAATGTTGACCCCAATCCTCTCTAACTCCTCCTGATTCCTGGACTTTCCAGCATTTACTGTTCACCTGGCCACTGGAACGTCCTTTCAGAGACCACCTTACAGGCAGGCAGCCGGTAAGGGCTCAGCCAGTTCATGCTTCCCCTTTCCTCCCCGTCATTCTTGGATATATGTGTTGCTCTATCGGATCCCATGCACCTTGACTGGGATTGATTGCAATTGATGCCATCCCAGTGTAGGGATTCTCGTTTGATGTTTGGAACTCCCCACGATGGATAAAAGAAGTCAGCATGTGTTTTGCAAGGAAATGAATCCATCAGGTATGTTATTGGAGTGGCCATGCCCACATTGACTTAGGTGACTGAAAGGCACCTGTGTAGAAGGAGGGAATAAAGGGATTCATATTTGTGCTGGCCTATGCTCTGCAAGGAGATCCAACCAGTCCATTCTAAAGGAGATCAGTCCTGGGTGTTCTTTGGAAGGAATGATGCTAAAGCTGAAACTCCAGTACTTTGGCCACCTCATGCGAAGCGTTGACTCATTGGAAAAGACTCTGATGCTGGGAGGGACTGAGGGCAGGAGGAAAAGGGGACGACAGAGGATGAGATGGCTGGATGGCATCACTGACTCAATGGATGTGAGTCTGAGTGAACTCCGGGAGTTGGTGATGGACAGGGAGGCCTGGAGTGCTGCGATTCATGGGGTTGCAGAGAGTCAGACACGACTGAGCGACTGAACTGAACTGAACTGATGCTTTCCAGCCCACCCCTCAAAATACTCCTCTCCCTGCTCTTGTTGGCACTGCTTCTGTGCCTTTTGTTAAATGTATTAACACTCTCTCTCCATCTTTGGGTCCCAGTGTCCAGTTCAAAACCTAACTCAGAGGGGATGCTCCAAGTTTGTTGAAAAGATGAATGTGTGTCCTTTATCTCTGTCTGTCCACCTCTTTCTCTCACACTCACATACCTACTTTTCCTAATGAAGATATTCTCATCCATTTTTAAGCAATTGGGAAGTCACTGACATTACAACCAAAGATTCTGGCATTTGAGTCCTAGTTGAGATAATGATCTCTCCCTAGATACTTGGTATTTAACTTGTCCTGTCTCCTCCTGCTTATTATAATTGCAGCATTTTCGAATTTCACACCATTCTTAAAGTCACCATCCTGAGATGCTGAGCAGTTACAAGGGAGATATACCAGCCTCCTCCCTTTTTATTAAGGATACAAAATAGAGGGTGGCATATCCTGGGACTGTATCTGCAAACTCTCGGGAATGGAAAATATGTCAGTGAGAGCAGTCTTCTAAAATTGCAGAGGGCATCTCAGGATGAAGGGACTTAGGGACCTATTGCTTTGTCCTTGTGAAATATAGCAGCATCTGTGATGAGCTCTCACTATGAGATCCTTGAATACATCCCCAGAGCACCTGTCCTGCTATAGCTGTGCAGTGGAAACAGTTTATAGATCTTCTTGATTTTAAGTTTACATTTATGCTCGGCTAGTCAGTGGGCTTCCCTGATGCCTGAGATAGGAAAAATCTGCCTGCAATGTGGAAGACCTGCATTCTATTCCTGGGTTGGGATGATCCCTCAGAGGACAGCATGGGAACCTATTCCAGCATTCTTTCTGGAGAAGACCCATGGACAGAGGAGCCTGGTGGGCTACGGTCGATGGGGTTGCAAAGAGTCACACATGACTGAGCAGCTAAACACAGCACAGCAGTCAGTGGGCGCTTAGAGAAACAGAAGGTTCAGAATAACTCGTGTCAAGAGGTTAAGGCACAGACTAACTCAGGAAGATTCAGTTCAAATCCTGGCTGAATGTGATCAGACAAGTGACCAAGTTTATCCAACCCTCAATTTTAAATAGAGGATTGAGGGCTTATATACCCACTTCACTAAGTTGTAGGGGAGGAGTAGATGGCATTAAGTTTGTAAGAGCTTAGACTAAAATCAGACATGTAGCAAGTTCATGATAAACAGCATTAATGTTTTCAAAAAATGTAAGTTACTGAATTCACAATTTTAACAACTAGCTTTTATTGACTACTCTGTGCCAAGCCCTGTTCTAAGCGGCATGGAAATTATAAAGTTGAATTAATCCCAGAGTTTCCTCTTTAAACCCTCGCATCTAGTGAATATGTTAGCAGAATAAAGGGCCCATAGATCAGGAAGTGGGGGAGAAAGGAGCCAGAGGGAGAGAGTGAGGAGGGGAAGAGGGAATTTGCATAAAATGCACTATATTCTGTGTTCACTTAGACAAACCCTGGCATTCACATTCAACCACGTAACGTCCACTCTAAACCAATACAGTATTGTAAAGTAGAATAAAGTAAAAATAAAATAATAAAAAAAAGATATAGAATATTTTTTTTATCACCCTCAAAGAATTTCTCTATGCCCTCTCTTTTTTTGTGGTCAAATATGCACGACATGAAATTTACTATTTCAACCACTTTTAAATATGCATTTCTATGTGATTTCTATGTATCTCCAGGTCTGTTTTCATCTTTCTGAACAGAAAGCCTGCCCCCCTCCCCCTTTAAAGACTACTTCCCCATCCTGTCTCCCTGCTGCCCTGAGTTTCTGTCTCCTTTGGGACTTCATATACGTGGGATCATACAGTATTTGTCCTTCTGTGACTGCCCTATTTCGCTTAGCCTCATGTCTTCAAGGTTCATCACTGTAGCGTGTATCAGAATTTCCTTCCTTCTGAAGGCTGAAAAATATCCAATTGTAGGTTTATACCACTATGTATCATTTGCTTATCTATGGAAACGTGGGCTGCTGCTGTGAATAATGCTGCTATGGACGTGGGTGTGCACTTTTCTGTTCTCTGCTTTCAGTTCTTTTGGTGTATTCCCAGAAATGGGATTTTATATGCCCAGAAGTGGATCATGTGGTAATCCTGTATAATTTGGAGGAACTGCCATACCATTTTGCGTAGCGGCTGCACCATTTTACATCCCCTCCAGCGATGCACGAGGGTTCCAGTTTCTCCACATCCTTGTCAACACTTGCTATTTTCAGTTGTTTGTTTTATAATAGCCGTTTTAATGGAGGTGAAATGTTATCTCACTGGTTTTGATCTGCATTTCCTTGACGATTAGTGATATTGATGTGCTAACGTCCATTTGTGCATCTTCTTTAGAGAAATATCTATTCAATTGATTGTTCATATTTAATCAGGTTACTAGGCTTTGTTGTTGTTGAGTTATAAGAATTCTTGATGTATTCTGAATATTAATATTTTATTAGATATGATTTGCACATGTATTATTCCATCTGTGGATTGCCTTTTCACTCTGGCAATAATGTCTTTTGATGCACACAGCTTTTTAATGTGAGTTTGCCTATTTTATCATTTTTTCTTTGGTCCTTTATGCTTTGCTGTCTTATCCAAGAAATCTTTGCCTGATCCAGCGTCATGAAGCGTTTCCTGTATTTTGTCCTTGAACGGTTTAATGGTTTTAGCTCTTCTATTTAGATCTTTGTTCCATGTAGAGTTAGGTTTTGTATATGGTGGAAGGTAAGAATCCAGGTTGGAGAAGGAAATGGCAATCCACTCCAGTACTATTGCCTGGAAAATCCCATGGACAGAGGAGCCTGGTAGGCTACAATCCATGGAGTCGCAAAGAGTCGGACACGACTGAGCGACTTGACTTCACTTTAAGAGTCCAAGTTAATTTTATTGCATGTAGATATGCAGTTTTTCCAGCACCATTTGTTGAAAAGAGTATCTTTTCCTTATTGGGCTTCTCAGTCTTGTTGAAATTCATTTGAACTATAGTTTATTTCTGTGATCTCTATTCTATTCCATTGGTCTATGTCTGTATGCCAGGACCATACTGTTTTGGTTATTGCAGCTTATAGTAGATTTTGAAACCAAGAGTGTGAGACCTTTTACTTTGCTATTTTCCAAGATTATTTTAGGTATTTGGGATCCACTGAGGCTATATATGCATTTTAGAATGAATTTTTCTGTTTTTGCCAAAAAATCAAAATCACTATTGACGGGGATCTCATTGAAGGTGGAGACAGCTTAAAGTAGTGTTGACAATTTAATAATGTTGTCTTTCAATCCATAAACATGGGATGTCTTTTCATGAATATTTGTCTTTAATTTCTTTCAGAAACATTTTGTAGTTTTTAGTGTATAATTCTTTCACTTTGTTTATTTCTAGTAATTTTAAATGTTATAAATTAAATTGATTCTTAATTTCCTTTTTGGATTGTTCATTGTTAGTGCATAGAAATACAGCTGATTTGTATGTGTTATAAAAAACACGTAAGTTTTTATTTTTATGTGAAGATTACGGCATATGCATACAAAAATAATTTTATTGCTTTCTTTACAGTTTTGATATTTTAGATATTTTTCTTGCCTAGTTGCCCTGACTAGAACTTCCAGTACTATGTGAATAGAAGTGATGAAAGCAAGCAACCTTGCCTTGTTCCTGACCTTAGAAGAAAGTATCTAGTTTTTCAACATTAATTATACGTATTTTACATATGGCCTTACCTTGATATAATTTCCTTCTACTCCTAGTTTATTGAACTTTTTATCACAAAAGAGTGTTGAATTTTGCCAAATGTTTTTTATGCATCAATTTGCCTTTTTTTAAATTCATCCTGCTAATATGGTATATTTGTTGAGTGATTTTCATGTATTCAACCATCCTTGTATTCCAGTAATACGTTCTCCTTGTTTATGGTATATAATCTTTCAGCATCATGTTGAATTCAGTTTGTTAGCACAGTTGGCTCTTAAAAAACACAGGTTTGAACTGCACCAGTCTGCTTGTATGTAGATTCTTTTCAATAGTAAACACTATATTTGCAACATGAATTGTGGTTGGTTGAACNCTTGTTTATGGTATATAATCTTTTAGCATCATGTTGAATTCAGTTTGTTAGCACAGTTGGCTCTTAAATAACACAGGTTTGAACTGCACCAGTCTGCTTGTATGTAGATTCTTTTCAATATAAACACTATATTTGCAACATGAATTGTGGTTGGTTGAACCCACAAATGCAAAAGTGCAGATAGAGAGGAACCAAAATTTTTATGTGGAGGGCTAACTATAAATTAAATGCAGATTTTCAGCTGTACAGAGTCAGCACCCCTAGCTCCCGTGTTGTTCAAGAGTCGACTGTATATCGAGGGTTTTGCATCAGTGGTTTTGCATCCCTTATGATAAGGGACACTGTCTGTAGTTTCCTTTTCTTGTGATGTCTTTCTCTGGCTTTGGTATTAGGATAATGCTGGCCTCATAGAATGAGTTTAGACGTGTTCTTACCTCTTTATTTTTTTGGAAAGGGTTTGAGGATAACTATTGTTAATTCTTTAACTTCTTCGTAGAATTCACTACTGAAGCCAGCTTGTCTTGGGCTCTTCTTTGTTAGGAGACTTTTGATTACTGACTCAGTTTCCTTACTAGTTAAATACCCATTCAGATTTTCTGTTTCTTCATGACTTAGTTTAAAGAGGCTATATTTTTTCTAGAAATTTATCTCTTTTACCGTCGATTGATTATCCAGTTTGTTTACCTACTATAGTCCATAGTACTCTCATGATCTTTTCAGTTTCTGCAGCATCCCTTCTTTCATTTTTATTTTATCTGGTCTTATTCTGGTTGTTGTTCTTAGTAAATCTAGCTAAAGGTTTGTTAATTTGTTCAAAACTAACTTTTGGTTTTGTTGATTCTATTTTTTTTTTTTCCTGTTTTCAATATCATTGATCTCTACTCTCTCTAATCACTATTATTTCCTTCTTTCTATTATGTTTGTGTTCAGTTTGGATAGAGGTTCAGGCTACTGCTTACTCCTAACTGCACTGCACTGCAGGTAGGTAGAGTAAGGGGAAATAAAAATACCATGACATTTCTTATTATTTTAAATAATGTGGTTTTTTTTTCCTGGATTGGGCATTTGGTCAGGTTCTGTAATCTTTGATCAATTTCCAGAGCCCTTGTAAAGTTATTATTTTCAATTTCCACTTGCTTGTATAGATGTGTATAAGAGACAGGGCATATCCTGGGACTGTATCTGCAAACTCTCGGGAATGGAAAATATGTCAGTGAGAGCAGTCTTCTAAAATTGCAGAGGGCATCTCAGGATGAAGGGACTTAGGGACCTATTGCTTTGTCCGTGTGAAATATAGCAGCATCTGTGATGAGCTCTCACTATGAGATCCTTGAATNCATCTTGCTGACATTCCTGCTCTACTCTTTTAAAGTCAGTCCTCCAGGCCTAGGCAGGCATCAGTTTCCTTTCTGACACCATAGACATCATTTCATTTGTTCTATAGTTAAGTTGCTCTGTCGTGTCCGACTCTTTGCAACCCCATGGACTGCAGCCCACCAGGCTCCTCCATCCATGGGATTTTCCAGGCAAGAATTCAGGAGTGGGTTGCCATTTCCTTCTCCAGGGGATCTTCCCGACCCAGGGATCGAACCCAGGTCTCCTGCATTAGAGGCAGACGCTTTAACCTCTGAGCCACCAGGGAAGCCCATTTCATTTAAATGGAATAATATATGTGACTTTTTTCCTTCAGTTTAATGTATTTGAGAAATGTACATGTCACTCCTTGTAGTTCATTCCCTTTGCCCTGTAGTATTCCATTTTATGGGTATATCACAATTTTTTTCCCCATTCACCTATTGAAGGATTAATATTGTTTCTAGTTTTTGGCTTTTTAAAAATTAAGGTGCAATGAATATTTGAGTATAAATCTTGATAAGTAAATATATTTTCATTAAAAAATACCTAGGAATAAAACTATTGAATCATATGGTACGTGTCAGTTTACCTTTAATGAAACAGACAGACCATTTTCCAATGTTATACCAGTTTACATCCCCACTGGTAATGTCTCAGAGCTCCAGCTGCTTCACAGTTCCAACATTTGTCATTGCAGGTCTTTTTTAGGTTTGGGGTTTAAAAAAAAATTTGTAGCCTTTTTAGTGGGTATATGAAGTAGTGTATGATTGTGAAATTTTAATTTGCATTTCTGTGGGGATTAATAACATTCAGCCTCTTTTTATGCATTTTTCACATTGGCCAGTCAAATATCTTCCCACAGGCAATGGATGATGGATGTGTTTATCCATCCATTTATTTCAGCAAATGTTTACTGGACACTATATGCCATGTGCTATTTTCCAGAGATTGAGTATGGACTAACTTGAGAAGTAAGTCCAGATGGCACAGCTTTGGAAATCGGGGGTCATACTTTTGTGAGTTTTACCTTCAGGAGCCCCAGCAGGGTCTCAGCATGAAAATATGAGAACTGGCAGGAGGAGGTACCATTTTGACATACACCAGAGCATTCTTCTCTCTGTAACAAAACCTGCCCTCAAACTATTTCACCATATTCAAACCTCAGTGGGTTTCACTGAAGCCTAAACTACCAGGAAAAGTAAGATACCCAGCTCCACCCGCCTTCAGCTAAAAAAGCACAAAACATAGCTTGCGGAGAAAGTGAGCATTAAAACTACACTCAGATACAGCAGGGATGTTGGAATTATCAGACCAGAAATTTAAAATAACTAGAATCCACATGTTAAGTGATTTAATAGACAAAATGGACAACATGCCAGAACAGATGGGTAATGTAACATAGAAATAGAAATTCTAAGAGAAAATACAGAAAGAAATGCTACAAAAATTGTTGCAGAAATGAAGAATGACTTTGATGGGTTTATTAGTAGACTGGACACAGCTAAGAAAAGAATCAGTGAGCTGGATGACATGTCAATGCAAACATCCTAAGCTGAAGAGGCAAAGAGAAAAAAGACTAGGAAAAGAAAAGAACAGGATATTCAAGAACTATGGGAAAGTCATAAATGGTATAATATACATATAATGGGAATATCAGAAGGAAGAGAGAGAAAGGAACAGAAAAAACAATTGAAGCAATGATGATGGAATTTCTCAAGATTAATGTCAGACAGCAAACCATAGATGCAGAAGCTTCAGAGATTATCAAGAAGGATAAATGCCCAAACAAGTACACCTATGGATATGATATCAAAATGAGGAAATCCAAAGGCAGAGATGGTTGAAAGCAGCTAGGGTGTGTTGAGGAATACATTACTTACAGAGAAGCAAGGATAAGAATGATGTAGACTTTAGATACCTTACAAGCAAGAGAAGAATGGAATGAAATATTGACCCCATCCACTGTTATTTGCAGGTNCAAAGGCAGAGATGGTTGAAAGCAGCTAGGGTGTGTTGAGGAATACATTACTTACAGAGAAGCAAGGATAAGAATGATGTAGACTTTAGATACCTTACAAGCAAGAGAAGAATGGAATGAAATATTGACCCCATCCACTGTTATTTGCAGGTATTGCTGGCTCTTTCGTAATCATATTTTTTGTTCATTATTTTGCTCTCTCTCTTTTTCACACACATGCACAGACTTTCTTTTTCTTGATTTTTTTTTTTTTTGCTTCAATTGGATGTTAATTTCCTGAGAGCAGGAATAGAATGTCAATGTAATTGTCTCAAGTACCTCCTATGACACTTTGCA
>SJYW01007583.1:253104-275453 GCA_006410735.1 Raphicerus campestris
TTTATAGAGTCAGGACACAGGGTGTATGGTCTTTGGAAACTGTGGTTTATTATGCAATTATCTTTCAATTTTACCTGTGGCCCCAAAGCAATGCAGAGAAGGCAATGGCACCCCACTCCTGTACTCTTGCCTGGAGAATCTCATGGATGGAGGAGCCTGGTAGGCTACAGTCCATGGGGTGTTAAGAGTCAGACACAACTGTGCGACTTCACTTTCACTTTCCTGCATTGGAGAAAGAAATGGCAACCCACTCCAGCATTCTTGCCTGAAGAATCCCAGGGACAGAGGAGCCTGGTGGGCTGCCATCTGTGGGGTCACACAGAGTCGGACACGACTGACGCGACTTAGCAGCAGCAGCAGCGAAAGCAATGGGTGCCGACTATGTTTGTATTGCAAAGTAAGATGCTCAGCTAAAGGCTGACAGCTCACCTCTAGCCTCTGAAAGCTGGAACTTGGGGAGGAGAGAGGTGGAAATCAGGGAGCTATATTGTACCTTCTTTGACACAGCTCATGAGGGTTTGTGAGCAGCACCTTTCCCAGGGGAGGTATTGTGGAAAGTATGTTTCTCACCTCCAGCCGAGATGGAGAACCTGCAAAGGAGTCACACACACAGCTCGTTGGTCCCAGAGGACTGAACAGGAACTCAGGTCACTGGCTGGGTGAGTCCTCCATAGCAATGGATAATAGACTATATTTGGGGAGTAACCGCCCTCATAGCAGCGGCGCTTCAAAGCTTCCTGAGGATGAGACAGGAGCTGTGCTAAAATGCTTCGCCTGGAGCTTTCCTTGGTCCTGTCCACTTGATTCAGTGCTTTACACAAAGATAGGTACCAAAGTGGCTGGTGACGTTGGCCAACATGATCGGTGATCTTGAGAAGAGGGAATTAGTGTGGGTGGTTTGCTGATGGTCGAACGGTGAGAGGTGAGCACANCCACTTGATTCAGTGCTTTACACAAAGATAGGTACCAAAGTGGCTGGTGACGTTGGCCAACATGATCGGTGATCTTGAGAAGAGGGAATTAGTGTGGGTGGTTTGCTGATGGTCGAACGGTGAGAGGTGAGCACACTCAAGGGAGTGGATATAACGGATGAGGACAACCTTTTACAGAAGTCAGGAAAAGGAGAGAGACATGTGATGTCAGTTATAGGAAAGGTTGTTTTGTTTGAAGAATGCAAAGTTTAGCACATGAACCGGATAAGTTTATGCTCTGCTTTTATATTATGTTCCAGTCGAACTAATGGGTGTCCTGCCGCAACAGTTGTTGCTATTTAGTCACTCAGTTCAGTTCAGTCGCTCAGTCGTGTCCGGCTCTTTTGCGACCCCGTGGACTGTAGCCTGCCAGGCTCCTCTGTCCATGGGATTTCCCAGGCAAGAATACTGGAGTGGGTTGCCATTTCTTTCTCCAGGGCATCTTCCTGACCCAGGGATCGAACTCGCATCTCCTGCAGTGGCAGGTGGAGATCCTTTACCGCTAAGCCACCAGGGAAGCCCCAGCAGTAGCACGTATTATTAAAAAGCAAGCAAATCTTTACTTTTGAAAACCAGAAGGGGCCCTCTCTTTATGACACAGAATCTTAATTTTTTCCCCCACATTTCTCTCAATATCTTACATGGCTAGCATCTGTTCCTCACCCCAAACAGCTTCCTCTCTCATCCACGTCAGAATAAGCCCTTGACTCTCCACTCTTCTCAGTCTGCCTTTAGAGTCTATTGTCTTTTTCTGCAAGTGGAACTCTGCCTTTTTCACTGTGGTTGTTTTCAGTCTCCCAGTCCTGTCCAACTCTTTGGGACCCCGTAGACTAAAGCACGCCAGGCTTCCCTGTCCTTCACCATCTCCCAGAATTTGCTCAGACTCATGTCCATTGAGTCGATGAGACCATTCAACTGTCTCATCCTCTGTCAGCCCCTTCTCTTCCTGCTTTCAATATTTGCCAGCATCAGGAATTTTCCCAGCATCAGGTAATTTTCCACTCTGAATTTGGCTATTTCTGGCCTCAGCTTCCTTTGAGCCCATTACTACTCCATGGAATGATACACCCTTTCTAGGTGATGATCTAGCAACAAATGCTCCTGCTTCTTAGGAGGGATGGAAGAGAAGCCCTTGAGCTTTAGCAGATTTCCTTTGGGCATGAGCAAATAAACAAATCTATGTTTTTAGATTTGCTTGGGACATAAGTATTCTTAAATGTTGCTGGTAAAGAGCCAGAGGAAATGGAGCTGACAGAGTTGATAAACAGCAGGTCCTTGAGGCGAAGGAAGGGCTAAACCTGAGCACCGATGGAGAGGAAAGATCCTCAGACATGAAGAGGGTGCTTCCTTTATTGTGGCATGGATTGGGGTGAAGGAGGACAGGGAGAGGCAGAGAAAAGATCTTTGCAGGTGAAAATTCAAGTGAAGAGTCTGGATTACAAGGGGCTTTCATGCAACTGATTCACTCATCCAGCTAATCAAAGTGGTGAAGATAATGTTTAAACTGAATTAGAGGAGATAAGATTTTACCCTAAATAATCATTCATTCATTCAGCAAATTTTCATCAAGTACCTACTCTGTTCCAGGCCATGTTGTTGACACTGGACGCATGCGAGTAAATAAAGTGATGAAGTCTCTGCTCCTGTAGAACTCATATCCTCTGAGCGTGGAGGCAGAAGGGGACCATTTGCCCATAAACAAGTCAGCTTCAACATTGGTATACACCGTAAGGAAAGTAACACAAGATGCTAGAAAGAGAGAGGTTGAGGTGGGAGTGGGAGCAGTTTCTTCAGCTCCTGTGTCAGAGAACATCTCCCTGAGATGTTGTGTGAGCTCATATCTGAGCTAGAAGAGGGGAATCCACCATTTCTGTGCCCCTAAGATGTAAAGACAATTGTCCCTGAAGTTGACAGTTGAACCATTAGGCCTGGACGCTTTTAGGAAACTGAAATAACTTTTATAGCACAAACTTCCCCAAACTAACCAACAGATACTTAGAACTACCTTACCTGATTCCTTTAAAAGTTCTAATATGTGTGGTGATTTCTCTTAAGACACAAACTTAGATGTTGTTTATAAATTGCACAATCCTATCCAGTGGGGCAAAAACTAGGTAATATTACACGGACATGACCTTAGGGAGAAAGTGAGGGATGAAGAAGTAAAGAATGTTAGTATTATGCTGAGATGATCACCAAGTTCTGAATCCATCTTTTTCGTGTCTTATCCTAGGGGCATTTTTCTTTCTTATTTTTAAGTTATTTTATCTTGAGCTTTTTCATGCATCTTTTCTAGCCCCTTTAAATTCTTTAGGGTAGAAAGTCATATATAAATAAATAAACAGCATACTCTAGAAATTGAACTGTTTTTCTCTTCTGCCTCTTCACTTCTCTGATCTCCAAATGCTGACATGGAGGTCTGCATCTATCCCCACTGAATCAGAATGAAAGAACCATGGCTTTCTAAGAGGCTGTCTCTTTTGTAACTTGATTCTCNTAAACAGCATACTCTAGAAATTGAACTGTTTTTCTCTTCTGCCTCTTCACTTCTCTGATCTCCAAATGCTGACATGGAGGTCTGCATCTATCCCTACTGAATCAGAATGAAAGAACCATGGCTTTCTAAGAGTCTGTCTCTTTTGTAACTTGATTCTCCCAGAAGCTGAGCATGAGACTGGAAGGGTGAAGAAAGGTGTTGTCAGTTGAGATGACTCTAGCATTACAAGATTTCTTTGAAGTGGGAGATAAAATACTCTAATCAGAAGTCAGATGCTTCCAAGAATACCCCTGAATTTAGAATTTCCTTAAAATATATTAAACATTTTAGATTATAAAAGAAACAGGGAGTAGAAGGTAGATAAAAATATTACAAAATCCCTTAAAGATAATAGTTACCTTGTTAATGAGGATGGAAGCTTCCTCTAGAATCCCTTGCCTAAAATGTGAAATTTCACATTTTTCCTGTCTCAAAAACAAAAAAGTCCATTTCTTCCTATTAAAATGGTACATAGCTAGATGGGAGGGGGATCCAGGATGGAGGGGACACATGAATACTGATGGCTAATTCATATTATGTATGGCAAAGAGCCGTCACAAAATTTTAAAGTAATCATCCTCCAGTTAACAATAAATACATTTTTAAAAAATGGTACAAAACTAAATATCTATTTCTTTTTTGCACACACAAGGTTAGACATTTGACTTATGCCTGCAATTTCTACCAGCGTTGTGTGTTTATTCAGATGAGCCTCATCCCCATCCCAATTGGAGTGGGGCCTTTTCATGGTCCTGTTACAATACTGCCATCCTGCTAAGCTCCAGCAGAGCAGAAAGGAACCATGAAGTTGGAGGGCAAACCTCCTGATGACAAGATATATTAATGCCAGTCACATCCTGGGCACTGGCTCCAGGAAGGAAACTTCTCTCCTGGAAAGCATCAGGAAGGAAAACCTGCTGGTTCTGCTCTGCCCTGGGCTAGCAGTCACTTGACCCGTTAGGTAACCACATTTTTCTAATGAGATGGGAGGTGCCAGCCCTGATTCAAGGGTCCTCAGCTGAAAGGTGACATTGTTGGTGGAGCTTTGTTTCCACCCTGGATACAGATTTAAAAGCTTCTTCTCATGGATTCAGAAGCACCTACTTGCTGAGTCTCTAAAGGTTGTATCTGATGGACATTTAACAGCAGACAGTTCTTGAACATCATGGGAGAAGGATGTGGGGCTTAAAACTCAAGAAGAGCAGCATCACTGGCCTCCTCCTTTGCCCAGAACTTAACATGAGTCATCTTGAATGGACCCACTTTCTTCATTCTTCCATCCTTGAGGATTTCTTTGAAATGGTACTTAAAGTTGAAGTCCTGAGGCAAACAGGGAGCTATTTTCTAGAGAATACACCCCACACCACCCCATCCTTCCATTGTCTTCCTCCCTTTGTGGCTAGACATACATCCTGAAAAGCCATCTCCAGCTACCAGGTTCCCTACACACCCCAGCCCTGCTTTCAGATAAAGAAGTAAAATGTGTGATTTTTAAGAGTTTAGGACTGATTTGTCCTTTTCATCTATTCTGACATGATTTAATGTTCCAGAACTTGTAAAGGGAACAGATATTTTTTTTTCTTTTTTTGTAAAATTGGTGAATAATTTATCAAGTGACTGCAAGAGCTGCAGCTTTAAATTATTAAAATGCATTTTGGTTTTGAAAGAAGACATCTGAGATGTTTGCCTTGGCCCATGCTCATGCCTTTGTGCAGCAGCAAGGAAGTCCTACAAATTCAGGGAATGGTAAGGTGATTTTCAGTGATTTATGGGGTGACTGAGAAGGAGCCAGAAAAAAAAAAAAGCGCCAAACAAACAAACGAACAATGCAGACAACTTTCATTTATTTAAGGCAGAGCCTCTTTCGGAAGCAAATAACCTTTTGTCGCATCTTCGGAGAAATGACATTTCGTTTCCCTTCTTCTGTTTCGCAAGGACAGCAGCTGGGCGCTGGGAAAAGCTGAAGGAAATGAAAGGCACTCCCAGACCCCTCCCAGTCCCTTCTCACTGTCCATCCTTCACACAGCAAGCTGAAGGCAAGGCTGTGCTTCCTCCCATTCGTCACAGGTCAGAAATGGAGCGTAGCCACTGATCTCTGGAGAATATTATCCATTCCACTTAGTCCAACCTAAATAATAAATTTGCTCTGGACCAGGAAAATAAAAAGAAGCATAGAATATTTCCCATCGGGCCAAGGGCCCTGGTCTGGCCCATCTGCCCCTGTGTGGGTGTGTGGCCTCTTCAGAGCAGATTTCCTAGCAGAGACAGAAGAGGACAGGTCCCCAGGCCCCTCTACCTGTGCTTGAAGTCCTCCGCTCCATCACCTTACTTTCCCTTCTTCCTGCCTCTTTCCTTTACCCATCCTTCCATCTCTGCTGGCAGGCTCTCTTCTATCTTTTACGGTGCTGAGCAAGGGTTATTTTTTCCTCTAAATGCCTGCCCTCACCCTGCCCAGGCCTACTCTGCATGGAAAGAGGCCATTGGATCCTGGCCGTAGGATCAAAAAGGTCTGGCCCTAAATCCCTAAGAGAAATTGATCATGGGATTGGCACTCCATCTTTAGGCAGAATAAGTACAAAGCTGAGGCTTAGCGGACAGCATGGCTGAGGTGTGAAAACTGGGCAGGGCCTCCAGACAGCAGAGCCTTATGAAAGTGGGACTCTTCCTTAGAGGAAAAGCATGTCTTATTCCACCAGCCCTCCCTGTTTCTCTCCCATCCTATGCCTTGCTCTGAAAGGAGAGGGGGTGCGAGGACTCTCTACTCCATTTTCTACTTTGCACAGCCCCTGCACGGGTATCATCATCTTGGGTGTACGTTTAGAAAAGCTACACTCATGTCATCTCACAAGGCAGTGGCATGACGCGCTGGAGTCACATCCAGGTTGTGTGATGTCGTCACAGCTTATCCTACTCAGTTAGGCTTTGTCTTTGGGGTGAAGGCAACCAAGTCTGGGGTATTGGAGCTGAGTTCTGTCCATCCTACCCTTTGTTTGTCCTTCTCAAACTAAGGAATTGTAAGATGAAATGCCTAGGTAGGGTCTGAGAAGGATACAGTGTTATAATCGAGGGTGGCTTGGATCTAATCTAATTCAATCCCTCCTTGTAATGATGAGCCTGAGCTCTGAGACATTTAGCGCCCTGAACCCATGCCCGCTCACTGCAGAGCCAGTCCTCTCCACTAGGGCTACATTCTTAACAGGGCCTGGTAACACTTTGGGATGCATACACGGGAAACCAGGAAACATTCTTAAGAGGGAGCTTCTTCATGATGGCAGGAAGCATTTTGCAAAGGACAGAGGCAGAGGCCCATGCTTCTCAGACAGTCCTGGCAGATGGATTTGCAAAGATCCTGCTGCAACACCGCCCTTCCAACTGCTCTTCCACAAGCTGACCTGGCAGCTACTCCCCGAGCAAAGTGCAGGGTCTGCTCCTGCCATCCATGGATCTAGTCTGGCCTGGCTATTCTTCAGCCACTAAGTCATGTCTGACTCTTTGAAACCCTGTGGACAGTAGCATGCCAGGTTTCCCTATCCTTCACTGTCTCCCAGAGGTTGCTAAACTCACATCTATTGAGTCGATGATGCCATCCAGCCATCTCATCGTCCGTCGTCCCCTTCTCCTCCTGCCTTCAATCTTTCCCAGCATCAGGGTCTTTTGTAGTAAGTCAGCTCTTTGCATCAGGTGGCCAAAGTGTTGGAGTTTCANAGAAAGTTCTGGAAAGAGGAGATGAAATTTGAGTATGGATGAGGTTGCATTTGGAAACCATAACCAGCCAGGATCAGGTTTGGCAAAAGGAGTTTATAATTACCCTGGGCAAAGCGGGTTCTGTTGAATAATAAGCAGCCAAGCAACACAAAGACACCCAGGCATTAATGAGACCTAGCTGAAAAGCAGAGAATGGGCGTTCTTTAGGAGCACTCCACCATGCTGAAGGTGACTCCAGCAATGGCAGCTGGGTTCATTCATTCAAAATATGGCTGTTGGGTGTGTACCCCAGGCCAGGAGCTGTTGAGGAGGCTGTCCAAACAGCAAGTTCCCTGTATGCATGGCACTTATTCCCTTGGAGGGAGTCAGACACCAAACAATGGACATAACAAATAAAGAAATGACAGAGTGTTTATTGGCTTAACCTCATTGCCTTCAGGTATTGGGGCCGTTGTCACATTAGGTGGAAGCAGCTGCATGGGTTCTGAAATCAGCCTGGCTCCTAGTAGCTGCCTACTAGTCCTCTGTCTTGGAGCACGTTACTAAGGCTCTCCCTCAGCAGCTCTCTTATCATGAAAATGGCATTAACAATGTCTCTCTTATGTAGTTGTCAAAATATCATGTAACTAAAGCATCTTGCGTGCTGTGGGTAGGAGAGAGGGGGTCAACAGTGCCTTTGAGTACTGCTTTATTCCCTCCAGAGATGAGGGAGGGAGGAAAGGGAGTCCCTCCCAGTTCTTTGAAAGGCACGCATGTTGATATCTAGAAAATGTAGTGACTTACCCAGCACCACATGATGCCTCCATTTGGTTGGTGTCCAAATCATCTATTTATATCCCTTTCTTTTTACTGACTTGGATGTATTCTATGACCCTAAGCATGTAGAACGGCTTCTCCTTTTCTAAAATCACCACAACAGGGAAGACATTTGAGAAAACAGGCACGATCTCATTGGCTAAAAATACCCTTCCGTCCGCAATGTGTATCCTAGGCCTTGTTGCCCAATTGTGAGAAAATGAGAAAAGACGGCTGTTGGTTCTGTTTCTCCACTTGTTAAACTGAGAAAATAACACAACACTTCCTGGTTTCCTACAGGAGTGGGCAGCTTAGTAGATCAATGCCAGCAGAGCACCCTGCTCCCCTGGAGTCTCTTTCACCAGAGATGTCCAAGTGGGACAGTCCCTCTTACTGGCTTGAGCCTGGAGCCTGGCAGAGTGGGATCATTTTCCACGACCCCATTCACCTCGCCGCCACTGAGCTGCTGGTTCACCTAGATGACGACACCACCTTGTACTTTTCCTCTACCTTTCATTGTAGGAACTGCAGGTACCTGGGTAGTGTGTTAAATCAACCTCCTTACACAGAAGTGAGGGGTTACAGGTACTGTAAATTTGGCAGGTGGGTGGGCAGAGGGTCCAAGGGATGGAAGGATGGGAGATCTGCCCTCATGACTCTCACCACTCTGCCCTGCTGGGTTCACATCCTGTCCTGGGAATTCACACCTCCTCAGCTCTGCAGGCTCCCCATCCTAAGCTCCTAAAAGCCCCGTCTGAAACATAAGGAAATGGCAGTGGGTTCCGGGCATGCTCAATTCTCAGCTACTTCCATAAAGAAATCAATTAATTTGTCTGACAGTCTTCTTTTCCTGAAGCTTTGCTGGCAGAGGGCTTCACTTTATATCATCTTGCACAGCCCCAAAACAAAACAACCATTTTATTTCATCTTCCATGAAAGTAATTTCTATTTATCTTGGTGAGATTCCCGTCCAAGCTAATCTACGGTCCGCAGTCGGACTGCCTTTGTTCTCAGCACTTTTTGGCTATTGCCTCTTAGAGGGAGACTCTGAGTCCAGGGCAGAGGAAGCTGTTGTCATTTTAATGAATGGGGGTCTCTTCCAGCTCTGCTCCTCCCTGAAATAGTCCGTTTCCATAACCATCAAGATGTCAGATGCAAAATAAAGCCAGTTGAGACACTGCACAGTGCGAAAGGCCTTTCAGATTATTATTGAATCGCGTGACTGGAGAGACTTTGCAGGATCATTTTGTTCTTCTCTAACTTTGAGATTTCCCTCTAATTGGTGCAAAGTTATCATCAGTGAAAACAGAGTCTTTAAACCACAAAGGACCAGAGCAAGTGGAAGTAAATGGGATGTGTGAGGCTTTGTGTGAAGAAAATATGGAAGCCTGGGCTTGCAGCTTTCAGCTGCTGCCTCACACCTTTAGAAGCTGATCAGTGAATGCAAATGAGCAGTAGCAAAACATGGCAGTGAGAACAAGGGGTTTAGAGCCAAGAAACGTAGTAGATTCAGCTCAGGGCTGTGTGATCAGAAGAAAGTTGCTTAAGGCCTCCAGACTTGTTTTACTCACTTTTGAATAGAGGACAATAAAACTGAGGCGCCTGCCTCCCAATGTGCAAGTGATAACTTGTAAGAGAACATTTAAAAAGCCTTTGCATATTCTCATATGCAAATATCATTATTAACACTGTTATTTGGAACTGAACTTCATCACAAAGGAAAATCCACAGTAAAAAATGTAGAAGGCATCCAAAACACCCATAGAAAAGCCATTTTTGGCAACCCACAGTTGTCCCTTGTCTGTTATTAAGACTCTTCTCTCTTGATACACTTTGAGGTGAAAAAGTTGAAAATCAGCAAGAAAAGTAGGAAGACCTCTTGGTGACCAGTCAAGATTCTTTTCTTGGCACAAGGCTTTGGCAGAGATGTCTGGGTGCTTAGAAAGCAATGTCTGAGTGACAGCAGAGGTGCATCCAGAGACTCACACCATCAGAATAAGCATTTGATGATTTAGCGATGAACTTTATTGCATCCCCCTGGTCTTGCAGAATTCCCATCTTGATGATGACTTTACGAGGACAAATAGCTTAACCTTTTCTTGCCTCAGTTTCTTCATGAATAAAACAATTTATACCCTTTGGTACCTTTACTGCATAATGTCATAAGGATCGAAAGCAATTATACATACAAGCATTCAGAAATGCTCACTGTAATTTAGGATCTCATTAAGGTTGATTCTTGCTTTTTATGTGCTATCATTTTAGGTTACTTTTTCTTCCTGCAGGGCAGAGAGAAGGATGGCTAGAGCTGATCCTAAGAGTGTTCCAAGGAGACAAAGCCTCAAGGAGTAACAGGATGAAGTGAAATATGAAAAACGTCAGCTGACCACTGGGAGTAAACAGATTCCTGGCAATGGCCATTTTTAGATTGTGGAATTGCCTCTCTCAGGAAGTGGTAGAAACATTTACTGCCCGACTGGATAAAGTGCTCTCAGGGGCCAGATGACTTGCCATTTCCTTCTACATTATCGATGAGTTTTTCTAATAATAATAAAACGCCTGAAATTGGCTACAAGGCTGTAATCACTCACGGATAGGTTTCTAGCTGCATCAGAATCACACTGGCCATGTCCTCAGATAATTACTCTGCATTTGGCCTCCGTCTCGGCAATTCCTCCAGCCTGTTTGCTGCTAGGTCTGCATCTACAGAGGGCTGCATGAACTGAATCTGAAGGAGCATTGCATGCTTTTAAAGGTGTTGAGTCTCTGTGATTTTTAAACTACACACAGGGTTCAAGCAGCTTCAGAAACACCAGGAAAGTGTTAGGCTGTTTAAATGGTAATGGCGCAGCCCAGAAGAGACTCTGCCTCTGCTGACTTGAGAGTATGATTCAGTTTCTCCTATTTGTTCAGTTTGTAGTAAACATTTTTCACGGACTTTTCACAGTGTTTGCAAAAATGCCTCCTAAGCAAAAATAGAAAAAAAAAATACACTTTCTTCTTTGTACAGCTTTCAAAAATATACCTATTGAAAAAAAAAAAAAAAGCTTATGGAAGAATGATGAACTTCTTCCAGAAAAACCATATTTGATATTTGCAAATGTGTGGTTTTTTTTTTTACTGGTCATTAAATTCAGTTTATAAGAAGATATATACATTTTTTTTTCTTTCTTTCTAAAGCTAAATTTGGAGGCTGGGCTTTAGGAAGATGGTAGAAAGCCCCCTGATGGTTTTTTTTTTTTTTAATGACAATGCCATGTTTAGAATTCTGTCCTCCTTGACTTGCCAAAAGCAAAATCTTACTTTCAGAATTACAAATATTATGATTATTATATTTTTAAAAGTAACTTCTCCAGTGGCTCAGTGGTAAAGAATTCACCTGCAATGCAGGAGCTGCAGGATACTCAGGTTTAATCCCTGGACTGAGAAGATCCCCTGGAGGAGGGCATGGCAACCCATTCCAGTGTTCTTGCCTGGAGAATCTCATGAACAGAGGAGTTTGGTGGGTTACAGTCCATGGGATTGCAAAGAATCAGACATGACTTAAAGTGACTTTGCATGCACACACACATGCTTATTTTACTAAAATGATGATTCATGCAAGAAAGAGGTAGCGACTGGCCTGTTCTGCTCTTGCCTCATGCATCCATAGCAGCCAGGCATGCCCGCTCCTCCCACCTGGTGACTAAAAGACTGCACCTGGCTTCACCCATCCTGGTTTTTCCTGCTCTTAGCATAGTGGCTAGTACACCATAGAAGTCCAGTAATTGTCTATTTATGTAACAAGCTCTGAGGGCCTTTCCAACTACTTTTTAAAAAAAAACATTCTAGGAGAGAATCTCTAAGAGCCTTCCATAGTGTTTTGTTATGTTTTGTTTTTCTCTCAAGCCAGAGAACCATTTTACATTGAAATGTGAAATCCAGGGCTCATCCTTACCTTAAGACTCAGGGTGTGTGTCTTTGCTTCCTTCTAATCTGAAGTACGGAAAAGGCAGTGGCACCCACTCCAGCGCTCTGGCTCGGGAAATCCCATGGAAGGAGGAGCCTGATGGGCTGCAGTCCATGGGGTCGCTAGGAGTTGGACACGACTGAGCGACTTCACTTTCACTTTTCACTTTCCTGCATTGGGGAAGGAAATGGCAACCCACTCGTGTTCTTGCCTGGAGAATCCCAGGGACGGGGGAGCCTGGTGGGCTGCCATCTCTGGAGTCACACAGAATCGGACACGATTGAAGTGACTTAGCAGCAGCAGCAGCAGCAGCAGCAATATGAAGTATATTTCCCTATTTTGCATCATGATCATAATTTCACTCAAACTTACTGAATTCCTATTTGTAATTTGTAATGTATCCAACACTTTATAGCCTGCTGATGGCAGAGCATTTTCAGACCTGATCTTTACATAGCACTTTCCATTTGAAGTGCTTTTTTTTTTTTTTGCATCATCCACAGCATCGCCTGGACCCTATGAGATGGAAGCCCAGGTACTATGACCCTAACTTTATAGACAAGGAAACCAAGGTTCAGGGATATCAGGTGATTTGAGTGAAGTTACACAGTGAGCTTTGGCCACCTCATGTGAAGAGTTCACTCATTGGAAAAGACTCTGATGCTGGGAGAATTGGGGGCAGGAGGAGACAGGGACTACAGAGGATGAGATGGCTAGATGGCATCACTGACTTGATGGACATGAGTCTGAGTGAACTGCGGGAGTTGGTGATGGACACGGAGGCCTGGCATGCTGTGATTCATGGAGTTGCAAAGAGTCGGACACGACTGAGCGACTGAACTGAACTGAACACAGTGAGCTGTTGACAGGAGCTTGAAACACGCATTCTGAATCCAGATTCAATCCTGTTTCTACAATATCTCAGTTGCTGCAAGGCAGTTTCCAAGTATTAAATGTCACCCACTGTTCACATCTGGGCCGCCAGCTGGCCCATGTCTGGGTGCAGAGAACTCAGCATCTCTCGACTTTCCTGCATCTTGTACTGATCTGACTTAGAAAGTTCCTCAACTCAAAAGGAGAAGACTCCTGAGAGTCCCTTGGACAACAAGGAGATCAAACCAGTCAATCATAAAGGAAATCAACCTTGAATATTCATTGGGAGGACTGATGCTGAAGCTGAAGCTCCAGTACTTTGGCTACCTGATGCAAAGAGCCAACTCATTGGAAAAGACCCTGATGCTGGGAAAGATTGAAGTAAAGAGGAGAAGGGGACGACAGAGGGTGACATGGTTGGATGGCATCACTGACTCAATGGACATGAGTTTGAGCAAACTCTGGGAGATGGTGAAGGACAGGGGAGCCTGGTGTGCTGCAGTGCATGGGGTCCCAAAGAGTGAGACAGGACTTAGTGACTGAACAACAGCAGCAGCAGCTTAAAATATATGAAATTAACTTTCAGAAATAAACCAATTCAGGACTGTTGTTGGACACTCACTAGATGCTGGGGTCTTGCTTCTCCTTTTCAGTAAATATAATCCAGACATCAAAGGTGCCTGTNAATATGTGAAATTAACTTTCAGAAATAAACCAATTCAGGACTGTTGTTGGACACTCACTAGATGCTGGGGTCTTGCTTCTCCTTTTCAGTAAATATAATCCAGACATCAAAGGTGCCTGTGGTGGTCAGTGGACTTGTATCCAGAAGCTGTATTAGCTGTGTCCTCTGAACAGTGAGAAAAAAATGTCTGCAGAGCGAGGAGGGACTAAAGAAAAGGGATGGATGAGGGAATAGAACATAGGAAATGTCCAGATGGCGGGCAACAAACTCGAGTGTGGAGGGTCCCTGGGAGGTCACAGAGGCCACCTGCAGAGATGCAGACGTGATGGGACCAGGGGAAAGGGGGCTGCCTGAGCTGGATGAAAAGAGACGGACAGGCGTGGAGAAGGGCTAGAGTTCATTTCTGCACAGGTGCAGACAACAAATTCACTAGGATGAGATCCACTCAACAAAAAGAGTATAATCTAAAGATGTGCAATGCTTAAAATGTGGCAACAGCTCATCTATTAGTTATACTAAGCTGTTATTAGTGTTGTTGCTGTTTAGTACAGAAAGGTAGCCCACAATTCCACTTGCTGTTTCCTGAGTTTGAACATGAAATCCAATGTCCCAGGCCCTCCAGCCCAGCGATGGAAGAGACCATGTTCTGTCGGAGCCCATGTACGCGTGTCCAGCTCCTGGGAGCCCTTGTTCAGGAGCAGAGGCGAGCCTGTGCTTCTGTGTGTCCTTCTCACTTACTCTTCACCATGTTGCCATGTTGGTCCTATGGCCATAGTGAGGTTCTACTGGTGGTTGACTGGGACATCAGAGTGCCAAGTCCCTACCTGCTGTGAGGGTGAAAATTGGGGAGATGGAAAAGAGGGACCTCTCACCCCACTTTATCCCCTGGGCTCCAAGCACACCTCTAGTGTCAGAACATTATACACTGTCTCATAAATGTGATTCATTCAAGCCTAGCACTGCTCTCTGTAGAGACTCAAAAGCAGCTTCATCAAGAAAGACATGAACACACACATGACTCATCTCTGATTTCCACTGAATAAAAGATGTTTGTTTGTTCCTCTTTTGAAAGCTGCTGTGCCCCAGTTGAGCCTTGAATAACATGGCTTGAACTGCATGGGTCCACTTATACATGGATGTTTTTGGCCATAGGTTCCTCATCCGCAGGTTCCACCAACCATGACTGTGTATCTTGTTTCCATCTGTGGTTGGTTGAATCCCAGGATGCAGAACCCACAGANCGACTTGAAATGCATGGGTCCACTTATACATGGATGTTTTTGGCCATAGGTTCCTCATCCGCAGGTTCCACTAACCATTACTGTGTATCTTGTTTCCATCTGTGGTTGGTTGAATCCCAGGATGCAGAACCCACAGATAACGAGGGTCAGCTGTGAAACTTGGAGCAACTGCAGATTTTGGTGTCTGTGGCAGGTCCTGGAACCAATCCACCATGAATACTGAGAGATGACTGTGTATTAATTTAGGCAACTGCATCTCTGGTCACCAACAATGACCAGACTGGATGCAAGAATAAACTCTGTTCATTCAGGATTGTGAAGTTGCTCAGTTGTGTCCAACTCTTTGTGACCCCATGAACTGTAGCCCACCAGGCTCCTCTGTCCATGGGATTTTCCAGGCAAGAATACTGGAGATCTCCAGGGGATCTTCCCGACCCAGGGATTGAACCCAGGTCTCCTGCATTGGAGGGAGGCACTTTAACCTCTGAGCCACCAGGGAAGCCCTGGATTACCTGCTGCAAACATACTAGGTCCAAGAATACCCCTTGCAGCCTAACCACTTGAAGTAGGGTCTGACCTACGGTGTGTATCCTGTGAAGCAGCTGTTGATCCAGTCCCAAGCAGAAGTGCATGCATTGAATACTGGGAGCCTCTGAAAAGCAGTAAGAGGAATGCTTTCTATAGAGAAAACATATTCTTAACCTCAAAGAAATATCTTAGTATAACCACGTAAGATAAGGTTTTGCATGAAGGGTGAGCTTTTGGATGTATAATCTTCTTTTATAAAAGAATAGCCTGGAAACTTTAGGTCACTCATGTCTAAGAATTTGAAATATTTTAATCCAAAGAGAAAAGCTTTCAGGAAGAGTTGAGCTGTCAGGGGATTTTTTTTTTCCCCTCTGTACCTCTCAGGGATGAGGCAGGGGAAGGCTAGCATCGCCCCATTCAAATCTTATTAACATGCTTTGAAGTTGCAATGTCACCACATCCAAAATATCCTCCCAGCCCACTCCTTCTTCAGCCCTCTCTGCCCGATCTTCAGTCCTTGCCCAGAACAATGGAAAGAACCTTGAATTTGACACTTGTTTGTTTCTGAGTTTATTTCAACTAGCAGTTTGATCTCTGAGAAGCCATTGTCTGTCTCTCTCCCTCTCAGTTTCTTTGTGTGTAAATAAAAAAGTTAGATGTGATGGGCTTTAAGATCCTCCCCAGCCCGTCCCTAAGTGAATATATCAGGAATTTGTTACCCTGCTGTCATTGGTAGAAAACTCAGATCCCTGGGATATTTCAAAACAAAGCCAGAAGAGAAACTGACAGAGAGCTGGATTATCCAAACTTCAGTTTCCATCTGCGTGCAAATGTAGACAAACAAGCCTCTTAAATGGATAAGGGCTAAAAATAGTTAGGTGCTTTAAAAGTACTATTATGGAAAGTAATAATTATTGCATAGAAAAGTTACCTCTGAGATGCATTATTACTTTCTGAAATCACAGTGCCCCCTTGCCAGCTATTTAAAGACTGAATCATTCTAGTTTCTTGGCTGCCTTTCCTTTTCATCCTAAGTTGGAAAATTGATAAACATATGGACTAGAAACAATTATTCATTCAGGTTAAGAGTATGTTCAAATTAAGATAATTTAACTTGAAGACACTATTTAAAGAAAAATGTGGATAAACACATGACAGTATCCAGTAGGATTAAACTCATTTTCAAAACCAACTTAGCTAGCTTAAAGAGGATATAAGATTATAATAGCAAATTTTTTTGTAATATTTATTTGGCTGTGTTGGGTCTTAGCTGTGGTACACAGGATCTTTAGTTGCAGCATGCGAACTCTTAGTTGTAGGAGGTGGGATTTAGTTCCCTGACCAGAATCAAACCCGGGCCCCCTGCATTGGGAGCATGCAGGGAGCACAGGACCACCAGGGAAGTCCCAGTAAAATAGCTTTAATTAGAGATCTATTACTCTGTGCCAGACTCTGAGATACACATATACACAAACATGTATATGTGTGTGATAGAGAGTGTATATGTTTATATGCATATGCATATAAATGGGAATATATACATATGTTGCATATTCAATGCTACCTTCACTTGTAAGAGTTATCTCCTATTTTTCAGCTAAAGGAAGAGATTCAAAAGTGACCCCCAGGTTCCCCGTTAGCTAGTAAGTGAAGTCGCCATGTCACTATTTTACGTGATACCCTATTTTCTCAAGAAAGGGCCTCATTATAAAACATCCTGGTATTCATAAACAGTTAAATAGGTTACACAAGTTATTTTAACATTTTGAGTTTTGAGTTCTTCATCTGTAAAAAGAGGAATAAAAACAGCTCCCACAGGGGACTGTCATCAGGATTCAGTGCCATTCAGGGGTGACAGCTCCCACCAAAGTTCCCANATTATGGAAAGTAATAATTATTGCATAGAAAAGTTACCTCTGAGATGCATTATTACTTTCTGAAATCACAGTGCCCCCTTGCCAGCTATTTAAAGACTGAATCATTCTAGTTTCTTGGCTGCCTTTCCTTTTCATCCTAAGTTGGAAAATTGATAAACATATGGACTAGAAACAATTATTCATTCAGGTTAAGAGTATGTTCAAATTAAGATAATTTAACTTGAAGACACTATTTAAAGAAAAATGTGGATAAACACATGACAGTATCCAGTAGGATTAAACTCATTTTCAAAACCAACTTAGCTAGCTTAAAGAGGATATAAGATTATAATAGCAAATTTTTTTGTAATATTTATTTGGCTGTGTTGGGTCTTAGCTGTGGTACACAGGATCTTTAGTTGCAGCATGCGAACTCTTAGTTGTAGGAGGTGGGATTTAGTTCCCTGACCAGAATCAAACCCGGGCCCCCTGCATTGGGAGCATGCAGGGAGCACAGGACCACCAGGGAAGTCCCAGTAAAATAGCTTTAATTAGAGATCTATTACTCTGTGCCAGACTCTGAGATACACATATACACAAACATGTATATGTGTGTGATAGAGAGTGTATATGTTTATATGCATATGCATATAAATGGGAATATATACATATGTTGCATATTCAATGCTACCTTCACTTGTAAGAGTTATCTCCTATTTTTCAGCTAAAGGAAGAGATTCAAAAGTGACCCCCAGGTTCCCCGTTAGCTAGTAAGTGAAGTCGCCATGTCACTATTTTACGTGATACCCTATTTTCTCAAGAAAGGGCCTCATTATAAAACATCCTGGTATTCATAAACAGTTAAATAGGTTACACAAGTTATTTTAACATTTTGAGTTTTGAGTTCTTCATCTGTAAAAAGAGGAATAAAAACAGCTCCCACAGGGGACTGTCATCAGGATTCAGTGCCATTCAGGGGTGACAGCTCCCACCAAAGTTCCCGGGTGGGGGGGTCATTGGCGGGGGCAGTGTATCAGCCGCACCTTCTCCAGTTCCCTTTGGGCTTGGATCTTTCTTTCCTGTTAGAAAAGAAGTTTACTTGCTACCCCAAAGAGGTACGAACATACTTACTGAATGCCTTCTGTGGTATTTTGACTGTTCATGTATCCAGCTGCAGATGGTTGAGAGATCTTCCATGTGGGACCGTGATGGTTAACTCTCAAGTTCGGTGATGAGGATCCCAGGGTTTTTCATGTTTCTGAGAGTTCAAAGTGCTTGGTTGTTAAATTTAACTCTATGGGAAACTAAAACTATCCCAAACTCTCCCTTGCCTGCTCCTCCATCCTCCTAGTTTAAGAGTCTGCCTTCTTCTCGGAGCTTTGAGAGGGGACACTTTGCTCTGGTCACACTCACCTTGAATCCAGACGCGGGAGACAGCTGTTGCTTTCACCACACGTCTCGTCTCCATCTAGGCCTTCGGGGGACACGCCTGTCACGTTATCCTGTCTACAAGGGCAGGGAATTTAATAAGGTGATCATATTTTGCCTTTAGAAAATGACTCAAGAACACCCTTTTATTAAAAGTCATGTCAAATAGTGTTCCATATAAAATTCAGCTACTAACAAGGCATATGGGTCACGAATCAGTGGACATTTAGTTGAACTCAGGTTTGTCGGATGAACACCAGGTCTTTGCTGTGAGTCAGGTTCAGGAAGGCAAGGCTCTGGTGTGTGGCTGCATGTGACCAAGGTCCCTGAATCAGGGTGACATCATCAGACAACCAGCGAGGCCCCTCCAGCTCCCCTCCCGCTTGCTTTTTAAAATATTTACTTACATAATTATGCCCTGATTCCCCTGCACTGCCCTGCATATGCCAAATTCAGACTTTTCTGAGTTAATGCGACTGATGAATTAACCTTTCAAGGAGTCTTATGAAGTGCTATCTTTGTCTTTGAACAGCAGTGTTTGCCGGTACAATGACTTGAGTGTTTTTACTGCATTTTTCTCTTATTTTCTTTTAAATGAATGGAATGTGGGAAATGAAGGGGGTCAGGTTTAGTGTTAGGAGGCTGAGAGACATGGCTATACATAGCCGAACTCATGACATGGTTGGGAGAAGGAGGGATGGACAGACGTGGGGAAAACAGTCCACTTTGCAAAATTAAGAACATGTGAAATAGGAATAGAGAGGTTTCAAGCATTTTTGGCAGTACACAGTCATTCGCAACAACCTTCTAGGTATTTATTTTCTAGCTTTTCTTAAAAAAGGTAGTTTTCACTTATCAGAACCCCATCCACCAAAGCTCCTGAGCTCAGAAGTGATCAAAACACCCACAGATAAGTATAATTTGTAGTCCAAGGTTTGTTTTAAATATTTGAAGAGTGAACACCCAATAATACATATCAAGTAAATTAGTATCATTTCAATGATGTCATGAATCAACCTCTAAAACCACCTAAAATTGAAATTTTCTGTACTCAATGTCTATTGGTGTCTACTGGAAATCAAATGTTGAAAATTGTCTCTGAAATGCGAAGTGTAATTAGGAACATGATGATGTTTATGTTGCTTTCTGTTGTAATCACCTCTTCCCAAAAGTAAGCCTGTTTCTGGACCCTTAACCTTAGATCTTCCTGGGGGTGGGGGCTGTGGGTTCAGGATACTGTGTCTGGCAAGGCAGGGCTCAGTCCATCACTGTCAAAGTCCTGCTGACCCTGGTGCCGTCCAACTCCTCCCCAAGACTCAGGGGCTGCCTGCAGAGCTCTTGTGGATAGAGAAGATTTCTCTTGTTTCCAAACTCCAGGCAAGTTTCCTCATTACTGATGAATGCATGTCAGGATATAAAAATCTAATCTACACAGCTGTGAATGGTTTGGGACCTAGTTACCTTAGAAATTGATTTTCTGCACAGTCCAAGCAATTGAAATAAGTTGAAGGTTTTCTTCCAAATACAGTTACCCAATGTTAAGGCATGGTGACCTAAATTCTTCCCTTGAGAAGTCAACATTTCTGAAAATCTGTTGCCTTTGTAATGCTAGCTCCAGGGGCGCATGGAGCAGAGCATAGCATTCAAGGTCTGTGTGTTTATTGTGGCCACATGTGGTTGCTTCTTCCCTTCCTCTCCCTCCTTCAGGTTGCTTTCTCTAAAGGGATATGAACTTTCCTTTGCCAACATCATCATCATCGGTATTTTACTTTATTCTTCTTGTTTATTTGTTTTGAATTTAATTGACATATGATATGATGTTAGTGTCAGGTCGACAGCATATTTGGTTTGATACTTAAATACATTCTAAAATGATCCCCAGGATAAGTCTAGTAAACACATGTCCCCACACAAAGTTAACACAGGGCTATTGCTCAGATTGCTATGGTACATAGTACATCTCAAGATGTATTTATTTTATAACTGGAAATTTGTGCCTCTTAATCCTCTTCACCTACTTCATCCATCCCCTCCCACCAGCAACCACATGTATGTTCTCTGCTTCTATAAGTCTATTTCTGTTTTGTTTCATTTACTTGTTTTGATTTTTATATTCCACATATATTTGCTATCATACAGTATTTGTCTTTCTCTCTGACTTAATCACTTAGTGTAATGCCTTCTAGATCCATCCATGTTTTCACAAACGACAAAGTTTCATTCTTTTATGGCTAACTTCCCATTATGTGTATATGTGTATGTATGAATGTATACATGTATATAAGTATATGGGTATACCATGAGTAATCATCTGTCCCCACACAAAGTTAAAACAGTGTTATTGATCAATAATATAATAATTAAGTCTTGGGATACATTCTTTATGGTACATAAAACATACCAAGACTTATTTATTATATATTTGGAAGTTTGTACCTCTTAATTTCCTTCACCTACTTCATTCATCCCCCCTTCAATGTTTTATGTTTTTGACCCCAGATTTTACCTTTTTATTGTATCTCTCAACTTATTGCTAGTTTAGATGATTTTACTTTTGTCTTTTAACTTTCCTGCTAGTAGAGGTTTTTCCTTCATAATTTTCCTGTTTCTAGTTGTGGCCTTTTCTTTTTTGCTTACAGAAGTCCTTTTAACATTTCTTGTAGAGCTGGTTTAGTGGTGATGAACTCTTTTAGCTTTCACTGTAAACCTATCACTTCTACAATTTTGAATGGTAAACTAGTGAGACAGAGTATTTTTGGCTGTGTTTTTGGGTTTTGTTGTTGTTGTTGTTGTCTTTTCCTTCAGTACTTTGAGTATAATGTGCTTTTCCTTATGACCTTAAAAGTTTCTGCTGAAAAGCCAACCAGTAGCCTTATGTGAATTCCCTTGTGTATAACCAGTTGCTTTTCTCAGGCTGATTGTAAGATTATTTATTTTAATTTTTACCATTTTAATTGTGATATCTTGGTGTGAACCTTTCTGGGACTCTTTGCATGTCTGTTTTCATCCCCAGGTTAGGGATGTTTTCAGATATTAGTTTTTTAAGTAAGTTGTCTGCCTCTTTCTCTCTCTCTTCTCTTATGGGAGGACGATAATGCAAATGTTGGTGTGCTTGATGTTGTCTAGAGGCCTCTTAAAGCATCCTTAAGAAACACCTGGAGTAACAGGCAAATTTGGCCTTGGAATGTGGAATGAAGCAGGGCAAAGACTAATAGATTTTTGCCAAGAAAATGCACTGGTCATAGCAAACACCCTCTTCCAGCAACACAAGAGAAGACTCTACACATGGACATCACCAGATGGTCAACACCGAAATCAGATTGATTATATTCTTTGCAGCCAAAGATGGAGAAGCTCTATACAGTGGACGAAAACAAGACCAGGAACTGACTGTGGCTCAGATCATGAACTCAAATTGAAGAAAGTATGGAAAACTTCTAGACCATTCAGGTATGACCAAATCAAATCCCTTATGATTATACAGTGGAAGTGAGAAATAGATTGAAGGGCCTAGATCTGATAGATAGAGTGCCTGATGAACTATGGACAGAGATTCATGACAGTGTACAGGAGACAGGGATCAAGACCATCCCCATGGAAAAGAAATGCAAAAAAGCAAAATGGCTATCTAGGGAGGCCTCACAAATAGCTGTGAAAAGAAGAAAGGTGGAAAGCAAAGGAGAAAAGGAAAGATATAAGCATCTGAATGCAGAGTTCCAGAGAATAGCAAGAAGAGATAAGAAAGCCTTCTTCAGCGATCAATGCAAAGAAATAGAGGAAAA
>SJYW01007583.1:293207-318078 GCA_006410735.1 Raphicerus campestris
TTCTTTACTACTGAACCACCTGGAAATCCAAGTATCACATGATATGAGAATAAGTGTGGTATCTCTCAGTGATAGGCCTACAAGCACTGCTGACATTGTTGTGACAGGTTCTGACTATTCATAAATACAGAAAGGATATGCTATGTTGCAATTAGAGGGCAGGACACTAAAGATGTACATTTCCTCTCCATTGAAATTGATAGAGCTCCCTGAATTCTATTAACAGACCTCTTGGTCTGTCAGTGACCAAGTCACTGGCAGTGAAGGGAGGTGCTAGGTTAATAACCTCTATCTTCTTTAGCTATTTATTTATTTGCTTATCATTAGAAAGAATAGTAAAGACAGGGGGAAAGTTCTGAAGAATTGCCAGTTGTCTGGTGAAATTGGGAGCAGAGGCAACTAGCCAGGTCTGTGTTTTCACCTAGATTGTGAATATTTGGATGCAAACCTGTTTCCTGAGTAATTACTCATCTCTTCTAAAATTAAAGCACAATCGCCCAGGTTTAGAATATGAGAGAGTTACGAAATGCTTAATCACAAATGACAAAGTTACAAATACAAGCCTTCTCTGATCTGACTCTTCAAGCAATAACCTCTCACTCTATGGGTAGTTTCTGCTCCAATCATGGATTGAATTATACAAACTATACACATGAGTGATTTTAAATCTGAAAAATGTAAACACACACGCGCACACCCTTTCCACAGTGCAGAATTGTAAGATAGACAAAGTGTTTAACTTCCAACACCCTGTCTGCCCCTAATTGATTCTTCTTACCCAACTGTGCATTTTAACATGTTCCAAGTTGGAGAAATCTAGCAGCACTAATTCCATGCTGCAACTGTTTATGAGCCTTTTAATGGGCAAATGGGGATTGATCTAATTTCTCAAGATGGCTAGGGAATATGTTAAGTGGCACCTGATTGTTGCACTGGGATGAGGTAGAAACAGTCATCCACAACCACTGGGGGAAAGAAGGGCTTATTTTTATTCCGTGAGAAGCAGACCCTAACCATGAGGGGAGCTTTCCTATAAGGACTTTAGACTTTATTAATGAGGGTGCCTCTTTGGAGAATAATTTCACTAAAAGGGAGGGTGGTGACCAGACAAATAGGATCAGAACTTCTTGAACTTTGGCTGTTTCCCAATAAGTTTGGATCCTTTCAGTCTGGTCACCACTGGTTGTGGTCCCAGGGAGCAGCATCATTGCTGAGGTCGTGATTGTGTGTGAGGACCACACAAGGGACCCAGGGCTTATCTTTACCTTCCCCAGCTTACCAACTGCAGTCGCCCCCTTGCCATGTAGAGGATGTTATAAAGTTTATTACTGGCATGAGCTAGTTTTGTTGTCACAATTACTCTGTAAAAAGAGAAGTGACATTATCATTTTATAGGAAGTAGAGGATAGAGAAGATAAGAGAAGTGCTGATCACGTAGCTGATAAAGAGGCCAAGTAAGGACAGTAATTTGGATTTTCTAAGTTCATTCCAGTATTTTACTTACTATCTCTCATTACCTTAAATTGAGCAAGGCTTCATGTCAGAGTCTTTAGTATATATGCTCACAAAACTCAGTGTGCTCATTCACTCAGTTGTTTCCGACTCTTTGTGACCCATGGACTGTAATCCACCAGGCTCCTCTGCCCATGGGATTCTCCAGGCGAGATTACTAGCGTGGATTGTCATTTCCTTGTCTGGGGGATCTTCCTGACCCAGGGATTGAACCCACAACTCTTTACCTCATCCAAACCTGGGCCTGTCATGATGTCCTAAGTCTTTTGGTCTTCACAAAAATCACAGGACAGCTGGGGAAATGCTTGCAGCTCTCACCTCCTCTCCTCAGGATGCTGCTGCCAGAGCACAAGCCCTCAGTGCCCTCAGCACTGCGGGGAGACACCTCCTGCTCCACACAATCCTGAAGCGGACACTCTCAAGAGATGAGCTTACCTGGAAAGTCTGAATGGATGACTTAGCTGCTCTCCAAGGTGAGCAGAAAGGCGTGTGAATACCTAAGACTGCACAGTGAAAAACACATCCATCACCTTAGCAGCACTGAGCGAGCCATGTTTCCCACAAGGCTGTTCTTTAAAGGTGGCCCCACACCTGCAGGTTGTTACGGGGTGACTGTGAGCTCTGCAGAATGCCTGAGTCAGTACCTTCTCTTGGAATTCACCATCTCATGTGGGAGTGCTTACAAATTTTTTTGCAGTTTCCCACTGCCAATTTGCTGAACTTCCTAGGTGGCTTAGGGGTAAAGACCTCGCTTGCCAGCGCAGGAGATGTGGATTCGATCCCTGGGTCAGGAAGATCCTCTAGCGGAGGAAATGGGAACTCACTCCCATATTTTTGCCTGGAGAATTCCATGGACAGAGGAGCCTGGGGGTCACAGAGAGTCAGACTTGACATAAGTGACTAAAGGACAACAACAACAATAACTGCCAATTTGCTACTCATGCCCATGGTTCCTGGTGTTGGCAACTCACCGCTACGTGCTTGTATCAATTCCTTCTCAACACGACACATGCCTGATCAGCAGCAGCAGGGCAGGCTGGCCTGTTCTCTGAGGAGCCTGCCCTGGGTCGGGGGCTAGGGGCTGTGAATTCTGTCTGCCGATGGCCCATACTTCTACCTTAGAACACTTCCCCTGGATCGGGGAGCAGGAATTTGAAGCATCTGGTGATTATGTACAAAACAAACAGAAATAACAAATCATGTACAGATGTGGCTCCAACAAATCCCCAGCAACAAGAAAGGAAGCAGCATCAATGAATGAAAGGAGAGAGATCAATACAGGAAGGGGAGGAGAAAAGAAACAGAATCCTCCAAGGACTATACTTCAGAAGTTTAATTTCAGGCTCAAATACCTAACTCCCCAAACAGCATTTTTAGTGGTATCAGAAATTCCTGAAAAAGAGTTTTGAATTCCCTATGTTATTCTCCTGTCTCTATCTAAGAATCAGGAGAAATACTTCCTGAGGACAACTGATACACAGAGAAGAAAAATTAAGTGTTAGAAATGAGTGATACTAACAGCGTGTATTGTCATCTGAGGATGCAGAGCCCAGGCATTCTCTTAGGTCTAAGCTGAGAAATGTGAGTTGCATCATCTTAGCTGCTTTTAATCCTAATAACAGTGTACTGCTGCTGCTGCTAAGTCACTTCAGCCATGTCTGACTCTGTGTGACCCCATAGATGGCAGCCCACCAGGCTCCACTGTCCCTGGGCTTCTCCGGGCAAGAACACTGGAGTGGGTTGCCATTTCCTTCTCCAGTAACAGTGTACAAATTAGCACAATTCTGGAATCTTACTGCAAGAAAGTTGTTCATATATTCTGATAAGAAGATATTCTTCCTCTTCTAATGTAATAGATATACATTTGGCTAGGCAAAGAAATGTTTTAATAAATAAAGACATAAAATACTGAACAAATAATGAGGAGCTCAAGATTACTGGCTCTGGAGGTATCATTTAACCCTGTGCTTGCCCGGGAGAAGGTACCAGTATACTTTCAGCCATTTGGGTCCACAGCCTGATTTATGATTTACCTGAAGTCCCCAGAGACTGTTCAGGCTGGTGAGTGACAAACTGTTCAAGACAGGCTACATTCTCTGTGACCCACCAAGAAGGGTGTCATCTCATGCTTTTTACTAGTGTTGGGGACACAGTTATATATTCTAATTTTTTCACCCAGTAATTTGTCAAGAAGGAGAATAAGATCTTTAGCGGGCAATTTCCCTTGTGGCTCAGTTGGTAAAGAATTCACCTGCAATGAAGGAGACCTGGGTTCGCTACAGTTAGAAACATATGCCACATGGATCTCCGGGGATGGAATCAGGGTCAGTAAGAGGATGCTACATGAGCAGCTTAAGTAAAAAACTTGAGACACAGTGAGCTGTTGCAGGTAAGAGTGGAGTGTATGGAAAGGTCCTGTCAAAAGCAGAGGGAAGGGCAGCTCGGAATCTCATCCTGTAACCCAGTGTTTCACAAAGAACCTGGCCAATAGCAACTTCTTAACCATCAGCTATGGCCCAGTGACTCATGCCCCTTTAGCAAGTTAGGAGAAGATGCTAAGCTATTGAACTTGACCAATGCTAAGGCAGATATAATCCTAAGAGTCTATCATTTACTTTTTGTCCATTGTAGATAGTATGGTGGTTGAATCAGAAAGCCACCTCTTAGTCTTGTTTTAACTCGTGAATATTTGAGAGATTTTTTAAAAATTATTCTTTCCTCTTAATGGCTATGAGCAAGCAGGTATTTATGAGAAGGAGGTCAAAAGTACTTCATATTAGCCAACTGAAAGAATTTTTTTCCCCAACCTCTTCTGACTTAACTTACCTACTGCTGGTAGAGTTGACCAATAGTTAATGTTAATGTTTTCAGGCCACAATGAGAAGGACTTAGGAGAACAGTCCTGAATGTGGGGTTTGTCTTGCAACTGGTTTTGGGTGGTCTCATCTCAGCCCACTGAGACAGTGAAGTCCTTGGCTGTAAACCGCAGCATCTTAGGCACTATTTCAAGGAAGTTCCCTGAAACCCTGAGAAGAAAACCCTGATCAACAGTAGCTCTAGAGGATTCTATAAATGGATTTGCCCTTAAGTGTTATGATGCTTAATGGAAATGTGTTCTGCTTTTTCTTTAATTAACTTTTAATTTCTGTGACACTGTGAAGGAGTGATAGTGAAGCATTCTGAAGCATGAAATAGAAGGGATCAGAGTTAAGTGTCCATATTGAGCCAGTGGCTTGGTGCCATCCAGTCCTCCATGTTGAATCCCAGCCAGTCTAGGGAAGGTCTTCCTAACAAGGAGGGCTGAGCGAGGAAAGGGAGTGTGAGCCCAATTCATTACTAGGTCTAGAAAAAACAGTAAGGCAGAGAGGAAGAGGGAAGGGAGGTCAGGTAGAGGGCTTTCAGTGTGTCTATGAATGGCACACAAAGCAACNTCCTCTTTCTTACATGTGATGTGTATTTTGCGAGGATGTTCCTAAAACTTAAATGTGATTCTGCTTCTATGATTCACTCCCCTTCCCTGCATTCACACAAGAGAAGTCTAGCTGCCTCCCAGGGCAGCCCCTGTCCAAAGCTATTTAATATTTCTCATTGCTTCTCTTTCACTCAACTCTGTCCTCTCCCCATAGGGGTTGATTTGCCTTTTACTGAACCTTTGTTATCACAAGTAGGGATCCATTTGTTTCAAATGACTCCTTCTTCTTTTTCCCAAATTTCCCCATATGTAAAACCCAGTCCAGGCACATGGCTACCAGGGACAGTTTATAACTGTATTTCACTGTCTCTATTCCCATCGCCCTATGTGTGTATCAGCACAATAGTGTTCATCATCATGACATCACATTGTAGTTCATCTGCTTATTTGTTTTCCCACCAGTAGATGCTAAGCTCTTGGCGACTGGGTTCCTGCCATATTTGTCTACCACAGTTCCTGCCTCTGGTCAAAGAGATACGTGTGGAATTGAACAGTTAATGACTGCTCATCCCAATATGCCAGGTGTGTCCCAGAGGAGCCCTGCCTTAGTCACCCCATTCATGTAGATTTCCATGCAATGGTTCAGTCTTCAGGAACAGAGCAGCCCTTCTTTAATCCTTCCACATGAATGTTCTTCCAAAACTGTCATGCAAGTTCAGCAAAGCCCGAACATGTGTGGTCAGATACAATGTAATCTACTGTGACATTATGTCCTTCACTGTATGGGAAAATTTTTTTCTCATACACACAGACCCTTCCACTACAATCTAAATAATCGTGCTCCACATTTTACGTACTAAATATCTTTCTAAAGTCAATGTTCATTCTTTAAGAAACATCACTTGAGCACCTATTTTGTGCCAGGGCTATTCTGAGTGCCAAACACATATGTGTCCTCCAGGGACACACACGCATATGTGTGTTTAACATCAGTGTTCTGTCTTAAACAGAGTTCTCCTTCTGGGTACATGTCAGCTTCATTAAAACACCCTGTAATAGTTCTGTTACATCTGAATCTTGATGATAGGACTTATTTTGGAAAAAAGAGTCTCAGTTGACTTTGATGCCCACTTCTGATTTGAAAGTACGGTATAAAATGTTAGAAATTTAAATGAATAGTGTTGACCTCTGGTTATTTCTACAAATAAATATAATGTCTTAGATTAACTGATTAACAAATTCTTAAAAGCCAAAACCACCCATGTGTGAGTAACTGGGGAAGCCAGCACCTTCAGCTGATGAACAGTAGCAGAATATGTAACTTTTCTAACCCTTCATGTCTCGACATCTCCTAACATTCCCTCCCCTAACATGGGTACTGTGTCGTTTGTCATTGTTCTCAGTTACTCTGTTATATCCGACTCTGCAACCCCATGGCCTGTAGCCCGCCAGGCTCCTCTGTCCATGGGATTTCCAGGCCAGAATACTGGAGGGGGTTGCCATTTCTTTCTCTAGGGGTTCTTCCCAACCCAGGGATCGAATCCACATCTCCTGCACTGGCAGGTGGATTCTAAGCCTCCTGTATTGACTGGGAGGGTTGAAGGGGGGACATCTAAGTCAGTTTGGTTTTAAGTTTGTCTGCTTTTCACAGGAAGTTGTGGTGGCATGTCCAGGTGGATCTCTAGGGCCCTTGAATGGGTTTGGAGGGAGGGGCCCTTTCTATTTATAGGACCAGGAGTTGGAGGCAGAGCTTAGAGATGGACAGATTCTTGGGGGCAGATGTGAAATTCCTGAGCTATCCACACTGGGTTAGACGTGTTCCTCACCTTCTGTGATGAGGCTGAGAGGGCTGCTACTGTCTCCCTAAATCCCTTGGTAAACAGAGACACAGAGGCCAATCGCTTTAGTTCTCTGGTCCTCAAACCACGTTTGTTTAGCCTTGGAGCTACTGAGACTGTTTCTGGGAGGAAGGAAAGCTATGGTCAGTGTTGCCAAGTGATGCAGTGACAGCCTCCCAGAGATCCTGTGAACAAAGATTGCACTTCATCAGTGTGAGCCCCAGAGACCTCATGCAAAGATTAATAATGGTGAGTAATTCACTTGAGGGATGTGCTGGCTCACGTGGGGCGGAAACTAGGCATCAGTCTCCTTTTGGGAGGTGTAGATGACTACACTGTTTGCAGCAGAGGGAGGAAGAAGGGAAAGATCTTACACAGGGTTACAGGAAAACACAGGACATCCCAGGGCCCTGGCTGAGGGCAGGAAGCTGACTTCCTGCAGAGGAAAGTGAAGCCACCTTGATTCCTCGACTTCCACCTCATTTCTGTGGCTCAATTTTGTCTATATTAGTGAGAAACTGTCTCCTTACACTTTTCCCTGATGATGTAATTTCAAATGTCATTTTTTGTTCTGTAGGATGCAGATAGATTGGGCTGGGTCTAAGACTGCATCTTCTCCTTTGTTGACACTGTTATATATAAAAATATTATTTTTATAAATTGTGGATGCAGAGTGCACCTCCTCCTCTGAAAGTAAGTTGTCGATTTGAAGACCATCTTTTCCTAAAATATCAAGTCCCTCCCCCCACCAGGGGAGAATTTCTGAGTATTTCCTATGGATAGTTAGGAAGAAAGCTTTTTGTCTTGATTTGAATGAAATCCCTCTGGACATGGCAGCTTCTTTCCACAGGCTACAGGAAAAGGGATGGGTCCAGCCAGCCCAGCAGGTTGGATCCTTGAGTTCACATTTATATTTATTTATTTATTTTTAATTTTAAGTTTTACCTNATCCCTCTGGACATGGCAGCTTCTTTCCACAGGCTACAGGAAAAGGGATGGGTCCAGCCAGCCCAGCAGGTTGGATCCTTGAGTTCACATTTATATTTATTTATTTATTTTTAATTTTAAGTTTTACCTTATTTTGCTTTACAATACTGTATTGGTTTTGCCATACATTGACATGAATCAGCCACAGGTGTACATGAGTTCCCAATCCTGAACCCCCCTCCCACCTCCCACCCCATGTCATCTCTCTGGATCATCCCTGTGCACCAGCCACACTTGTATTTATACCTGGGGTTCCCACTGGACTTCTCTTTTCCATTTCCTTTAGTGAAAGGAGAGCCCCTGGTGGCTCAGATGGTAAAGAGTCTGCCCGCAGACTCGAAACTCGAGTTTACCTGATCCCTGTGTCAGGTAGATCCACTGGGGAAGGAAATGGCAACCCACTTCAGTATTCTTGTCTAGAGAATCCCATGGATGGAGGAGCCTGGCAGGATACAGTCCATGGGATTGCAAAGAGTCAGACACGACTGAGCGATTTCACTTTCACTTTCTTTGGTGAAAGGAATTGTTAGTGGTGTCCTTTGGGGAGGGCCAAGGGGTCTGAAGATGCTGGGTAGGTGAATTCAAATTTCTGCTTTAGATTTTAAAAAGGCCAAGGATGTGGTGATGTGGTTGCCCCCCCCCCAAAAAAAAAATCCCTCCTCCCTTAATGCAGTGTGAAGTCTTAGATAATTGTGTGCAGCGTTCGTTAATGGCTAATTTAATGGCTGGTGCTTAGGAGGCCCTTACTTTGCCAGGTAATTTATAGGAGATTTTCTCCCTCCATTTTCAAGCAGCCCTGTGGGACAGGCTTTTATTTCCCCCTTTAAAGGTGAAGAGTCCGAGGTCAGAGAGGCTGGAGAATGAGGACCATGCCTCCTGTGGGGGCGGCTGAGGGCTCCTGCTGCGTCTCATCCTCTCCTCCTGCCCCCCATGGCTGTGCTGTGTTCTTCCGTGACCCTTTTCCTAATCAGCCTTTTCCAGCCCCAACCTTCTTTTCGTATTTCCTCCTGCCCTCCTTAAAAAGGATTCTCATAGTTTCTTAGAAGAAAGGTACAGTTACAAAAACACGTGTGAATAACGTTTTGGTTTCTTGAGTGTTTAAAGACTGATGTGAGCTTTTGATGTGAGCAGCCCCAAGATAACAGTTTTATCCAGCTTTTCTTACAGGGGAGGGAAATGTGGTTTGGGGATGTTGCAAGTACACAGGTCCATACATTCCGGCTCTTCAGGGCTTTCACTCACTGCTGCTGCTGCTAAGTCGCTTCAGTCACTAGCACATTTCAAAGCCAGGGTCCTGGCGGGCCAGTGGCAGTGAGGAAGAGTGGAGGTGCCTAGAGGGAACCTTGGGACTCCCACCTTCCCCTGGACAAAAGGACGCACCTCGTTGCTGGTCCTTGTGGGAAAGAGATAGGGTTGCAGGATTTTTCTAGTGTGTCAGAAATCTGAATGTTCAAGTGAAAGGACCTGACTCCTTGTATCTGAACAAGGGGACTTCCCAGGTGGCTCAGTGGGTAAAGAATCCGACTGCAATGCAGGAGACCCAGGTTCGATCCCTGGGTGGGAAAGATCCTCCAGGGAAGGGAATGGCAATCCATTCCAGTATTCTTGTCTGGAGAATCCCATGGACAGAGGAGCCTGTGGGTTACAGTCAAGAACTGGAAAGAGTCAGACACGACTGAAGTGACTGAGCATGCACTCATCTGAACAAGACCCCAAGGGTCCCACATAACACATGTGCTTGTTGGATGCTATCCCCTGGCCCCAGCTCCCACCAGACCCTGGACCTCCACCTCCTTTACTTTCCCTTCTCCTCCTAAGCATCTGCTGACCACTCTGACCGTTACTATTATTTCCCTTTCTTGTATCATGTATCCTCCACTCAGCTGGCCATTTTCATTGTGAACACCACCCCTCTCTAATTTGCTATGGGGCTCCCCCATCCCTGCCTGGGCCCCCCTCCTGGCAGCCAGGATGCTCTCGGATGAATCATGAATGGAGGTTTACAATGTGGAATGAAGTGTAGGGACGGAGGTGGCTCTGTCCGCAGAGCCTTCCACTCAGGTAGTCGACGGAGGGAGGGAAGCAGAATTGGGAATGATTTTATTTCAATTAGGTTTTAATTAGCTCCTGTCTTGGAACCATTGGATCGGTTGCCATATAATTGAAAAATCAGCCGTATTTGCATCTGTTGCTCCTAAGAATAGCGATTTCACAGCATCTGATCCATATTTCGTTCAGAGGGTGAGAAGGAGAAACGGAGTTAGAGGGAGAAAGGGAGTTAGAGCGAAGAGGGTTTCGGATGGAATAATGTGTGTCAACAGAAACAGCGTGGATCAGTGGAGGGGCTAGGCACAGTCCTGAGTTAGCCCCAGCTTCACGTGGAATTAACCTGAGATAGGTAGCAAGAAGCGGCCAATTAGCCACCTGCACAGGCTTATTGCGGAGCTCTTCGACTCTCATGGAAGCGACTCTCATGGAAGCGTGAGGAGCCTTAGGAGAAGCAGCCACTGCAGCCTTGGGGGGATGGAGGGAGGTGCCTTAGGGAGGGATTTGGAGAGTGCTGGGGCCTGGAGCTCAGTGTCAGAGCGCCTGGGTTCCAGCCGTGGGTCTGTTGAGGAGCCCCCCCTCTCTGATGTCCCCTGTGACCTGCTGCTGGAATAGAATGTTGTTTGGACGATGAAGGCAGCTCATGCCTGCCCCCACCTGAGCTCCTAGGGCTATTCTGAGATTTCCATCATAACTCTGCAAGATATTTTTTTTTTTTTTCTTCCTGACAAGACAAACTGATCTTCCAAGGCTGTGAAGTTGATGAAAATGCTTTCCCCGTGGGGAAATTCAAGTGGATGCCTCCATGCATTTTCTCCTGAGGAAAATGCGGTGTTTGGGAAGCTAAAGAGCTCTTGCCCTCATCCTCTCCAGAGACCAGTTTTCTGTGCATGGAAGAGTGGGTCTCACTCGGAACAATCTCTCCACAGCATTTTCTCTTTTTGTGTGTGGTTGGTAATGTCTTTGAATAAATTCCTCAGGATCCCTTTCCTGTCCAGTTAGCAACCGTGGACTGTACTGGACTGCTTCCCCTTCTGAGAGGTTGCTGAAGAGGTTCTGCTCCTGCATCCCATAGCTCCGTCGCCTCTTCGGATGCTCCGCCCGGCCTTGCAGCTTCCACAGGCCCTCCATAGTGAGGTCACATGACTTATGACTCTAATCCCCAAGGTTCCTTCCCCCTTCTGTCTGTGTATGTCTATGGTGTCTGAATCTCTTGTAGTGGGAACGCATTAATGTAACGCTTGCATAATACAGAAATACATTTTAAACAGTCTGCTGCCTGAAAATAAATCTAATATAGCAGATCATGATTGTGTTAAATGCAATCAGAAATAAAATTATGCTAATCATCCTTTCAGGAGCCTTATATAATATAGTTATTAGTCCAGGATCACAACTGTTACTTCTGTCTCCAGCATCACCTCTGGACAGGGAGTTTCTTCTGTCATCCTGCTGCTCCTTGTAAGCAGCACCTGGCCATTCACTCAGGGCAAATGCCTGCACAGAATACACTTCTGCTGGGACTGTTTTCCGTGATTACCCTATGTAATTCAGTCCCCACCATTCCTGTCCCCTTTATCCCATTAGTTTTATTTTCTTCATAGGCTGCCTTACTATTTAAGGTAATCGTGCATTCTGTTTGCTTATTAGCTGCCTCACTTCCCTGCAAGGTCTGAGGCAGGGGCCATATCCCCAGTGCTGGGCTTGAAGTAGGCTTTAAAAAGAAACAGTTGAGGCATAATTGTTTTATAATGTGTTCATTTCTGTTGTACCACAGTGTGAATCAGCTATATGTACACATGTATCCCCTCCCTTCTGAGCCTCCACCCCCGCTCCCGTCCCTCTAGGTCACCGCAGAGCACTGGCTTGAGCTCCCTGTGCTGCACAGCAGCTTCACACATGATGAATATACGTGAATATACGTATGAATACACGGTGAATATACGTCAGCGCCGCCCTCTCTGTTTGTCCCGTCCTCTCTTTGCCCACCTTCGTGTCCACACTCTGCTCTCTACACCTGTGTCTCTCTTCCTGCCCTGCAAATAGGTTCATCTGCACCATTTTTCTAGATTCCACATAGAAGCGTTAATATGCCATATTTGTTTTTCTCTGTCTGACTTCACTCTGAAGACTTTTAGTAAATGTTGGTTCCCTGGTGGCTCAGAGGTTAAAGCATCTGCCTGCAATGCGGGAGACCTGGGTTCAGTCTCTGGGTTGGGAAGATCCCCTGGAGAAGGAAATGGCAACCCACTCCAGTATTCTTGCTGGAGAATCCCATGGACAGAGGAGCCTGGTGGGCTACAGTCTACGAGGTCACAAAGAATCAGAAATGACTGATCGACTTCACTTTCAAGTCATTCGATGAGTATTTCTAGAGATCCCCATCCCCCCCCCCCCCACTCCCGCATTTGGCCAGACTACTCTAGACTTGAATATTCAGGCATGCACATGCTAGACGTCCCTTCTCTCATCCTGTGCACTGGTTGCCACGGCAAGGGGACAGCGTGCAGCCAGGTAAACAGAAGCAAGAAATAAACCAGAGACAGGTCTAAGAACAGCATGCACCCTGAGGGCAGAATAAAACAGGGTGATGCGACAGTGACCCCCTGCTGAACTTGGGGTGCCCTGGGTTCAAATGCCAGTGTGGGGGAGATTGAGCCTTCACAGGAGACCAAGGTGGGAGGAGCAGAAGGAGGCAGGTGTCAGTAGCCTCTGGGGTTCATGGCCCCGATCTCCAATCTCTGTGCACGTTGTGCGTCTGGAGCTCATTTTTCATCCAGCTTTCTATGGATGTGTGTTTGTCTTCAGGCCTTGGGTCAGGAACCATCTCCTCTGTGAGCTCCGCTCTCTCCGAGGGAACTGACTGCTGTCCCTTTGTGATACAAACATGGTTCCCTGTGCCCTACATTCATATCCTTCACCCAACTGTTCTTTCTCTCCTCTGCTCACGTGTTTTTCTTGAGCCTCTGCTGAACAGTAAGTTCCTTGAAGGCAGGTACTACAATCTCCCTCTTTATACCTAAAGTTCATTGCAGACCCAGACATTAGCTTCTTCATGGTTATTATTAGATGAATGGCTAGATGACTATGTGTAACAGTAGATAAATATATAAATGAAGAGAATAGTGGGCCACAAAGTTTTCTATATTTTTAGGATTTCCTGGTTCCTCTTTTTAAAACTTGGCCTTCTCTGTTTCTCTGTGTCACAAACACTCCTTCCATAGCCATTAGCTTTATTTTCTGTGGCTCCTTTTGTGTCTGTGTTTGCGACAACTGGTTTACAGTCATCTTCAAGTGAGTTCTGAAAATGCCCTGAAAGCACCTCCACTTTCGCTGATTGATCACGAAGCCCTGCCACCCCCAGCCCCACACATGTGCACTGCTGGGTCCAGTAGATGCTCTAAATTTTCCTTCCCCACTGACTTTCCTGCTAAGGCTCAAATACAGCTCAAGTCTTATTCAGTCCTGACGTGCACATCCCCGCTTCCAGCTCTTAGTGGTGAATCTATCTGTCTTTTGATGTCTGTATTAATACGAACAAATATTAGCAGATAATGTATCGGTGGCCAAAGGATGAAAAGAGGTCTCATGCTCGGGTGATATTCATACAACTCTTGATTTGAACTGTCATCATCCAACAGGGCTAAATTTATCCTTAAATAGATGAAGGAACACCAGAGGTCCCCTAGAAGTTATAATATCTTAATTACTGCCATTAAAGTCTCATATGCACACATCACCCGCATCTTGAACTTCAGAGTCTTGAAGCAGATCTATTATTTCTCTGAGCATCCTGAGGGTACAGAGACACGTGGTGCTGCCATAGGCTGCTCCCCCTGCATGCATAGACCTCGGCCAGCATCGGACCGCACAGGGGATGCTGAGTCCAATGTTCATTCTCCTAACACTGATGAGAGTCTATACAGTGTTTCCCTTTGTCTATTTTTCATTATTTGGGAAAGGCCAGCATCCTATGTATCTGTGAACTAGACCCATGTATTCGGGTGATAAGTCTTTCAGATACATCTGCCTAACTTTCCTTTTACAGATATAAGCAGTTAAGTGTTCTCCCTGCTTCGTTTTGCATTTTGAAATACACCCCTTAGGACCCACCCAGGGGCATGAGCCTGCATACAGACTCATATGTGAGTGTGTTAGGATGCATTTATGTACAGTGGATTCCTTCAACCTTTTGCTCCCAACCAAAGAGGGCAGAAGATTGGACCAGAAGGATGGGCAGGCACATGTAGTCAGTGCATGTTAAAGTCCCCCACTTCTTGATAGGAAAAGAAGAGGGATGATGGAGAATGCTCGGGACTTTATTTAGGAAGGGTGCTTTAGTCTGTAGTGACGTCTGCCTCTGAGAGAGTGGGCACAGAGATAGAGGAGGGGTAGGGAGGACCATGTCGGCTTGGATGTCATTATCCCACATTGGAGTTGGATGCAGCCATTGAGGGCAAGGTGGCAGAGATGCTTTTTGTACGTCTAGGTCTCTTCTCAGGTCTGGGGACTGACAAGTGAGCATAATACCTGGGCATCTCACAGAGGGTTATAATCTGTCAGAGATACAGGAATTTCTAGCTATCATGCAAAGAAGTACAGATAGAAAGTGCCATTTGGAAACTACAAAGAGTGAGTCTGGAATCGGAGCTTGTTGCCAACTCCCTGCTTCTGTCCAGGAAGAAATAGACTCTGGTTCAAGATCACAGATCTCTGTCTTTGTGCTTAATCAATAGGTGTTATTAAGTACTTCTTGTGTAACCAGTACTTAGATGGTTAATTATCAGATTTCTGAAATGAGGACTTGAAACTCTTGATACATTATAACTCACTTGTATTCTGTTAAGGGCGTTTCTACTTCCCTCAATGCTACTGCTACACTTAACTGCTAGTCTGCCCACCTGTGATTTGAGTTCTTCCAAGTGGGTTTGCACAGGAAGGGGTGACAGCCCTGGTGTGTGTGACTTTCCTTCTCTCCTGCTGGGGAGATTGTCAGTGGTAATAAATATTGTCATGTTAGTCNACTCAGCTGGCCATTTTCATTGTGAACACCACCCCTCTCTAATTTGCTATGGGGCTCCCCCATCCCTGCCTGGGCCCCCCTCCTGGCAGCCAGGATGCTCTCGGATGAATCATGAATGGAGGTTTACAATGTGGAAGGAAGTGTAGGGACGGAGGTGGCTCTGTCCACAGAGCCTTCCACTCAGGTAGTCGACGGAGGGAGGGAAGCAGAATTGGGAATGATTTTATTTCAATTAGGTTTTAATTAGCTCCTGTCTTGGAACCATTGGATCGGTTGCCATATAATTGAAAAAGCAGCCGTATTTGCATCTGTTGCTCCTAAGAATAGCGATTTCACAGCATCTGATCCATATTTCGTTCAGAGGGTGAGAAGGAGAAACGGAGTTAGAGGGAGAAAGGGAGTTAGAGCGAAGAGGGTTTCGGATGGAATAATGTGTGTCAACAGAAACAGCGTGGATCAGTGGAGGGGCTAGGCACAGTCCTGAGTTAGCCCCAGCTTCACGTGGAATTAACCTGAGATAGGTAGCAAGAAGCGGCCAATTAGCCACCTGCACAGGCTTATTGCGGAGCTCTTCGACTCTCATGGAAGCGACTCTCATGGAAGCGTGAGGAGCCTTAGGAGAAGCAGCCACTGCAGCCTTGGGGGGATGGAGGGAGGTGCCTTAGGGAGGGATTTGGAGAGTGCTGGGGCCTGGAGCTCAGTGTCAGAGCGCCTGGGTTCCAGCCGTGGGTCTGTTGAGGAGCCCCCCCTCTCTGATGTCCCCTGTGACCTGCTGCTGGAATAGAATGTTGTTTGGACGATGAAGGCAGCTCATGCCTGCCCCCACCTGAGCTCCTAGGGCTATTCTGAGATTTCCATCATAACTCTGCAAGATCTTTTTTTTTTTTCTTCCTGACAAGACAAACTGATCTTCCAAGGCTGTGAAGTTGATGAAAATGCTTTCCCCGTGGGGAAATTCAAGTGGATGCCTCCATGCATTTTCTCCTGAGGAAAATGCGGTGTTTGGGAAGCTAAAGAGCTCTTGCCCTCATCCTCTCCAGAGACCAGTTTTCTGTGCATGGAAGAGTGGGTCTCACTCGGAACAATCTCTCCACAGCATTTTCTCTTTTTGTGTGTGGTTGGTAATGTCTTTGAATAAATTCCTCAGGATCCCTTTCCTGTCCAGTTAGCAACCGTGGACTGTACTGGACTGCTTCCCCTTCTGAGAGGTTGCTGAAGAGGTGCTGCTCCTGCATCCCATAGCTCCTGCATCCCATAGCTCCGTCGCCTCTTCGGATGCTCCGCCCTGCCTTGCAGCTTCCACAGGCCCTCCATAGTGAGGTCACATGACTTATGACTCTAATCCCCAAGGTTCCTTCCCCCTTCTGTCTGTGTATGTCTATGGTGTCTGAATCTCTTGTAGTGGGAACGCATTAATGTAACGCTTGCATAATACAGAAATACATTTTAAACAGTCTGCTGCCTGAAAATAAATCTAATATAGCAGATCATGATTGTGTTAAACGCAATCAGAAATAAAATTATGCTAATCATCCTTTCAGGAGCCTTATATAATATAGTTATTAGTCCAGGATCACAACTGTTACTTCTGTCTCCAGCATCACCTCTGGACAGGGAGTTTCTTCTGTCATCCTGCTGCTCCTTGTAAGCAGCACCTGGCCATTCACTCAGGGCAAACGCCTGCACAGAATACACTTCTGCTGGGACTGTTTTCCGTGATTACCCTATGTAATTCAGTCCCCACCATTCCTGTCCCCTTTATCCCATTAGTTTTATTTTCTTCAGAGGCTGCCTTACTATTTAAGGTAATCGTGCATTCTGTTTGCTTATTAGCTGCCTTACTTCCCTGCAAGGTCTGAGGCAGGGGCCATATCCCCAGTGCTGGGCTTGAAGTAGGCTTTAAAAAGAAACAGTTGAGGCATAATTGTTTTATAATGTTGTGTTCATTTCTGTTGTACCACAGTGTGAATCAGCTATATGTACACATGTATCCCCTCCCTTCTGAGCCCCCACTCCCGTCCCTCTAGGTCACCGCAGAGCACCGGCTTGAGCTCCCTGTGCTGCACAGCAGCTTCACACACGATGAATATACGTGAATATACGTATGAATACACGGTGAATATACGTCAGCGCCGCCCTCTCTGTTTGTCCCGTCCTCTCTTTGCCCACCTTCGTGTCCACACTCTGCTCTCTACACCTGTGTCTCTCTTCCTGCCCTGCAAATAGGTTCATCTGCACCATTTTTCTAGATTCCACATAGAAGCGTTAGTATGCAATATTTGTTTTTCTCTGTCTGACTTCACTCTGAAGGCTTTTAGTAAATGTTGGTTCCCTGGTGGCTCAGAGGTTAAAGCATCTGCCTGCAATGCGGGAGACCTGGGTTCAGTCTCTGGGTTGGGAAGATCCCCTGGAGAAGGAAATGGCAACCCACTCCAGTATTCTTGCTGGAGAATCCCATGGACAGAGGAGCCTGGTGGGCTACAGTCTACGAGGTCACAAAGAATCGGAAATGACTGATCGACTTCACTTTCAAGTCATTCGATGAGTATTTCTAGAGATCCCCATCCCCGCCCCCCCAACTCCCGCATTTGGCCAGACTACTCTAGACTTGAATATTCAGGCACGCACATGCTAGACGTCCCTTCTCTCATCCTGTGCACTGGTTGTCACGGCAAGGGGACAGCGTGCAGCCAGGTAAACAGAAGCAAGAAATAAACCAGAGACAGGTCTAAGAACAGCATGCACCCTGAGGGCAGAATAAAACAGGGTGATGCGACAGTGACCCCCTGCTGAACTTGGGGTGCCCTGGGTTCAAATGCCAGTGTGGGGGAGATTGAGCCTTCACAGGAGACCAAGGTGGGAGGAGCAGAAGGAGGCAGGTGTCAGTAGCCTCTGGGGTTCATGGCCCCGATCTCCAATCTCTGTGCACGTTGTGCGTCTGGAGCTCATTTTTCATCCAGCTTTCTATGGATGTGTGTTTGTCTTCAGGCCTTGGGTCAGGAACCATCTCCTCTGTGAGCTCCGCTCTCTCCGAGGGAACTGACTGCTGTCCCTTTGTGATACAAACATGGTTCCCTGTGCCCTACATTCATATCCTTCACCCAACTGTTCTTTCTCTCCTCTGCTCACGTGTTTTTCTTGAGCCTCTGCTGAACAGTAAGTTCCTTGAAGGCAGGTACTACAATCTCCCTCTTTATACCTAAAGTTCATTGCAGACCCAGACATTAGCTTCTTCATGGTTATTATTAGATGAATGGCTAGATGACTATGTGTAACAGTAGATAAATATATAAATGAAGAGAATAGTGGGCCACAAAGTTTTCTATATTTTTAGGATTTCCTGGTTCCTCTTTTTAAAACTTGGCCTTCTCTGTTTCTCTGTGTCACAAACACTCCTTCCATAGCCATTAGCTTTATTTTCTGTGGCTCCTTTTGTGTCTGTGTTTGCGACAACTGGTTTACAGTCATCTTCAAGTGAGTTCTGAAAATGCCCTGAAAGCACCTCCACTTTCGCTGATTGATCACGAAGCCCTGCCACCCCCAGCCCCACACACGTGCACTGCTGGGTCCAGTAGATGCTCTAAATTTTCCTTCCCCACTGACTTTCCTGCTAAGGCTCAAATACAGCTCAAGTCTTATTCAGTCCTGACGTGCACATCCCCGCTTCCAGCTCTTAGTGGTGAATCTATCTGTCTTTTGATGTCTGTATTAATACGAACAAATATTAGCAGATAATGTATCGGTGGCCAAAGGATGAAAAGAGGTCTCATGCTCGGGTGATATTCATACAACTCTTGATTTGAACTGTCATCATCCAACAGGGCTAAATTTATCCTTAAATAGATGAAGGAACACCAGAGGTCCCCTAGAAGTTATAATATCTTAATTACTGCCATTAAAGTCTCATATGCACACATCACCCGCATCTTGAACTTCAGAGTCTTGAAGCAGATCTATTATTTCTCTGAGCATCCTGAGGGTACAGAGACACGTGGTGCTGCCATAGGCTGCTCCCCCTGCATGCATAGACCTCGGCCAGCATCGGACCGCACAGGGGATGCTGAGTCCAATGTTCATTCTCCTAACACTGATGAGAGTCTATACAGTGTTTCCCTTTGTCTATTTTTCATTATTTGGGAAAGNTTGAGTTGGTGATGCCATCCAACCATCTCATCCTCTGTTGTCCCTTTCCCCTCCTGCCTTCAATCTTTCCCAGCATCAGGGTCTCCAGTGAGTCAGCTCTTTGCCTCAGGTAGCCAAAGTACTGGAGCTTCATCTTCAGCATCAGTCCTTCCAAAGTATTCAGGATTGATTTCCTTTAGGATTGACTGATTTGATCTCCTTGCAGTCCAAGGGACTCTCAAGAGTCTTCTTCGATACCACTGTTTGAAAGCATCAATTTTTCTGCTCTCAGCCTTCTCGAGGGTGTGTCCTAGTTCCAAACGGCTGGTGCTCATATAAGAGGACAGAATTCTGAGAACAGACACACAGAGAGGGGGCAGTGTATGGAGACACAGACACAGCAGACTCCAGCAAGACAGAGGAGGAACTGGGAAGCTTGCTGCCACAAGCCAGAGAATGGTTAGAGCTTCCAGAAACGAAGAGGCAAATAAAGATCCTCCCCAGGAGGCTTCAGAGGGAGCAAGGTCCTGCTGAAACCTCGCTTTCAGACTTCTAGTCTCCAGAACTTTGAGAAGGTCAGCTTCTATTTTGCTTGGAGCCCCTGGGCTATGGTACTTTGTTATAATAGCCTTGGGAAATAGTACAGAGTTTCTGGACAGCTTTCGGTGGGACTTTGAGTTCACTTAGAGCTTGACTGACCCTGAGTTTTTTCCTCACATGTGTTTCCTCAGGAAGGAAAAGGTTAAAATTGAATCCTGCAGACCCAAAGGCATTTAGATCTAACTCTCTGTGACTTTCAGGATCTTCTACTCATCTTTTGCCTGTTCATAGAGGAGGCCTATTGTTCACTGAATGGGATGTAACCCAATATCAGGTAACTTCTCAGAAGAGGGATCTAGGAACTAATGACCTAGAAACATAAAATAACAATTCATTTAAATCTCATAATTTTAGTCAAAAGTGCTCTGGAAGCAAGGCAATACAGGTCAAGAATTACCAGCTCTCTCTTCTTCCAAACTGTTGACTGTGCCAGGGTAAATAGACAGCTTTGCCTTATAGTCTTCATTTATATTTGGATTAAATCCTTTCTTTTTCCAAACTATAGGTCATCCTAAATACTTTTATAAGATAGCCTTTAAATATTTGAAAGTCCTATTCATTACAGGACTTCTCTGTAGCTCAGATAGTAAAGAATCTACATACAACATAGGAGACCTGGGGTTTGATCCCTGGGGCAGGAAGACCCCTTGATCTAGGAAATGGCAACCCACTCCAATATTCTTGCCTGGAGGATTTCAAGGATAGAGGAGCCTGGTGGGCTACAATCCATGGGGTTGCAAGCAGTCAGACACAATTGAGCAACTAACACATACACATTTATTACAAGTTGTTAAAACCAGTCATGAAGGAATAGGTATGAATCACTGATTCTCAGCGATTTGTTTGAATTTTTTAAAGTGCTGATTCCTTTGATAATCTGATTAACGGCAATTTATAGAAGTGTGTGTGTGTATGTGTGTATGCAGATGTAAGTTGCATACAATTTCAGGAGGTTAGCAAATATTTTCTGAAGCCTGCTCATTGTCTCTATGGACATAAGAATTGTCTATAAATGGAGGGTGTCTATCCTTTGACAGGGATAAAGAATTCAGCCAGACATTACTTTTTAACATAGGCTGAGTCTCTTCCAGTTATGGTTTGAAGTTAGGGCTTCCAGCTTTAAGGACTGTCGTTTGATTTTCCCTTCCTTTATTTTGAATTGTCCTTTCTGGAACTTAACATAGCATGATCTTTTTTTTTTTCCATCACAAGCAAAGAAGAGGTTGGCAAGGAACATGCAATTAAATGNAAGGACTGTCATTTGATTTTCCCTTCCTTTATTTTGAATTGTCCTTTCTGGAACTTAACATAGCATGATCTTTTTTTTTTTTCCATCACAAGCAAAGAAGAGGTTGGCAAGGAACATGCAATTAAATGCTTAATTGCCTTTTGATGAGGCTGAGGGTGGTAGAGTTGGGGCGTGTGACTAGGGATTCTTTAGCTACTTGGAGCTTTACCGAAGGAGGTTCTGGCTCCACAGGACCACCAGATGCGTGGTCACTCTTTGAAACACTGCGGTCCTGCTGTCAGTGCCGGGCAGGAGAGGTAAGTGTAGTAGGGAGGATGGCGGCAAGGCTGCTTCTTGAATGGAGACAAGGGACGGCAGAAGTGAGGAAGGGATGTGAAGAGGGCAGACAGCGGGTGCTCTTGGAGACAAAACAGTTGCTGTCTGGTGACCATATTTTGTAGGACAGGATGAAAAAGAAAAATGGCAGTGAAGGTCTTCACGGCCACAAGGTCTGTGAAGGGCTCCTGGTACCTACACGGATTTGACAGCCTGACTTTGAAGTGTTGAAAATGTGAAGGGTGGGGTGCAGAGAGGGAACGGTTGTGGGGAGATGTTGCGGGGAGGGGGAGTCAGGAGAGAAGGTCAAGAGAAAATGACTAGACTGGTCATTTCTGGCCCTATTACCAGTAATGATGGATGGTTTGGGAGAGGTAGGAGGAACAGCATCTATTTAAAGATGGCAATTAAGAAAATATGTCTAAGTCGACGGAAAATGGCAGTTCCAATGCTGGCTGTTGATGTGTCTGATGAAGCAGGACTGATTCACCTACAGACTGACACAGCTGCATTAATGCGGCTGAAAATAGCAGTTCCCATCCGCCCATGATGGAGCAAGCGCCTCATCACCTGTGGGCTTATGAATGTAGATTATTCCCCTTTGACTGAAAATCATTTCTATCTGGTTTCTTCCAAGAGTGTTGAAACACCGCCTTCCATTGTCTGCTAAGTGAGCATCGAAATGCCAATTTGTTGTTTGGAGTTTGGACCTCTGTTCATTGGGCGATAGTGAGGTGTATTAACCTTGTGCTTTTGAAATTTCCTCTTGTATTTTGTGTAGATTTTTTTTTTTAATGCCAAGCGTAATTGCTGTGATTTGCCCAATTGCATTCATGTACATGTAGTAAGGCGGGTTTATGATACTGGCATACACGAGTCAGCGAGCAAAATTAAGCCTTCATTATCTGAGTCTATGACTGCAGCTCAATGATAAAAAAAGAAAAATGCAGGTGGGATAAATTTGATTCTGAACTTAAAGAGACCTGCCTCACACAGACTTATTCTAAATATATCCTATTGCATCAAAACTATTGAATTTAGTTATGCTTCCTCTGCATTTCTTTTCACCAATACTGCTGAATATCAAGATTGCTGGGTTTACAAAGGGGTATCCTCTTGTAGTTTTAAATCAAAACTCATTTCCACTCTTCACTTAGAAGATAATGTCCGTGTGCAGCTCCTGTGTAATTTCGGGGAAAAGGTGGAGAGAAAGAATCCATCAGAGGAAGATAACGCCTACCTTCTGTTTCTCAAGGGTCATGCTCTGCAAACATCTGCTGAGTCGCTTTGGTACTATCCGACTCTGTGACCCCATGGACTGTAGCCCACCAGGCTCCTCTGTCCATGGGATTCTCCAGGCGAGAATACCGGAATGGGTCTTTGTGCCCTTCTCCTGGGGATCTTCCCCATCTTTTCTCTCCTTCATTGGCAGGTGGGTTCTTTACCACTAGTGCCAGCTGGGAAGCCCAGTGAAAGTGTGAATTGCTCAGTCTTGTTTGATTCTTTGCAACCCCATGGACTGTANTGGTACTATCCGACTCTGTGACCCCATGGACTGTAGCCCACCAGGCTCCTCTGTCCATGGGATTCTCCAGGCGAGAATACTGGAATGGGTCTTTGTGCCCTTCTCCTGGGGATCTTCCGCATCTTTTCTCTCCTTCATTGGCATGTGGGTTCTTTACCACTAGTGCCAGCTGGGAAGCCCAGTGAAAGTGTGAATTGCTCAGTCCTGTTTGATTCTTTGCAACCCCATGGACTGTAGCCCACCAGGCTCCTTAGTCCATGAAATTCTCCAGGCAAGAATAGTGCGCTTAGTCACTCAGTTGTGTCTGACTCTTTGGAGTAGATAGTCATTCCATTCTCCAGGGGATCTGCTTGGAAAGCACTCTGGGTTCCACCCATAAGCCAGCACCCACTGGCATCCTCTGTAATTGGGCATCATGACCTTAGATCCTTATGTGCTTTGAATGAAGAGCCTACCTACAGGGGATGTTGATAAAGTGAGGCTTTCTGAATGGGTCTTGATGAACTGGTACTCCAGGGCAGACCATGCAAAATGCAGGAACAGCTCAAGCTGAGAGCTGGTTAAACAAATCAAAGCTCCTGTCTGGGACTTCACGTAGTCTCCAGTCCCAGTCTCATAGGTCAAGGTAGAGATGACTCCAGTTAAGTAGCCAAGAGAGTCCAAAACAGCTTTATGAATCTGTTGAGATGAAATTACAAATCACTTACTGCTTGGGGGAGGCTAAAAGCTCAGAGGAGTTTGCGAAGTTCAGGCCGTCCCTGCAGTAATTGGCAAGAACGCCAGATGTGCAGTAGCGTTATGGGCAATTGATGGAGAGCATTACACAGGCTAAATTAGTGAATGAAGAGGAGGGGCAGCGCACGGGCCTGTATAAACGCAGCATATGCTTAGGAAAGTAGTCCAGCCCAGGACAAAGGGGATTCGATACCTCCTATTCTGCTATTTCAGACCAGAGGTTACACACACCCTGACATCTCCAGAGTCACTGAGCTCTTGCAGATGTTTTCTTTTGTTGTTGCTGTTAATTTTAACTAATTGTTATTGGCGTATAGTTGGTTCACATTGTGTTAGTTTCTGCTGTACAGCAAAGTCAATCATCTACATATTTGCATATATCCCTTCTTATCTGAATTTCCTTCCCAGTTAGAGTTCCCTGTGCTACGTTGTTGTGGTGTTGTTGTGTTGCTAAGTCATGTCTGACTCTTTTGTGACTCCATGAACAGTAGCCCACCAGACTCCTCTGCCCATGCGATTTCCCAGGCAAGAATACTGGAGTAGTTTGTCATTTCCTTCTCCAGGGGATCTTCCCAACTCAGGGATCAAACCCGAGTCTCCTGATTGCAGGCTGATTCTTTATCACTGAGCCACCAGGGACACCTGTGCTACACAGTATTATAAATGTTTATAGAATGTTTTCTTTCTCTATCTGTATTGCTTGGGCTGCAGTCTGGATTATCAATATACAGTTAATATTATAGTTACTGTTAAATGTGTATTATCAATATGTAGTTAACATTAATGGGTGAAGACAGGTGGGGACCCAGAAGGCAGGAATTCAAAACATTTATGAGAATTACATGAGAACAAAGCAGTTTATGAGCTCTGATACCAGACAAGGAGGTCTGTACCAGGCAGATGTGAAGGACCACATGAGGAGTGAGCTGTAAGGCTCTGAGTATTGACCATCGCTAGAGAGCAGGGTCCAAGGCAGTCATATCTCTGGTCTTTTAGTTGCTTCTTAGAAACTAGACAACCAGCCAGAGCAGTGGCTTCTCAAATACCATCTTCACAGGGTAGTTCTTATTTTTGGTTTATTTATTTTAAAATAGTTGCTTATTTATTTCTTTGGCTGTGCCAGGTCTTAGTTGCAGCAGACAGGATTCTCAGTCTGCCCTGGGGCTTGTGGCATCTTTAGCTGTGGCATGCAAGCCCTTAGTTGCATCATGCGGGATCCAGTTCCCTGACCAGGGATTGAACCTGGACCCCTGCATTGGGAGTGCAGTCTTAGCGACTGGGTCACCAGGGAAGTCCCCAGAGCAGCTCTTCTTAATGTAAGTTTCCAGCCTTCTGCTTTTTTTCTGGGCTTATTCTGCTTTTCTCTCATGCATTTACTGATGCTTTCAGTAATATTTACTCAAATAAAAGCCACCATTTACTACATGTCTACCCTATCATTGGACTTTTGCATTGGACTCTCTAACCCTTACTAGCTAGATACTTGAACTTGGTTCAACGATCCTCT
>SJYW01007583.1:333984-362846 GCA_006410735.1 Raphicerus campestris
GGTATCTGAAGGCTTTACTCCATCATTACACTGCTGGTAAAAGCTTTGTTGATGCTTCTTTTTTTTTTTTGCATAAAGTTCTGCCTGAACCAAGCCCAGTTTTCCGGCCCAGTTGCAGGTGAGGGTGGTGAGGAGACAGAAGCTAATGATACCCTGAGAATGGTCTTTCCTTTCTGGCATTGAGTTTATCTAGTCTTTATGTCTGCAGCTCTCTGATTACCTTTAAAAATGTTATTTTTGTAATTTATACAGCTTTAAAATTTATGGTCAGATATGCAGATGACACCACCCTTATGGCAGAAAGTGAGGAGGAACTAAAAAGCCTCTTGATGAAAATGAAAGAGGAAGTGAAAAAGTTGGCTTAAAGCTCAACATTCAGAAAATAAGATCATGGCATGTGGTCCATCACTTCATGGGAAATATATGGGGAAACAGTGTCAGACTTTAGTTTTTTGGGCTCCAAAATCACTGCAGATGATGATTGGAGCCAGGAAATTAAAAGACGCTTACTCCTTGAAAGGAAATTTATGACCAACCTAGATAGCATATTAAAAAGCAGAGACATTACTTTGCCAGCAAAGGTCCATTTAGTCAAGGCTATGGTTTTTCCAGTAGTTACATATGGATGTGAGAGTTGGACTGTGAAGAAAGCTGAGCAACAACAAATTGATGCTTTTGAACTGTGGTGTTGGAGAAGACTCTTGAGAGTCCCTTGGACTGCAAGGAGATCCAGGCAGTCCATCCTAAAGGTGATCAGTCCTGGGTGTTCATTGGAAGCACTGATGTTGAAGCTGAAACTCCAGTACTTTGGCCACCTCATGCAAAGTGTTGACTCATTGGAAAAGACTCTGATGCTGGGAGGGATCGGGGGCAGGAGGAGAAGGGGACAACAGAGGATGAGATGGCTGGATGGCATCACCAACTCAATGGACGTGGGTTTGGGTGGGCTCTGGGAGTTGGTGATGGACAGGTCAGCCTGGCATGCTGTGCTTCATGGGGTCACAAAGAGTCTGACATGACTTAGTGAGTGAACTGAACTAAACTGAAAATTTATAGTATGTAGAACATTAGTCCATTATGGCTATTGTACACAGAATCAGAAGTTTTATGAATTCTTTATGCATCTTATTCAATGGTTCTTGACTATGACTGCTCATTAAAACCATGTCTGTGAAACATATGAAAAATGCAGTTGTCTTCATATACCAAATTTATCTAAGTTAGAATCCTCAGCTTACCTTTCCAGTGACATACTATTTCCAACTTCTCTCTCTATGCAGCCATTTTGTGTATAAATTCATGTCCTGTCCTACCTACTCCCTTTTACCTACATCCACATTCGGTGGGCTTCTCTAGCCAGAAAAGAGAGAGCCAAAAGTTATTTATTGTTGCATTCACCCATGCTTTATGTTCCCTGCAGTTTTGATGCACAAACTCAACACTTTCCTGCTTTCAACTTGTCTGTTTCCTAGCCCCTTCTTACNTGATTGGAGCCAGGAAATTAAAAGACGCTTACTCCTTGAAAGGAAATTTATGACCAACCTAGATAGCATATTAAAAAGCAGAGACATTACTTTGCCAGCAAAGGTCCATTTAGTCAAGGCTATGGTTTTTCCAGTAGTTACATATGGATGTGAGAGTTGGACTGTGAAGAAAGCTGAGCAACAACAAATTGATGCTTTTGAACTGTGGTGTTGGAGAAGACTCTTGAGAGTCCCTTGGACTGCAAGGAGATCCAGGCAGTCCATCCTAAAGGTGATCAGTCCTGGGTGTTCATTGGAAGCACTGATGTTGAAGCTGAAACTCCAGTACTTTGGCCACCTCATGCAAAGTGTTGACTCATTGGAAAAGACTCTGATGCTGGGAGGGATCGGGGGCAGGAGGAGAAGGGGACAACAGAGGATGAGATGGCTGGATGGCATCACCAACTCAATGGACGTGGGTTTGGGTGGGCTCTGGGAGTTGGTGATGGACAGGTCAGCCTGGCATGCTGTGCTTCATGGGGTCACAAAGAGTCTGACATGACTTAGTGAGTGAACTGAACTAAACTGAAAATTTATAGTATGTAGAACATTAGTCCATTATGGCTATTGTACACAGAATCAGAAGTTTTATGAATTCTTTATGCATCTTATTCAATGGTTCTTGACTATGACTGCTCATTAAAACCATGTCTGTGAAACATATGAAAAATGCAGTTGTCTTCATATACCAAATTTATCTAAGTTAGAATCCTCAGCTTACCTTTCCAGTGACATACTATTTCCAACTTCTCTCTCTATGCAGCCATTTTGTGTATAAATTCATGTCCTGTCCTACCTACTCCCTTTTACCTACATCCACATTCGGTGGGCTTCTCTAGCCAGAAAAGAGAGAGCCAAAAGTTATTTATTGTTGCATTCACCCATGCTTTATGTTCCCTGCAGTTTTGATGCACAAACTCAACACTTTCCTGCTTTCAACTTGTCTGTTTCCTAGCCCCTTCTTACATTTTGCAAATGTCCTTGACGATTGGTTTCAGGGAATAAAATAATAATAAGACACAACTATGTATGTCTAGGTAGGGAGATGGCTGTTTAACATGTGATCACAAAATAGAGTGTTAAAACAGGGTGCTAGTGGGATGTATAAGATAGCACAGCAATGCGGGAGAGCATGATAAATCTAACCACAGGTGAGGATAGGGAGTTAAAACAAAGTTTTGCAGAGAATGCATTTTTTAGACTGATTTTGGTGTTATTCTTCCAGTCTCAGAGTTCTTATAGTTTTCATCAATTTGATTTGGTCCTGGACCCTCTTCTAGTTCTCAGCATAGCCCAGCATAGCCCAGAACTGGTAATGGACTCCATAATAATGAAATAGCTATTCTCGCGTTGATGTTTTCTTAATGCAAAATGCTTTTTTCTACCTCCTCTTCTACCAGATACTACTTTAGAGTGAGTTCCTCACTTGTACTGTTATATTATGGTCACTATTTCATCATGTCTTGGTGACAGTTAAATGAGTTTAGTTTAAGTCTTTCAGTAAAATTTAAAATTCATTTTGTGTTTTACAAAAACTGCTCTACATTGTCATATAGACTTCTGTGGCCATTGGATTTTCTACTAGGCACTTCCTTTATTACAACTTTTTGTTAGATTGCACTTATCTTCTAAAAATATAGTTTCATCTAACTTCATTGCCCCCTTTGTACCTGAAATTTAAATTCAAAGCCCTTCTGGTAAAGTTGAGTTGTCTCCTGCCAAATCTGATTGTATTTGAGGGAATTATGAGATGTTCTCTGCCCTTGTCGAGGAATCACCTCTGTGAGAATATAGGCATCATTCTAGAAAAAGCAAACATTATTTTTCTTTAGTATCATCTGACTATCCAGCTGTATGCTCTACAAACCCATTTTATTTTCTAAAGACGATAAAAGAAGCAGTGAAAACACCACCTGTGGCCCCTAGTCTTTCAGTTTCCTACCCTACAGGGCCAACTGAAAGGCAAAGCAAATTTCTTTGGTGTTCTCCATTAATAAAATTGTATATACGAGTTTTAGATCAACATTATTATTTCATAGTGAGTCATCTTCAAAAGCAAAGCAATAGCCCAGTCTCCATCCCCATCCCAATCATCGGAAATTTCCATGATAACATAATATTTTTTCTGTAAGATTGAATATGAAAGCTTCAACCATTACATCAAGCCACAGATCAATCACAGCCACCACACAGAGAAAATTACTATTTGGCAACATCCATCATCTCCGTAAGTGGTACCCGCATCTTACACCACCTGAGCCAGCATCAGCTGTTGCTGCTCGTTCCTGTCTTCACTGAGTCTGCAAGTTGACCAAAGGGTCTTGTTTCCTTTATGAGGATAGAATAAGAGCACAAGCCCTGGCCCACTGACTTTGAAAAGGAGGATGAGAGCTCTGGAGAGTGGAGATTATAGCTGAGAATGAAGGAAAGTGCAGGCTGCGTATTTGTGTTCTATCTGGGTTGTGGAAATGCTGTAATGCCGTCTCACAATGGACCAGGAGCTCTTTCAAGGCTCTTGAACTCACTGTGTGATTTTTAGTACTCTTCGTCTCCTATGAGTGATATCCTTGTTCCTGGAATACCAGGTACAAGGTGTCTCTTCCTGCTGTAAACAAGAAATCTTATCTTCAGTTGGAGGTAAATGCATACATCTCTCATTTGAAAGTTCAGCCATGAGACTGAATGAGAAATGATAGAATGCATAGTGAATAAATACCTGTGAAGGCAGAAGTGCATGAAGAAATAGGAATGTCATCTGTGAGTTTCCTGAGGCTGATCAGCAGTCTATGACTTGTGGGCACAGTCCTGCCCACACTCTGTTATCACCCACGAGTATAGGATGCTTTTTACATTTGTAAAGGAGTGGAAACAAGTCAAAAGAATACTTCATAGTACATGAAAAATCATATGAAATTCGTATTTCAGTGTCTGTAGATAAAGTCTAGGGCTTCCCTGGTGGCTCGGTGGCAAATGATCTGCCTGCCAGTGCATGAGAGCAGCAGGCATGAGTTGATTCCTGGGTTGGGAAGATTTTTTTCATTGTTTCCCCATCTATTTGCCATGAAGTGATGGGACCAGATGCCATCATCTTAGTTTTTTGAATGTTGAGCTTTAAGCCACCTTTTTCACTCACCTCTTGGACTTTCCTCAAGAGGCTCTTTAGTTCCTCTTTGCTTTCTGCCATAATGGTGGTGTTATCTGCATATCTGAGGTTATTGATATTTCTCCTGACTTTCTTGATTCCAGCATGTGCTTCATCCAGCCCAGCATTTCATATGATATACGCTGCATATGAGTTAAATAAGTAGGGCAATAATATACAGCCTTGATGTACTCCTTTCCCAATTTGGAACCTGTCTGTTGTTTCATGTCTGGGTCTAACTGTTGCTTTTTGACCTACATACAGATTTCTCAGGAGACAGGTAAGGTGTTCTGATATTCCCATCTCTTGAAGAATTTTCCACAGTTTGTTGTGATCCACACAGTCTAGGGCTTTGCCTTAGTGAATTGCAGAAGTAGATGTTTTTCTGGAATTCTCTTGCTTTTTCTGTGATCTCACGGATGCTGGCAATTTGACCTCTGGTTCCTCTGTCTTTTCTAAATCCAGCTTGAACATCTGGAAGTTCTCGATTCATATACTGTTGAAGCCTAGCATTATTTTGCTAATGTGTGAGATGAATGAAGTTGTATGGTAGTTTGAACATTCTTTGGCATTGCTTTTCTTTGGGATTGGAATAAAAACTGATCTTTTCCTGGCCTGTGGCCATTGCTTAATTTTCCAAATTTGCTGGCATAATGAGTGCAGCACCTTCTCAGGATCATCTTTTAAGAGAGCAACAAAATGTAAAGTTTTCTAAAAAGAAACATTTATTGAATTCACAGATATTGAATCTAAATCAATGAAATTATAAAAAAGAAAACCAATATGAGTCAAAAGGGAACATTTTATTGAATTTCATAAAACTTTATATTAACTTGAAAGTTTATACCTTACTTAGAACAGCTTAGCATTTTCAGGGAGATCTTATTTACTAAATTACAAATGGGTGACTTCTATTTATACAGCTTCCATGAAGATAGAATCTATCTTGCATTCAACAAACATTTTTTGAGAATATTATCTGTGCAAATCATTATTTTAAGTGCTAGAAAAACGTAGAAAAGTTTTATTGAAAATGGACTAATGCCCTCAAGGAAAATTTAAGTCAGTGAGGGAACTATACTCAAAAAGATAACTGGTAATACAACCTTTGTAATAACAAAGTAGGAAATGAATTAATGATGAGATAGTCAAGATCGTTGTAGTTCTGAGTAGTGAGCAATTAAATTCGGCTGGAAGTGGAGTATTAGTTGACTTCTGAATCTTGGGTTTACTTTTAATAGAGAAAATGAGAGAGAAGACCATCTGGTTTTCTACTTCATCACGCTGTTGAAATGATACTCCGGAACAATTCTATTGAATAATAATCCACTAACTGCTATCTCTAATGATCTTTCCTCAGCTTCCACTTCATTCCCTTCCTGCAGAATTTGACTTTAAAACTTCTTCCCTTCCTGGTGTCTATGATGTTAATTTTCAGAGTGTCAGGGGAACACTGGATTTTTTTGGCTGGATTTTTTTTCCTGCCTGTTATGGTCAGGATCATTTAGTGAAGCAGAGTTGTGGCATGGTTTATTCCTAACCTTTTTTGACTCCTGTATCTCAGGTTCACCTCCCAGACAGAGGTAGCCACAGTGAGGAAACATACAATTTGCAATGGCCAGTGTAGAGATTGTCTTGGTAGGCTTCTGGAGAATGGAGCAGATCAGCAGCCCTCTATCCTGGCTGCTCAGGGAAATGGCACAAATTGAAATATGCTTCTTTCCAGTCCCCTTCACTCATCATGATTCCGTGACCACAGACTAATTTAAAGGTACCACCAGTGAAGCTGATACATGACAAGAAATGAAAAATGTTAGGGTCATTTTGGGGAATCCATTCTAGAATAGTTTTTTTTTTCCTTCTTTCTGCAAACCACTCCTATCTAAGGGTTTCCCAGGTGGCTCAGTGGTAAAGAACCTGCCTGCCGATGCAGGAGACAAGAGACAGAGATTCAATCCCTGAGTTGGGAAGACCCCCTGGAGAAGGAAATGGCACACCATTCCAGTATTCTTGCCTGGAGAATTCCGCGGACATTGGAGCCTGGCGGGCTATAGTCCATGGGGTTGCAAAGAGTCAGACAGGACTGGGCACTCCATCTAAGTTGGCGAAATGAACTAACAAGTAGAAGAAATGGCAGCGTCTCTGCACACATAAGCGTCAGCAACTACTTGATCCGCGATTATGTTCCGTTAGACCTGTGACCAGGCTTATGCTTTCATCCACCTGCCTGTCCCTGGACTGTCCTCCTCCCTAAACCCATGGGTTATTTTTGTGATGTTTATAAAATAGGATATGACTGTGCTGCCATCTCTGCATTTGAACCCTTGGTGGGCGCTGACCTTTCCAGGCTCTGAGTCACGAAAGCTCTTATTAATTTCCTGCAGGGATGCTGGCACTCCGAGGCAGCAGAGTGGTGGGAGTTTATTAACATGTGGGGCTCTAATTAGCTAGCAAAGGATTTGTTTCTGTCCTCATTCTGATAACTAACGAAGCTATAAATATAGATGTACAAGAACAAACAGAAAACGGAAACTGAAGGAAAAAGGTGTTGACATGTCCAGGGCAGATCTTTAATCCAAAATAACCACCCTGTTTTCTTCCTCACACTCTCCAGGGACCTAATCAAGCTCTTCTAGAAAACTTCATGTGGACAGCTGCACAGTGTGGGAGAAAATCGGAGGGGTCTAGATAAGGGTGGAAAGAATTATTGATTGGATTGGATTGTGAAGTCCCTTCTGAATCTGCCGTTCTATGACTAGCAAATCTAAGGAGAGGTGAAAAGAACTGAAATTCCCAGGTGTTGAAAACAGAATGAAGAAAATATAATAATTGTATTTGTGTCTGGGTAAGATTTTGATAGAATAAAGACCACATTCTCTGTTTCCCAAACTAGAAGAGGAAACATATTTAGATTGCAGCTAGAAGCAGTCTGATTGCTTAATTAATATTTGGAGGCTCTTTATAAGATACTAAACCTTGTTCAAAGAGTTGGTAGGTGGTTAGCACACAGCTCTTGGGGGTACCCCAAACTGTGCCAGATGTTGCTATGGAATCCCTGCCCGGTGATGCTGAACCAATCAGTTGAGGTTCCAGGAAGTACTCTGAAGGCTTTTATTGCTGGACTGAATTCCCAACTAGGCTGCAGTAGTTCCCGCCCCACTTAAGACCTTTATAAGCAAGAAGGAAGTCTGTCCACCTGAGCTTAAGGCCCTGATTTGTTGAGATGGATAATTGGCTNTTCCTCAAGAGGCTCTTTAGTTCCTCTTTGCTTTCTGCCATAATGGTGGTGTTATCTGCATATCTGAGGTTATTGATATTTCTCCTGACTTTCTTGATTCCAGCATGTGCTTCATCCAGCCCAGCATTTCATATGATATACGCTGCATATGAGTTAAATAAGTAGGGCAATAATATACAGCCTTGATGTACTCCTTTCCCAATTTGGAACCTGTCTGTTGTTTCATGTCTGGGTCTAACTGTTGCTTTTTGACCTACATACAGATTTCTCAGGAGACAGGTAAGGTGTTCTGATATTCCCATCTCTTGAAGAATTTTCCACAGTTTGTTGTGATCCACACAGTCTAGGGCTTTGCCTTAGTGAATTGCAGAAGTAGATGTTTTTCTGGAATTCTCTTGCTTTTTCTGTGATCTCACGGATGCTGGCAATTTGACCTCTGGTTCCTCTGTCTTTTCTAAATCCAGCTTGAACATCTGGAAGTTCTCGATTCATATACTGTTGAAGCCTAGCATTATTTTGCTAATGTGTGAGATGAATGAAGTTGTATGGTAGTTTGAACATTCTTTGGCATTGCTTTTCTTTGGGATTGGAATAAAAACTGATCTTTTCCTGGCCTGTGGCCATTGCTTAATTTTCCAAATTTGCTGGCATAATGAGTGCAGCACCTTCTCAGGATCATCTTTTAAGAGAGCAACAAAATGTAAAGTTTTCTAAAAAGAAACATTTATTGAATTCACAGATATTGAATCTAAATCAATGAAATTATAAAAAAGAAAACCAATATGCGTCAAAAGGGAACATTTTATTGAATTTCATAAAACTTTATATTAACTTGAAAGTTTATACCTTACTTAGAACAGCTTAGCATTTTCAGGGAGGTCTTATTTACTAAATTACAAATGGGTGACTTCTATTTATACAGCTTCCGTGAAGATAGAATCTATCTTGCATTCAACAAACATTTTTTGAGAATATTATCTGTGCAAATCATTATTTTAAGTGCTAGAAAAATGTAGAAAAGTTTTATTGAAAATGGACTAATGCCCTCAAGGAAAATTTAAGTCAGTGAGGGAACTATACTCAAAAAGATAACTGGTAATACAACCTTTGTAATAACAAAGTAGGAAATGAATTAATGATGAGATAGTCAAGATCGTTGTAGTTCTGAGTAGTGAGCAATTAAATTCGGCTGGAAGTGGAGTATTAGTTGACTTCTGAATCTTGGGTTTACTTTTAATAGAGAAAATGAGAGAGAAGACCATCTGGTTTTCTACTTCATCACGCTGTTGAAATGATACTCCGGAACAATTCTATTGAATAATAATCCACTAACTGCTATCTCTAATGATCTTTCCTCAGCTTCCACTTCATTCCCTTCCTGCAGAATTTGACTTTAAAACTTCTTCCCTTCCTGGTGTCTATGATGTTAATTTTCAGAGTGTCAGGGGAACACTGGATTTTTTTGGCTGGATTTTTTTTCCTGCCTGTTATGGTCAGGATCATTTAGTGAAGCAGAGTTGTGGCATGGTTTATTCCTAACCTTTTTTGACTCCTGTATCTCAGGTTCACCTCCCAGACAGAGGTAGCCACAGTGAGGAAACATACAATTTGCAATGGCCAGTGTAGAGATTGTCTTGGTAGGCTTCTGGAGAATGGAGCAGATCAGCAGCCCTCTATCCTGGCTGCTCAGGGAAATGGCACAAATTGAAATATGCTTCTTTCCAGTCCCCTTCACTCATCATGATTCCGTGACCACAGACTAATTTAAAGGTACCACCAGTGAAGCTGATACATGACAAGAAATGAAAAATGTTAGGGTCATTTTGGGGAATCCATTCTAGAATAGTTTTTTTTTTCCTTCTTTCTGCAAACCACTCCTATCTAAGGGTTTCCCAGGTGGCTCAGTGGTAAAGAACCTGCCTGCCGACGCAGGAGACAAGAGACAGAGATTCAATCCCTGAGTTGGGAAGACCCCCTGGAGAAGGAAATGGCACACCATTCCAGTATTCTTGCCTGGAGAATTCCGCGGACATTGGAGCCTGGCGGGCTATAGTCCATGGGGTTGCAAAGAGTCAGACAGGACTGGGCACTCCATCTAAGTTGGCGAAATGAACTAACAAGTAGAAGAAATGGCAGCGTCTCTGCACACATAAGCGTCAGCAACTACTTGATCCGCGATTATGTTCCGTTAGACCTGTGACCAGGCTTATGCTTTCATCCACCTGCCTGTCCCTGGACTGTCCTCCTCCCTAAACCCATGGGTTATTTTTGTGATGTTTATAAAATAGGATATGACTGTGCTGCCATCTCTGCATTTGAACCCTTGGTGGGCGCTGACCTTTCCAGGCTCTGAGTCACGAAAGCTCTTATTAATTTCCTGCAGGGATGCTGGCACTCCGAGGCAGCAGAGTGGTGGGAGTTTATTAACATGTGGGGCTCTAATTAGCTAGCAAAGGATTTGTTTCTGTCCTCATTCTGATAACTAACGAAGCTATAAATATAGATGTACAAGAACAAACAGAAAACGGAAACTGAAGGAAAAAGGTGTTGACATGTCCAGGGCAGATCTTTAATCCAAAATAACCACCCTGTTTTCTTCCTCGCACTCTCCAGGGACCTAATCAAGCTCTTCTAGAAAACTTCATGTGGACAGCTGCACAGTGTGGGAGAAAATCGGAGGGGTCTAGATAAGGGTGGAAAGAATTATTGATTGGATTGGATTGTGAAGTCCCTTCTGAATCTGCCGTTCTATGACTAGCAAATCTAAGGAGAGGTGAAAAGAACTGAAATTCCCAGGTGTTGAAAACAGAATGAAGAAAATATAATAATTGTATTTGTGTCTGGGTAAGATTTTGATAGAATAAAGACCACATTCTCTGTTTCCCAAACTAGAAGAGGAAACATATTTAGATTGCAGCTAGAAGCAGTCTGATTGCTTAATTAATATTTGGAGGCTCTTTATAAGATACTAAACCTTGTTCAAAGAGTTGGTAGGTGGTTAGCACACAGCTCTTGGGGGTACCCCAAACTGTGCCAGATGTTGCTATGGAATCCCTGCCCGGTGATGCTGAACCAATCAGTTGAGGTTCCAGGAAGTACTCTGAAGGCTTTTATTGCTGGACTGAATTCCCAACTAGGCTGCAGTAGTTCCTGCCCCACTTAAGACCTTTATAAGCAAGAAGGAAGTCTGTCCACCTGAGGTTAAGGCCCTGATTTGTTGAGATGGCTAATTGGCTCTGTAAAGAATCAGCCCCTGGGATGGATGGTTCTCCACCACTAGATGCCATGCATTAGAGGCGCTGAGAGACAGACATTATGAAAGTGCAGCCACCCTGTTCTGTGTTCAACGTTGATCGCCGGTCTTTTTTTGAGACCTGAGTCCAGACTCGCTGGTGTTCAGAAATCCCCACTGCTAGAGCACTTCATTCTTTTCCACACCTGGATCCACCTGGGCAAGGTCTCCTAGGAGTGGAAATATGAATACTCAGAACAGGTTCCCAGGGCAAAACTGAACTTGAGGTTTGACCTGCCATTGAGCTTCCATGATTTCTTGATTTCCCTTCTCTCAAGCCTGATAGCCTACACAAAGGTCTTTGAGAAGCCCATTTGAGAAATTAGAGATGGTGGTGGTGGGGTTGGGGGTCTATGTACTTGTTACCACAGCTGAAAGAACTCAGCACTTGAAGACCTGGCTTTTTGGCCAGAATCAGTGTGCATTAAATGGGGATGAATTTACACCATTCAGAGACCAGTTTTCATAGAATTTAACTACAAATCATATATAGATACCCAGAGATGGCATTTTCTTTAATTAAAGGTTTTTTAAAAATTTTTTAAGATGACATTTTAAATAAATAGGCTCAGTTCAGTCCCTCAGTCATGTCCAACTCTTTGTGACCCTATGGACTGCAGCATGCCAGGCTTCCCTGTCCATCACCTACCCCCGGAGCCTACTCACACTCATGTCCATCGCGTCGGTCGGTGATGCCGTCAGTGTGTTAACCCTAGGGAACATTTGGAAACATAATCATAAAATGTTAAGAGTTGCAATCNGTGGTGGGGTTGGGGGTCTATGTACTTGTTACCACAGCTGAAAGAACTCAGCACTTGAAGACCTGGCTTTTTGGCCAGAATCAGTGTGCATTAAATGGGGATGAATTTACACCATTCAGAGACCAGTTTTCTTAGAATTTAACTACAAATCATATATAGATACCCAGAGATGGCATTTTCTTTAATTAAAGGTTTTTTTTTTTTTTAATTTTTTAAGATGACATTTTAAATAAATAGGCTCAGTTCAGTCCCTCAGTCATGTCCAACTCTTTGTGACCCTATTGACTGCAGCATGCCAGGCTTCCCTGTCCATCACCTACTCCCGGAGCCTACTCACACTCATGTCCATCGCATCGGTCGGTGATGCTGTCAGTGTGTTAACCCTAGGGAACATTTAGAAACATAATCATAAAATGTTAAGAGTTGCAATCTTACCACAAGGAAATTAAAAAAAAAAAAAAAAGCTCCATGAGCTTAAAAAAAATAATCCTGGTAAAGCATTTAGTATAGTGCCTGGCACACGGTGAGCGTGTCATACAGGCTAATTACTCGGGTATCTGCTTTGCCCGCACAAGATTCCTAAGTCAGCCCTGGACCATGGGGTTGGGATAAAGACTAGTTCTGGGGTACCTGGCTCCCTCACATGCATGCTCACTTCTTCTTCCTGCCACACCTCATTTGGGTATTTACTGTCTGTTAACAGAATCAGGGGACCTAGGGAAATGAATCTTTAGGTATTTCTGTGGCTTCTGAGCTTCAGTGAATAGTGTAGCAAAGAAAACAGTTAACCTTATTGCCTAGAATCACTTCAGCATTCATTTTTGCTCTTCTATATTTCCTTTTAAATCCCGACAGCCAGGGCCATTCTTTCTTTAAGCTCTCGGGAGGGCAGCTTCGGATTCTGTAGCCTTCCCGAGGCTGTCAGTTGGTGGTGTAAGTGAAGCAAGATTTTCTCCTTGGGCTTTTGGAAGAACAAGATATTGGCAGCTGAATCATATTCACAACTGAAAGTGTGCACTTTGGACTGCTCAATACTCTAGTTTGGCCAGAGGCCCTGATATCACTAAGAAACCTTCTCAACACAGGATTGAAAGCATATTAATAGGATAATCAATGACGTGTTATAGTGGGTGTTAGAGTTCCTTTCGGTTCTGTGTTTCTGTATGCTTTGCCAAGAGAAATTTTGGGCATCCAAAATTACTTTAAATCTGTTTCAGTAATTACACAGCAGCAAGTTTGCTGAAATAGAGAACAGAGTATGAAAAGAAGAGGATCATGCCACTCACTTTCCCATCTGGTTTTTACTGACTAGAGAATCCTTTGTTGCTTGGGTTTTATACAAATATGGGAGGTATGATCACAAATTTACCATCAAAATTCTTTGAAAGAAAAATTGGTGACTTTCAGGATGTAGCCTCCAGCCTTCACCACATGGTCCCATCACCGTTCTTGGTCGTCTCCATCGTCTTTGTTTATTTTCATACATACTGATCAGTCTTGTCAAATGTCTTTCCTCTTGGCCTGCTGAACTTCCACTCAAGACATTGCATGTCCAGACATTGGGCAGGGCCTCCTCCTCTACGCGCCCTTGGTGTCATTATAGCGCCTCATCCCATAACATAAGTAAGCAGATGAAGTCTCATCCCATAACACTAGACTCAAAGCATTTATCTTATCTTGTAAGTCTCTGTAAGTAAGAATTAGTCTCTCAGTCATGTCTGACTCTGCAGCCCCATGGACTGTAGCCTGTCAGGCTCCTCTGTCCATGGGATTTCCCAGGCAAGAATTCTGAAGTGGGTTGCCTTTTCCTTCTCCATGGGATCTTCCTGACCCAGGGATTGAACCTGAGTCTCCCACTTTGCAGGCAAACTCTTAATTGTCTGAGCCACCAGGGAAGCCCTATAGATGTCTGTCTACCTTCTCTGAGTTGTGAACCTCCTTAGGTAGAGAACTCTCTTGGTGCTTTTATCTTATACTGAAGTTCCAATTCAGGCTTTGGAATTTATTCAGACTTATTTTCTGGCCGAGAATACGGTCTGTATTGGTGAACACGCCACGTACACTTGAAAAGAAGACGTCATCTGCTGCTATCAGGTGCGGTATTTTTAAGGATCAGTTAGATCAAGCTGCTTGTCCTTTCCAGTCCATTTCCTTCCTCATTGTTTGCCTATTTCCTAGTGATTACTGAGTGTGTAGACAAAATATTCAATTTTAGTTGTGGACTTATTTGTCCCTTTCAATTTAGTCAGTTTTTGCTTTATTTATTTAAATGCTGTAGTATTGAATGAATTTGTACTTACAGTTGGGGTGCCCTCCAGGCAAATTGTCTTTTATCACATAACTTGTTCTTGTAGCAAGGTTTTTCCTGTTGTCTATCTGTATGACAGTGATAAAGCCACATCAGCCTCTTACCCTTACTGTCTGCATAGCATATCTTCTTCATCTGCTTACTTTCAACCTGTCTGTATCTTTCTATTTAAAATGCATACTTTGTAGATAGTTTGTAGTTGACTTTTATTTTTCTATTCATTCTGATAATCTCTGCCTTATAATTGAGATTTTTTAAATTCCTTTATATTACTTTTTGAGCTCGTCTACCATATTGCTAATTTTTTGCATTTGTACTTATATTTTCTCTTTGGTAGTCTTTTATGTTAATTCAGTACTTTTAGAGTTCTAATTTATTTCTTCTATTAACTTCTTAATATCTATAACTCTTTTAATTGTTATTTGTGATTATTACTATTACTTTGCTTTAAATAGTCAGTGGTGTTTTTTTTTTTTTTAAATAAAGCTTTTTTCTTTAATTTGTTTTTGGACTATACTCCTGGCATATGGGATTTTAGTTGCCTGACCAAGGATTGAACCCTTTCCCCCTGCATTGGAAGCACAGAGTCTTAACCACTGGACCACCGAAGAAAGTCCCAATCAGCGATTTTAAAAGTAAATTATGAGAAGTAAGCAAAATAGTCCTGTATGTTTACTTACTCAGTTATCCTTTCTGATCTTCTTCATTCTGACCTGCAGATGCAAGCTTCTATCTGAGTTTCCATCTGATTATCTTTTTCCTTTGAATTGAAAAATATCTTCTGACATTTATTTTAGTGCAAATCTGCTGGCAACAGATTTTCTGAGTTTTCATTTACAAGAAAAGATCCTCATTCACTTTAGCTTGTGGATTGTTCACTTGACATGGAATCCGGGATAGACTTTTCCTTCCTTTTAGCAACTTAGAGAGGTTGTGCCATTGCCTTCTACATTTTGGTTTCCTGATAAATCCGAGTATTTTTTTTTTTTTATCATTCTTACCTGTATTCAATATTTGTTTATTCATCTTTTTACTTTCAGCAGTTTGACTCTGATCTACCTAGTGTGGTTGTTTTTATATTTGTCATTTTTGATGCTTGCAGAACTTCTTGAATCTATAGACTGGTGGGGATTTTGAAATAAAATTTAGGAAGTTCTCTGCCATTACAGTTTTAAATATTTGCCCATTATCACTCTCTTCTGTCTTAGGAACACCAATTAAATGTAAATTAGTCTATTTAATAGTGTTCTCTGTGTCCCAGAAACACTGTTTACTTATATCAATATTTTTAAAAATGTCTGTTCTTAAAATTGTATTATTTCTATTTGTCAGACCTTTAGTTCACTGAATTTTGCTTGCCATCTTGAATCAGCTATTGAGTCCATACAGTTTTTTGGGGTTTTTTGTGTTTTTTTTTTTTTTTCATTTCAGTGGTATACTTTTTAGTTCTAGAATGCCCATTTGGTTCTTTTTTAAAAATAGTTTCCATTTGTACATTGAGATTCCCTATCTGCCTACTCATGTAGATCATATTTTCCTATAATTTTGTGAACATCTTTTGCTTAATTCTTTGAATATATTTATAATAGCTGTTTTAAATATAGCTGATGAGCCCAACATCTAGGTATCTTGGGTTCAGTTTCTATTGGTTTTTTATTCTTACGTATAGATCATATTTTTTTGGCTTTTTTATGACTCTTGATTTTTTATTTAACATTGGGATAATGAGTAATACATTGTAGAGTCTCTATTTTCTGTTACCTTATTCTGAACACTGTGAATTCTTATTTTAGCAAGCAGTTCATTCACTGACCGGTCATATTGATATAATTTGCCAAGACTCAGCCTCCCAACGCCACCCACTTTGGATCTTGCTTGGGCTTCATTTTAGGCTTTGTTTATAGGGCAGGAGGTTGGTCATGCTTTGTACGTGGTTTTTACTCCTCAGGGCCACTTTCTGGCATCTTGGCTGGAGCCTAGTTAAGGAATGCTGATTATCCTGGCAGCATCCACATCCCAAAACCTCTGGCCACTGCCCTTCGGCCATCAGAGCCTGTGTTACCCTTGTCTGTGCTCAAGTCCACTGCAGCTGCATCCGCAGACCTCTGGTTCTCTTGCTCGGCGGAGGACCTGCTCAGGCACATTCTTGTACAGGACTCCCTGAGAGACTGCTGAGGCTCCCTGTTTACACATTTCCCTCCTTTTTCATTTCCCACTCCGTAGACCCCAGCATCTTCAGCTGCCTTGAATCATGATCTCTGCCACCTCAGCCCAGCAGCACCAGGGTTCTCTGCTGTGACACCAGCTTTCTGCAATGAGCTCGGGAAATTGTCTCAACATGGAAACCTAGCCACCTGTGGGATTTACCCTCTCTCAGCCACTGCGGTCTCCAGCTGCCTGTTCTTCACTGTCTGAAAACAGCTGCGTCATGTATTTTGTAGCTGTTTATGGCCACAGGGCTTGTCTAATACAGTGACTCCACTAGTGCTGGAAGTGGAACTTAATTGTGTAATCTGTAGAAAGTACCCTTATTAAGAATGGTAATTTTTCTTCTTAATAAACATGCTAAATAACAATAGTTAATAGTTAACATGGCTTACTATATGCAAGGCATTGCTTTAAACGCCTGACCTTTCAAACTCATTTAACAGCTCTCTCTGTGAGGTATTAATAATATCATTGTCCTTATTTCTAAGTAAAGAAATGGAAGCACAGATGTATTAAGCCAAAATTCATACATTTTAGCTCTTGTACTCTAACAACTGTACGTTCTGTCTTCTGGTAGAAAATGGGTCATGACTAAACAGGGGGAAAGGATCAAAATGAGAAGCATATTGAAATTCATGAGTAGAGAGGTGGAGACTATTAGCTGAATCATAGCAGGTTTGATCTCAGGCCTGTGACTAATCCTGCCGCTTTTACCTGTCCACCACTTTTACCCCATCCTACCATTTTGTTCTCTTTTCCCCACAGAGGACCACAGACATCCAGAAACAGTGCTTGGAGCAACAGTGAGGCTCATTAGTATTCCTTCCCACCCTCTCACCCATTGCTTTTCTTTTTCTTAGTGTGGATGTAGATGTGGACTCACAAACGTGCCACCCAAAGAAGCTCATTTAAAATGTAAACCTCTGGGTAGAATAATAAATGTTAGATTGGCCATTTGATCTATCTGTGACAAGTGTTAAAACACATGTGCATTGATTTTTCTTTGAGGAGCGTATTTCTAAGGGTAATTTAATAGTAGTATTGAGCATAGCTTTTACTGATGGGAAGGAGGAGGGGAGAAGAGATGAAGAAAGGGAGCTGCTAATGGTGTTTTTCCTAATGCAATTGCTTAGGTCAGTGGAAAGCTGTCACAGCTTAATGCACTTGCTGCTTGAGGATGTTATCATGCTCAAGATTGAGCCAGTGCAAAACATGAAAACAGCAGTAACTTGTTAGAGTGCGAGCTTGTTAAAGACCTTCTATCCACGGTTATGATCATTTGATGAAAGAAGTTATGGTTCTTCCACCTTTATTTCTAAGTCACATCTAAGCAGTAGGAAGAAAAAGCATTTAACTCTCAAAAGAGAGTGGGAGGTGCCATAGTAAATTGCTTCAGACACCATTCTCTTCCCTTCTCACCCACCTTGGAGATCAGACTTTTTGACTCTCTTAGTAATAGTTTCTGGAACCAGGAAAATGTTTACTTTCTTTGACTTTGACCTGATATACTGCTCTAGTACTCAGGACAGGAAGGTACACTCTTCATTGAGACTGCATCTTCTGGTGTTGAGAATAACTCAGTTCTGGGATTTATTATAAATTCATATTTATTTTCTGCCATTGGTTTCTGTAATGTTCATTGTATATGGTTCCAAAAATCTTTCTAATGGAGAGATAATACTTATGGTGTTGTAAATGGGTCACAAAGGTTTTAGAAATCATTTCTAAGAAATTCTTCAGGATTAATTCTTCATATATTCCTTGAGCAAATGTTCACTGCCTATAGAGAGCTAATGAGCACAGGTTATATTGAGGAAATAAGGGGCTGACTTATGAAGCTGAAGAGGCTACAAAAGAACCTAGAAAATGCAGCTATACGTTTAACTTAACGTACAAGAGGAAACATGGAAAGGCTTTGGTCGAGGTAAGGAGAAACTTGCTCTTTTCATTAACGAAAGATCACTCTGGGTTTTGGATACAGAGCAGACTTCAAACAAGATGGGGAGGAGTGAAGACTTAAGAGTTTCAAGAAGGTGGAGATTTAGGCAAGTGAAGGTGCAGGTTTATATTCCAGATATAAATTTGAGTTGGAAGAGAAATAATTCTCTGATAGTCGTGGAGGAAAGGGAATAATCAAGAATGACTTCCAAGATTTTGGCTTGCATTTGGTGATTAGTATTGCTTTTTACTGAGATGGCAAAGGCTGAGTTCAGGGCAGGAGGGGTGGCGGTACAAGGAGATATGCCTGGAGACAGAGAAATTAAGAGTAGCATTTGGGAAATGTTAAAGTGTCCTCAAACAAGGAAGGGGAGTTTCCAAAGCTGGAAATTGATTCAGAGTAAAATGTAATTGCTTTGAGGGCAGGGGCACCACGCATAACAAGCATGGGGAGGCCTAGGTGGCACATAGTAGCATGCATAAATATTCCCTGAAATAGTGAGTCCAGAGCTCAGAGGAGAGACTGGGACCTGGATGTGAGAGACAGCAACATGTGTTCTAAACATGGGGAAAGGAAACTCAAGGTCAGAAAGCTGTTTGTCTATTCCTTCCCTTAAAAAAAAAGCAACTTCAAATTATAATTTCAGAGCTTTCCTAAATGTTCATACTCAATACAGTTTATTTGCTTGGATTAGAAAGTTTCCTAGAATTTTGAATAGAAACTGATGACTTAGCACTTCTCTGATTATACTAGGGATTGGCTGTACACCGTATCTCATCATGGTGTATAGTCAGAGTGAAGAGAACTGGCATTCTCATTCTGGAAGGCCTATTCTTCTCTACAAGTGTGAATCACTGGGTGGGGGTGGGGTGGGGTGGGGTTTATCAGTTCTGGTATTAAAAAATATATATTTGTCAAAAATCTTTCTGAAATAGAACCATCAGTTATTGCTTTAAAAGGTTAAACAAATGGAAACACTTTTAGCTAGACTGATCAAGAGCAAAACAGAAAAGACTCAAATTACTAAAATCAGAAATTAAAAAGCATACATTACTACAGACTTTACAGTAATAAAAGGGAATATAAGGGAATATGATAAACAGTACTATGTCTGCAAATTAGATAACTTAGATTAAGTGGGAAAATTCTTAGAAAGGCACACTCTGTTAAAAATTAACTCAAGAAGAAAATGAAAATCTGAGTAAACCTATGACAAGTAAATAGTAATGAAAAACTATCTGCAGACAAAAACTTAGTCCCAGATGGCTTCACTGGTGAATTCTACTACACATTTTAAAAGAAATCATATCATTCATTCACACACTTTTCCAAAAAAAGTCAGGATCAGAGAATACTATCCAACTTATTCAATGGCACCATTATTAATACCAAAATCATTCAGTGATACCAAGTGAAAAAAGTTACAGAACAATATCTCTTAGAATACAAATTCAAAAATACTGAACAAAATACAAACAAACCAAATAAAATGCTATATACAAGAATATATTTATACCATGACCAAGAATGTAAAGTTTTTTAAACATCCGAGAGTCAATTAATATACTCCATCAAATAAACAGAAAAAAGGGCAAAAATTACATGAGCATCTTATTGATACAGAAAAATATTTGACAAAATCCAACAGCACCTTTTGATAAAAAAACCACTCAAATAATTAGAATATATGGGAACATACTTAATTTGATAAAAAGACATCTGCAAAAAGCTAGCCTTTATTATACTTAATGGTAAAATTTGAAAGCTCTTCCTATAAATCAGAAACAGTAGAAAGGTGTCCACTCTCACCTATTTTTCTTAACATTGTACTGTGGGTTCCAGCTGGGGAAGTTCATCAAGAAAAACAAATAAAGGCATTCAGATTAGAAAGAAATAAGAATGAGATCTATTTGCAAATAGCATGATCTTATATACAAAAACAAAATCCTAAGAAACCTACTAAAAATCTTCCGTAGCTACTATATAGCAGGATAAATCAATATATAAAAACATCAATATGCACTATCAGTGAACAATTCAAAAAGAAATGAAAGCAGCTCTGTATCTAGTGACATCAAAGAATTAACTATTGAGAAAAAAATTTAAAAACAAGTGCAACACTTATGCTCTGAGAACTACAAAGTATGTTGAAAGAAATTAAAGAAGACCTCGAGTAAATAGAAAGATATCTACTGCTTCTGTATTTGGAGATTTAACCTTGAAAAGAAAGCAATGTTTCCCAAATCAACCAACAAATTCAGCACAGTTCTTATCAAAATCCCAGAAGACTTATCTGTTGAATATTATAAGCTGATGATAAAGCTTACATAGAAATGCAAGAGGCCCAACATAGCCAAAATAGTCTTTAAAAGCAGCAGTTAGAGAAATTGTACTTCTAAACTTCAAAATTTAGTACACAGCTGCAGTTATAAAGGAAAGGTAATATTGGCTTGAATGTTCATAGCAATATTTTTCATAACAGGCAAAAGTGGGGCAACCTGAATGACTATCAAATGAAGAATGGATAAAAAAGTTGCTATGCATCTAATTCAATATTATTTAACCATCAAGAAAATTAAGTACTGATACATACTACAGTGTGAATGACCTTGAAAACAAGATGATAGGTGAAAGCAACCAATCACAAAAACTCCATATATTCTATGATTTTATATGTGGAATATATGGGAGGAGAGGGGACAACAGAGGAGGAGATGGTTGGATGACATCACTGACTCAGTGGACATGAATTTGAGCAAACTTCAAGAGACAGTGAAGGACAGGGAAGCCTGGTGTGCTGCAGTCCATGGGGTCGCAGAGTTGGACACTACTGAGTACCTGAACATGTACACACACATGTGGAATATATGTAGGGGAAAGAAGAGGAAAATTTTAAGACATTGGCCCGTGTAATTGTCCTAACTCTGCAGGTTAAGCCAGCAGGCTGGAGACCCAGAGAATGGTTGCACTTTGAGTCCAAAGGCTATCTACTGGCGGAATTGCCTTTTCTTCAGAGGAAGTCAGTCCTTTCCTTAAGGCCTCCAACTGACTGGATGGAGTTTACCCGTCTTGTAGAAGGCAGTGTGCTATATGCAAAATCTACTGAATTAAGTGTTACTCTTTCTCAAAACTTTACCTTATGAAAAAAACATCTAGAATATTATTTGACCAAGTTTCTGGTTACTGTGGCCTAGCCAAGTTGACACATAAAATTAACTGCCTCATATGTTCTCTGAGAATTGTTATGCTATTATCCATATGACTATAATTAATGGAATTTTATTAAAATTTTCATATAACCCCATTAATTTTGGTGTTTCATTGTATAGCCTTTATTTTTTTAAGTGAAATGTTTGGAAGTAGAAATGATGGCAATCAAGTTTCTTGTCCTTGAAAGCTTGCTTTTAATATTTAACCACCATGTGGGACATTTACTGTAGATTCTTGATAGATATGCTTTTATAGAGGGTGGAGGGTCATTTAAGGATGACTCTATTTCTAAGTGGTTAAAGTGTGTTTTTATTTTTAATCAATAATTGGAATTTATTTTTATTGAACTGTCTTTCTGTAACACTTGGAATTTTTATGGTCTTTCTTTCCTAATTATATGAATATAGTGAAATATATAAAAAAGATTTCCTACTGTTTAATTATCTTTACATTCCCCAAATAAAACATCTTTTATCTATGACTCGTTTTACTTATACATGCACGTGTATTGCTGTATTTGACGCATTGGTTCTCTGTTTTTGCTGTTGTTCACTTACTAAGTCGTGTCCAACTCTTTGCGATCCCATGGACTGCAGCATGCCAGGCTTCCCTGTCCTTTACTATCTCCCAGAGTCTGCTCAAATTCACGTCCATTGAGTTGGTGCTATCTAACCATCTCGTCCTCTGCCGCCCTCTTCTTTTGCCTTCAATCTTTCCCAGCATCAGCATCTGCTCCAGTGGGTTGGTTATCCGCATTAGCTGGCCAAAGTATTTGAGCTTCAGCGTCAGTCTTTCTAATGAATTCTAAGGAATGATTCTTTTTAGGATTTTTGAATTTTTGTTAAAGTTGTCCTGTATGATTTATTTTTCTGCATTATCCTTTATGAGTTTGTGTATCAAATATATAGTAATAATTGCTAGGTAAAGACGACCAGGACACCAAAAGAGTAGCTAACAGGCTTTACTGGGGAAGAGCTCCCGGAGGGGGTTCCCAGACCCGAAGGAAGACCGTGTTAGAAGTTTGTTTATTTATGTAAGCTGTGGGGATGGCCAGGTTAGTGGAAGGGGTTTGGATAGGTTGCCGGTTCTCAGCGGCCCGGTCTGATAAGTCTTTCTATGCGGCTGGGGCGGGGCGGCTTTGGCGGCGGAGTGTGCTGTCATTGGTTCCCGGGATCCGGGAGCCTCCGTCTGTTAGGGACTCCCCCAGCCGGCGGGAGAGAGGAGGGGCGGATCGTCATGTCAACCGGCAAAGTGTGCTGTCATTGGGGACCTTCTCGCTGGAGGGAGGGAGAGGAGGGGCGGCCCATTATGGCCCCCAGGGTCCGATCTTACAATAATCAGTTATATATTTGTGAATATGTTATTCAGCAAAACCAGATGTCTTTAAAGAACATGACTATTTTTTTAATCTCTCTAAAATTCTCTGAATCAGGAACTGGGGAGGGATTGATGGACAGTCTGGCTTGAGACCTCTCACAAGGTCACCATCAGTATTGGTTGAGGCTGAGGTCATCTGAAGACTCCAATGGGCCTGGAGGGTCCCTGTCATCACTGGCTCTTGTCAAGAAGCCTCAGAGCGCCTCTCAATACTGCTCGAGTGTCCTCGTAGCAGAGCTTTTGGCTTCAGCCAGAAGAACTAACCCAGGGCAGAAGCTCAGAGTGTCTTCTCCCTGAGAAGTTATGCAGTGACCCTTCCTCAAGTGTTGACTGGTCAGAGACCAACCACAACTCTCGTGGGAGGGGCCTGAACACTGGGAGATGAAGAGCCACAGGCTGACTTGGAAGCGCGCACCGTGGTGGCCCATATGCTACGCACAGGTCCTTCCCTCATCTGGAAGAGCTCGCATTACGTGGGGTTACTGATGCTGTGCGCTCTCACTTCAGTCGTGTGCTACTCTCTGCAGCCCTGTGGACTGTAGGCCACCAGGCTCCTCTGTCCACAGAGTTTGCCAGGCAAGGACACTGGAGTGGGTAGCTGTGCCCTCCTCAAGGTGATCTTCCTGACCCAAGGATGGAACCTATGTCTCTTGACTCTCCTGAAGAGTCCCTAAAAGCCACCAGGGAAATTATCTGGTGCATTACTGTAAAAAAAAAAATGTTATTTTTATTCAATGTTTTACTGCTTATAAGGCTAATTGGGTTTTGATTTTTTTTTTCTTGAGTCAATATTGACCATTTAATATTTACATAAAATTTCCCTATTTTATGTTTTGCATCATAAGTATCAAACATGGTATTTTCTTATGATTGGAAATTGATGTTGAATTTCTACTATAGACTATTTCATTACTAACTTGCTTCAGTTCAGTTCAGTTCAGTTCAGTTCAGTTCAGTTCAGTCCGACTCTCAGTTCAGCTCAGCTGTGTCTGACTCTTTGTCAGAATGGATCTGGGTGGATCTNCACCTCCACTAGCTTTGTTTGTAGTGATTAACAAAATGTATTCTAAAACTAACAAATGTATTTTTATTTTTTGAACATATTTTTATGATATAATTCCCATCATATAATCCATCCATTTAAAATATTAAATGCAATATTTTCTTTAGCCTATCCATAGATGTGTGCAATCATTATTATAGTCAATTTTAGAATTGTCGTGTCTGATATAGAATCAGTCATATTGCTCTTTGCAACTTCAAGAGCTGTAGCCTTCCAGGTTCCTCTTTCCATGGGATTTTCCAGGCAAGAATATTGGACTGGGGTGCCATTTCCTACTCTGGGGGATCTTCCCAATTCAGGGATCAAACCATGGTCTCCTGTGTTGCAGGAAGATTCTTTACTATCTGAGCTACCAGGGAAGCCCAATTTTAGAACAATACCTATAGAAACCTCTGGGTGCTTTTTTTCTCAATCCCTCTACCACCACCATCCCACAACCCCAAATAACCACTAATCTTTATTCTGTCTCTATAGATTTTCCTGCTCTGGATTTGAATATGAATGGAATCATCTAATATGCTTCAATATTATATATTCTATATCATGTAATGTGCAGTCTCATGACTAGTTTCTGGGTACATTTATCAATATTTTATTCTGTTTTACAGCTAAATGATATTACATTGTATAGAATTAAAATTCTGTTTCTTCATTCATCAGTTAATGGGCATCTGTGGTGTTTCTACCATTTTTTCTATTGTGGATAATGCTGCTATGAACATTCAAGCACACAGATATGCTTCTCAGTTATTGCTTCCTTGTATGGTTTGAAATCAGGGAGTGTGAGTGATCTTACTCCACTATTCTGCTTTTTTTTTTTAATTGTCTGTGCCTCCTGAAATTCTATATATGAATTTTAGAATAACGTTTCAATTTCACAAGTTTATTCTTTGCTTGGATGTAGGAACTTCATTCAGGCTTCTCTCATGTATTGATACATAGTTTATCAAGTGTAAAATTCTAGGTTGACAATTTTTCTTTATTTTTTAATTATCTTGCTAGTTGAGCAATATTATTTGATGGTTATCTGCCTTCTGTTTTTACTGATGAGAAATTTGCTGTCGTCAGTCTAATTTTTGTTCTCCTTAATATATTCTATATTTTTTCTCTCATTACTTTTAATGTAAACACTGTGTCTTTGGTATAATGTAATTTCATTATAAGATATCCTTGTTTAGATTTTTTTTTAACTCAGATTGATGTATCCTTCATGAATCTAAGGTCTCATGCCTTTTTTCTGAAATTGCTATCTATTATAATCCTTTTGATCTTTTAATTTTATCTTTATGCCTTTCATAGCCACTGTGCTTTATTTATATTTTCTGTATCTTTGTCCATGATGTAGTCTAGATGAATTCCTCAGATGCATTTTCCATTTCTTTACTCTTCTCCTCAACTATATCTAATCTTGTGCTTAACCACTGAGTTTTAATGTTAATGATGCTCCCTTCTTATTTCTGAAATTCCATTTTTGCTACCAGGTCTTAAAGAAACACTGCCTGGAACAAGACACGCTTTGTTCAAATTTTGACTTATTTGCATAAGAACTGTATGATCTTGAGTGATATTTAATCTCTCTCTGTAATGTCCTAGCTTCCTCCTTTTAAAAAAATGAAATAATAATATTGGTGTCTTTTCAGAGGATAGCTATAAATATTAAAAGGATTAGATGAAATGCTTACCATAGTATCTAGCATCTAATAAATGCTAAAATTTGTTTTTAAACAAAGCTGCCTATGTTCTTTTTAAAATAGCCTACCATTCTTTCTTTTTCTTCTTGTGTTCTCTCAATTGTGTTACATATGACAACTGTGTTATCTTTCACCTCTGGTTTTAGAGTGCTAATTTTCCCTTTGTCTCTTCCACTGTTTCATGGCAGACTCTAAATCTGGACCTGACCTTGGATGCCATTATGAACAAATAGTTTTCAAGGTCTGAAAATATATTAGGGGTTTTATAGGTTAATTTTTAACTTTAAAATAGTGAGTATAGGTTGATTTATAACTTTAAAATAGTTAGACATGCCATGTGGACCTCCACATGAACAATTGCCCTGGGCCCTGGAGATGTCAAGAGCTCACAGAGTTCCATTCCTGTACCAGAAGCAGATTCTTACTGAAAGCTTTAGAATACGATGTGGGAAGTGCTGCGTGGATGCCCATTCAGCATGTTGTGGGGGCACAGGGATAGAATGCTAATTCAGCTTCCACGTTAGGGAGTTTTCCTGGAGATGGGCGTAGGGGTTTCAGGACCACGAATACAATGTGGCAGACAACAGCCTGTCATTAGAAGTGGCACAGGAGGCGTGGGGGATTTCAAGAGGAGTTGCATGGTTAAGGCTAAAAGCATAGTGAGAAATTTGGAATCGGGTAGAGGAGGAGATAGTGAAGGACAGGGAAGCCTGGTGTGCCACAGTCCATGGGGTCACAAAGAGCAGGACATGACTTCGTGACTGAACACACAGAGGAGGAGGCTGGTGTGGGAGGTCTTCCACCTGAGGGGCTTTGGTGGCCTCGGTCCAGTAACCGACCACCCGCTGTGGGCACAGGAAGCCGCTGCAGGGTTGGAAGCCACCAGCGACACAGCGAGGCCCCTGTATCACCTGATGCTGTCAGGCTGCAGGAGGCAGTTTGCCTGGCAAGACTGAGGCCAGGAGATTTGGATTGGAAGTCCTCAGTGAGCAAGGACAGGCGGTGATGAAGGCCAGAACTGGGGCTGGAGAGGTGGGCAACTGAGAAATACAGGAGGTGAAACTGCACCAGGAGCGTGTACTTCTGATCGTCATGCTGACAACTGCGTACCCTTAGAGCAGGTCATCTTTCCGGCTGCATCTAAGTTATAAAAATAGAATTGACATCAGCCCCAAAGAGTAATGAGTGCCCTCAGCTCATCAGATCTGCTGTGACCAGCTGCCTTGATGATGTCTTCCACTGTCAAGGTTGAACCACTCACGAATGCTTGAGCCTCATTCCCTTTGGGTTTCAGGACTCAGGGACAGAATCAGAGGCCTCCAGAGGCTCTTCCCTGGGGTATCATTTAATATAGGATATTGACATAGAAGCCATGTCAGGATTTTCTGCTGGCTCTCTCTCTGGATGGCTCTTGACCTGGGAAAGACAGGGCCACCACTTTTCCCTCTGGCTTGGGACTGCCACAACCTCTGTGCCTATGTGCTAGCCTTACCTGTTGGGGTCTCAGGTGAGAGGCACCGGGTCAGAGCAGGCAGGGCCGACAGGCAGCTGACCCATCCGTCCTCCTCATGCCAATACTCAGAGCATCCTGTGGCCGCCGTGTCTGGGTAGAGGAGTGATGGAACCGGGATACTCCCAGACTCCAGTCGATCCTCCGGCCCATGCAGCTGCCCTGAGCCCCCCTCACCTCTATCTCCTGATCTAAATTCACAGTGCCTGCTTCATGTAAATGGCACTTTATCCAGCTGGAAATGTGAGTCCTGTCAGGAGCACTGGGCTCCGTCATGCTTATCAGAAATACATTATCAGGTGGGGATTAGACAGAGGCTGGTGCTACCGTGCTGTCCAGGCTGGCGAGTGATGAATAATAGAAATTCCACGGCCTGGAGACAGACACAATTGGCAGGCCGGGCTCGCCCAGCCTCCCTTGTGCTCGGTTCAGTGTGACACATCGGCTCCTGGAAGGCTTTCTGCTTCACTCACCCTGACCACGGTCTGGGGAGTCTGGGGGCTGGGGCCAAGGTAATCCCCTCCTCCCAGCCCTCTCCCACCTTCCGTTCTGCCTGCTTGTCTCTCCAGCTTGCTGTGCCCAGAAAAAAACAGCATTTAATCAAACCTATGGACTATAACAGGAGAAGGAAAAACTTGGACAAATGCCCAAGCCCTTTTTCATGGAAATGGGTGGCTGGAAGGGAGGGTCTGCCATCTCTCTCCTCTGGGAAGAGTCAGGATGGGGATCACGAAAGGCTGTCATTATGACAAACTTTAAATTCATCACTTTCTCTCAGACTTGAGTTGGCTTTGAAAGAGATGGTTACAGTTCTCAGCATGATGAAGTGTTTACAATGCATAGATGAAAGTTTATTTTAATATTCCCTTTACTGGCTTGAGCTTGAGTAGGCTCCAGGAGTTGGTGATGGACAAGGGAAGCCTGGTATGCTGCAGTCCATGGGGTCACGAAGAGTCAGACATGACTGAGAGACTGAACTGAACTGACTTACTGGCTTGAAGACCAAGATAGTGGAATAAGTAATTTGGGCAAAGGAAGCAGCAATAATTGCAATAAGAACAACTGTTGTCTCTCAGTCCACAAAAGCAATGCCCTTCATTCTTACAGTGTAAAGGTGGAATGAGCAAAAGTCACAAAGCCTGATTTTAAGGAAAAGAGAAAACCGAAGAAGATAAAGAGGGCTTATCTTCCCACCATCCAGCCTTTATAACCTAGAAGAAGACTGGGGAGAGTCCATCTCTTATGGATGGACTCAGAATCAAGATCTGGCTTCTGGTTATGACTCACGTGCCTCTTCATTCCCTTATTTTGCAAAACGGGTGCTTTTATATGATAATGTCTGTGCTGCATGCAGGAGGAACACAGAATGAAGTAATCATTGCTCCATAACCTTCCTGGGGAGCTCACAACCTAACAGGTGAGAGGGCATCCCGAGATACCCAGATGTTGGGCTCATCAGCCATATTTAAAATAGCCATTATAAAGACACTAGAAGAATTAAACAAAATGTATTCACAAAATTAGAGGAAAACACAGTCTAAATGAATAAGCAGATAGGGAGTGTCAAGGTGCAAATAGAAGCCATTAGAAAAAAAAAAAA